>CM076572.1:551078594-551459737 GCA_034641835.2 Pinus albicaulis
TAAATGGTAAATGAGGATAGATAAATTCTTGTTAATTTAATTTTGGTCGATGTGTATCTACTTTCCTATGATGAGGTAGATTTGGTTAACCTCCACTAGATATTAGGGTTTTGTTGAGCTTATCATGTAATCAGCTCCACAACTAATGCATTCGACCCCTGAGATATGGGAGATGTTTTTTTTGTCTATATATATAATTTTAGAGTCATTTGACAGGTTGGACATCAAAGGATTGTTACTCTTGTAGCTTGTACTTTCACTTTCATATTAAGAAATCAAAGGATGCAATTGCATCTATTATCTAGGAATTCATGTGCAATGAGTTTATGATCATGTATATTCTTTGTTATAGTATTTATTGAATGATATATGGATCCTCGTCCATATCTTGTATCTTCATGGCTTTCTTACAGCTTCATAGGCATAATTCTATTAATTTAGCTTTGTTTATATGGAAATGTCACTTTTTGTGTTTCATGCTTCCAGCTTTAATGAATTCATGATTGAACATGCTCATTGAATCCCTCTACCATTTTGGACTCACCACCATACTCTAAAAAACCATAAATCCATCATAGATACACTTCTACCTTTCTCCTTTATATCTTTGCAAGCCTATAAGCCCTTTTGATCCCCTAGACCTGAGCTACTTGGTTTCATCCCCCGCGTCCAAAGATCAAACCATAAATTTCTCAAAAACCTCACCCGAACCTACTCATATATAGCCCTAATATACTTCTATGTCACATCAATCCTTGGCTGTGATATCATTGAGAGAGCTCTCACCCTAGTAGGGGCTAGCTACTAGGTCAAAGTGGTCTCGTGGTTACCTCTGATGATCTCATTTTCAACCTTCGAAGAACTCGGTGGAGTGCTAACATTCTGGCGATCACACTAGGAAATGAAATGATAGATATTCCCTGTGTGTACTATTAATTTTCATCGAATTCTAGGCATGTGGATGATATACCCTAGTGTTTGTGAAGGCTTCGATTAAAAGTCATGACGAGAGCCGAGGTGCGACTTAAAAATAACATTCTAGCTTCGAAAAGATACAAAAGAACAAATGTTGATCCACATCCTACTCCTCGTGTTGAATAGTACGAGAGAAAATCATCGTAAATCGTAGATCTCAAAAATCATATATTCAAGCAGTATCCATCTTCATTGGTAAGATCTACATCATTACCCGGAAAAAATATTATCACTTGAAGCATATTCCATTCGATCCGAAATTTGAACTATCTCCCCTCTAGATTAAAGTCATAAACTTCCCCTTGTCTAAAATAATGTTTTATCCTGAGGTTGTCTAAAGTTACATAATTATCTGAAATAGTATTTGATTCCATAAATATAGAAGATAACACATTATCTCGAAGAATCCAAATCTCGAGTCATATTTTGATAGGGAAAGTTTGGACTCGCTTTGATAGACTTGAAAATTTAGCTAACTAGCTCTCCAATATACATCCCGAAAATCTATCATCCGCAAGATCGCAAGAAGAGTATTTTTTACTCCATACACCATTGTTATCAATTAGTTGCTGCCTCTCTCTTCAATACCTTCTACTTCATTTCCTCCTCATAATCCTTCTCATTCTACTCCTCTCATTATTACTCCCACACCACACTCAACAGTGGCTCATGCGCGATATTTTCACCTCTAGTTTTGCCTCGCAAACTTGCACCCCTTACCACATGAAAGTTTATGGTCAAATAATTCCTCTATTTGATGAAACCCTTAGAGATGTAGTGCCATCCAACACCTAGTGAAAGTACATATGATTTCATTGATTTAGAAGAGATTGATGTCGATGAAGCAAAAATGAGGATCATTGCCCAAATCTTCTCCCGGGATGTAAAAAAAATGGTTCTCCGTTTCTTTGACTCGCCAATTCCATAGGAGATACAAAGAGAAATTAATCGATGCATTTATATCTATATGGAATTGAAAAGAACCCACTTCGCATTCTTTTTGAGTATGAAAAATTAAAAAGAAATTGTAATGAGTCTCAGTTTGAGGATTTTACTACTCGATTTCAACTGGGTATATAACTCAATCCAAAATGAGATCAAAACCTCCTCAAGGTTTGGCTCTCTTGCACTAAAAAAAATGATTTTTGATCCATATATGGAAAATCAACTCCAAGAAATAAGCCCCTGCAACACTTGAGAAGATGTTGAAAACACAATTAGAGCTCGAAGAAAATTTGACTATCAAAAATTCAAAGACCAAAGGTAGAAATAAAGGTGATAATCATGGAAGAACCATCCACATCCTTCCGATGCCAAAATTGGATACTTTCGATCAATATTGTGGAGAGGATGGTGGATATAATGTTTATCACTGGAAAGGGAAACCAAGCAAAAAAATCTGAGTTCTCGTAATCCTAATTTCCTCGAGTTCAACATCTCAAGCCTCGCTTTAGAGATTAAATAGAGTGAACAAAGAGCTCTAGAGAAGCCAACACAATATAATATCCACACTCCTTTGTCACATCGAATTATGCTCAAGGGGGTTGAAGAGGAAGAATAAATTGTGGGAAGACAATAATTTCTTCATAGAAGATGGACAACCTATTTTCTCTTACAAGTAGGGATGAAGAATACATTGAGAAAACATATTTACATCAATATGAGGACTATATGCTTGCAAATGATGATAGAGTTGGAGGTCCAAACCCGATGAATATCAATGAGCTTTAGGTTAATGCTCTCAAATCACAATAGAGAGAAAATATTCATTGAGAAACTAAGATGTTCCTATTACTCCTATCTCAGAAGAGAAAAAATCAACAAAAAGATACGTAAGCCCAAAAAAAATCCCCAAGCTAGTCAAAACAAGGGAAAGGAGCCTATAGCTACAAAATCATAGCAAGAACAACCAAGCATCTAAAAAAGTACACTTAAAAAAAGGGAAATAAGGCCAAAATAAGGAATCGTTAATAAAGGACCTGCACTCGATAAGAGGGACACTACCGTAAAAAGAGGTAGATAAAAAAAACAAATTGCTTAGCTTAGAAAACAAAATCTCGAAGTTGAAAAGTTTCTATCCCCTTGACCGAGCTTGTGAAAAGTAATAAAAAAAAATCTCATGTTGCATAAAATGTCGTAAAGTAGATCTTATGTCTGATATGGTTAATGTTGAATATGATCAACCTCGAGCTCCTTTTTGGTCCAACCATGGATGGTCAACTAGAAGATAGTGAAGTTACCTCGTTTTATCTTAGTTTGAGGGTTCACCAATGTATCCTCCATAATGCCATGCTTGATTCCGGATCTTTCTCATAACCCGATGCCAAAGGCCATAATGGAAAAATTGGGCTTGGACATAACCCGACCTTACCATGATATTTACTCTTTTGATTCTGGTAGAGTACGTTGTCTCGGTCTTATAAAGGACTTGGTTGTTTCACTTGAGAAAATTCCTACTAAAAATGTCTTAATGGATGTGGTAGTAGCTAACATACCTCTGCACGTATGACATGCTGTCGCTATCAAGTGTCATGGGGAGAAAATTTAAGAGCACTCGTGCAATTGGATTTCTCTATGTGCCACTCATCCCGGTTTTTGGGAAAACTAAGGAAGTTGATACCTGGAGAGAAAAATGAAGTATATGATCATCGAGTAATCTGTAGAAACAAAAAAATCACCCCTATCATTCTATACATTATGATATTGATTCCTTTATTTCCTTTGTTTGAATGATAGTGGTTGTGATGATTTAGATAGTCAAAATTATAGAAATTCTGAGGAAATTCTAGAAATTTCAAATAATATCTAAAGGCTTTCTTGTGATAATCACATGTGTAAGTATATTTTGCATACTTAAATTTTAAGTGGATAAAAAGAAGAAAAATTCCTAATATTTCAAATTGTGTCTCGAGTAGTTTTGGATGAAAGATAAGGCAATCAACCTAGTACTTCCAGATGCTGCATATCAAAAAAATTAGAAAAAGGAACTAGACAAAGTTGGAAAATTGGCCCAAAAGGAAGAAACAAATTAGACTCGTAGAATTCCAAATTCTCGATGATGAGAATGGTCTTTGGACCAGGGATTTCAATGGTGCCCTTGGGGAAATATGGGGAAGGCATCGAAATTTGTATCCATAATCCACTTCATCAATAAGGTAAAATTCTAAAATACGAGATTATGTTCCCTATAAGTTAGCTTTTCGATTGTTTCATTAATGAAGTCGAGTACGAGGCATTGATGACTTGCCTCAAAATTTTGAAAAGTTAGGTGCAAAAATAATTTCGTTTATGGTGACTCGAGCTTTGTAATCAAAAGGGTAAAAGTGGAATACTAGGAAAAATTTCATCCAAGGATGAGAGCATATAGAAATGTTGTACTTGACATTCTCAAAATGTTTCCCTGAATATACATTTTTGGCTTGTACCAAGAAGTGGGAATCAGTATGGCAGATCTCTTGCTACAACAACAAGTAACTCTAAAAATTCTCAGTATTCTCTAATATGAAGTTTGAAATTCATTTCAAACACCAACCACCATGCTTTCTTGACAACTTGAGGTATTGGCAAGTGTTCGGGATTGCAAATAGGTGAATAATTTTTTTGCAAATGGAAGGTGAGTTTTGAAAATTCTTTTATTGATGAAGTATATGATAAACGATGATCATGATTGAGGCTACTCTGAGTTGATGTGTTACAACTGAAATATAATAAAACTTCCATAGGGGTCTTATACCTTTATGAGAGTTTTTCGATCAAGATCGATGTTTCACATAAAGCATACCATGGTTCACTAGCGAGAAAGGTGTCGAAGATGTGAATATTGGAACAATAAACAATCCCAAAATGGTTAAGTTTTCCAAGTCCTTATCTTAGAGATGAAAGATAAACAAATAGCATCGTTATCTAAATTTTCCCGATGTATTTTCTTGGGACTATACAGATTCGGAAGTGCATGATAAAAATATCATCCAACATACAATTCCGGTCAAGCCTGATCAAAGCCCCCTTCCAACAAAATTTTAGAAGAATTAATCCAAGGTTGTTATCGCTAATAGAGAAATTGGTAAGAAATTTCTTAAATCACGTATCATTATTCCCATTAGAGTTTCTAAATGGATGTCAAATCTTGTTCGGGTGAGAAAGAATCAGGGAGAGATCCGTCTTTTGTATTGATTTCGTGAACTTGAATAAGGTGTCTTTAAAAGATAACTATCCCCTTCCTAAGATGGACCATATCCCTACAAAGTGTGGTTGGGTAGTCTCAAATGTCACTTCTCTGATGGATATTCAGATACATAAAATCTTAGTGCATAAGGATGATCAAGAAAAAACTTCTTTCATGACACCTTGGGGCACATATCAAGTATGCCAAAAAATGCCATTTGGGCTTAAGAATGCATGGGCCACTTTTCAATCTGGGTGATGGACATTTCCTTCGCAAATGAAAAGGATGTTTTTCTACTAGTGTACTCTTGAGTAGATTTGGACAGTCTTTCTACCATTCGATGATAAGCATTATACTATCATTTGAGAGTTATATTTTCTAAGTGCAGTGAAATTTTTTGATTTCACTAAATCGAAAGAAGAGTATTTTTTCCATGGAGGAGGCAAAACTTGGATAGAGTGGATATACAACTATGTTAGAGTATGACCTCAAGATCAAGCTCATACAAATATGATCAAAGGTCGTGGATTGGCCAAGTCGATGGCTAAATCCAATTTACATGCACTTGATATCAATCTCATTTTCATTTTTGTCCAAAGAAGAAGATGATGGCATCACTGTAGTGTGTATCCGAAATTTTTCTCTCATCTCCTTGGTATGCCGACATTATTTATGTTCTTCAGCATCTTAATCATCCTCCGTGACATGTCTAGAAGTAAGGGTAGATCATTAAAATTGAAAGCTTCTAAGTACTAAAATTTAGACAATGCTCTATATTGGAAAGAGACTTTCGAGGTGTTCTGCTAAATTCTCTCGTCAGAAAATGAAGCCAAGGAGGTAATGACTCGATTTCCAAAAGTGATATTGTGGAGGTAATTATGTTTAGAAAACTAGCAACAAATAAGGTGATGGAGGGGGTTGCTATTATTCTGCCCTAACTTCCTTTGCATATTTGTATAAAACCTGGTGATGAGTTTCAACAAAAATGCTAGATATTTCAAGTGCATAGGGGAAGATGCTCGTTAGTTTTGTAGCCCATATCCGTGTATAGCACCATTTTGCACTTGGGGACTGATTATCATGAAGAAATCCACCTGCATATTATGCCCAACATAAGTGGATTTTTTGACGACTATCAACCGTTTCACCAAATGGATCGAAGCGATCCCAACAGCAGCGAAAGACTTACCGATCATTATTCATTTTTTTGAAAGACTAATATTTGTCTCACTTTGGTTGTCCCCACAAGACTCATAGCTACAAACAATGAGTGTTGAATTCAAGTCTAAGAAAATGGTTGAGTTTTGCGTAGAAATATAACATCAAATTAGGTCACCTCGACTGCAGATATTATTCACAAGTGTAATGGATGTGCTCGAATCGTTTAAAACACTTCTTTAGTCAACATTAAAAAAGAAGATGTTGAGGCGATACAAGAAAAAGAACTAGAATAGAATCTTGTTAATGATTGTGTGGGCGGATGCAGTGAGTAGCAAGAAGCTCAATAGGTATGTCTCCTTTCAATTGGTATATGGGAGTAAAGCCATAATCTTCCTACATCACTTGTTGTCCTAGTTATGAAAATATTACAGGAACATTAGGGGAATTTTGAGGTCTAAAATGGTCCTCCTAAAGAAATTATAAAATAATACTAGAAATAATAAAATAAGATTTCATTACATCATCAAATTTTAGAGGGAAAAAAATAAAATTATTTTTAAACTATTTTCAAACTTATCTCCAAAAATTTTTTACTCAAATTTCGGAAAGGGGAGCATCATTGGATGCAAAATTTAATTTCCTCATCCAAAGTACCATGTTGTATACTTTCGATGCGATTCACACATTTAAAAATGAGAAATACATGAAAAACCATGATCGCAATCATATTTTTCATGTATTTCTTATTTTCATGTGTAGAAGGTCCATCGAAAATGTTATGCAACATGGGTACTCCTGGATGGGGAATTGAATGTTTGTATCCAATCGAGTGCTCCCTTTCGCTCTAAAGTTTGAGTAAAAAATTTTGAGAGATAAGCTTTGAAAATACGAGTTGAAAAAAGCTATTTTTATTATTTTTATTTATTTTTTTAATATTTTATACTCTTTTACTTAAAAAATGGTGAATCATCCCCCTATGGTTGATATCATCATCTCGAATCCTACTGGTTCTTATAAAGTTTACTTTTTTGTACATTTTTCTTGGGAGGGAAGCCCATTTAGCTTTAGCATTTCAAAATTCTCGTAATGGAAGGTACTTAAGTGAATGATGTGCGAAGTATCGAATCAATCAGTATGATTCATCTTTCAACATTGCGAGAGGTGTTTCAAAACACCTCTAAGCTTCTGTGGAGAAGATAAAGAAGGTATATGAAATCATAGTAAAAAAAGAAGATGACTTCGAATCTGGTGATGTGGTCCTCCGTTATGAAATGCTAGAAATGAAGAGAAAGGGGAAACATGGTAAATTTGAGAACTTAGGGAAACGACTCATACAAAAAATTTTAGCCTCAAGAGGAAATCATGCTTAATTCTATTGGAAGAAATGAATGGTGAAGACTTGCATTAGGAGAACTAGTCAATGGTAGGCTTCTTAGGCACTACCTTTTCTAAGCAAATTTCTCTTAAATTTCTTAATTCCATTTTACATACGCTTAATTTTTCACTACCAAAAATGTAAAGTAGAGAATCATCGGAGTTTGGAGCCCCATGAAGGCCATAAAGTTCCATTGATTTGTCGCTATTTTTAAATTTTAGTATAAATTCAAGTCATTCCATTTTTGAGTCGTCATTATATTTAGTCTCGCTTTTTATTTTTGACTCCCATGCCCAATGGTTAGGCTACTTGGTATACAATGTTCTTTACATCCCTACAAGGAGATGCCATCCGCAGACTGGAGCCACTGTTAGTGCAAGTCGGGCCCTGGCATAACCTCGTCACCAAAGTGATAAAATGGGATCTTATCATGTCTTGTTATGGTCTCAAACTCAATTTTTTTGTCGATTTCATCCGGTCTTCAAGTAAAAATTTGGTCATTGGATAGTGTGTACTAGAAATATTTCCACTCCTTTTCAAAAAATTTACATGTTAGTCCTTGTCATCAATAATCAGAGTGTATCACTATTGAAAGGTCATCATTATCACTTTAGTCATCATCATCATGATTTCATTCAGTTTCAGTTGTCTCCATTAGGTGATTAGGGTTTCAAGGTCACAAAATATGTCATTCCATGCATAAAATCCGGCAATGGAGGAGTGGTAACGGGTAAATTGGGTTCAATAAATTTTGATTTCTCAAAATGTAATTTCAATATGTAATAAGTTCATCATGTTTCTGTAAGTCGCATACAAGGTGTCAAAGTTAGCAAGTTATACAAAGCAAAGTTAAAAGGACATGTAGTGGGCCATCCCACTACCATGAAGAAAAGTGACCACCACAAGCTATAAAAGGCCAATTAAACTCATTTTTTTCATTCAACTCTCATTCAAGAAGAGCTCTCATCAATCACCAAGTGAAAATTCAGAAATTTCAAGCTCAAAAAAAACACTTAAAAAATTCTGGTGCCAAAGCAACCACGTTGTGCTTTCTACCCTCCATAGCCGCACTTTCTTCCCAAGGCCGTGTTTTCTCTCCGCGAGTGCATAAAAACCAAGCTCGAGGCCTCCTAAGGATATCACGGTGTTGTTTAGCATCGTGGGAAAATTAATTTACACGTTTGAAACCCTCCTTGCGTACTCTCAATTTCATTATTGTAGTGTGAAAACTTCCTTGACCTCCATGCTATGTTTTAGTAGCTAGCCATATTTTCATAGTGCAAGTAAATTACCTTCCCCTAGACGTTATTTACCTCCCATCACATTATAAACCATCCCCCACAGCCTTAACAGTCCCCTCATTTTCAATTCTACCAATCCCCAAACCATAAAACCCCTAACCCAATTTCCGCAATTTGGGTAGTTTTCCTAGCTAGGATTGTGTTAAAATTTCATAGTCGCATTTCCCTCACTAATTTCACTCCATTTCAGCCCTAGAGCTCCATAAGACCCGTACATATCCCCTACTAAATTTTCCCACTCTCATATCCCTTTCCCTAACCCACTCATCTTATCCCTTTTATCCCTTCCCCCTGCTTTGTCATACTATGTTTTTCCCCTTGCAATCAAACGCCAAATGTGGAGGAGAAGAGATCTTATAATAAAGGTGGCTAGGTGATAAGACATGAACCTTTTAACCACTCTTGAAATTATGTCTACGCCATTGTCCAAGCCCCTATTTTCAAGAAGTAGGGTGGCTTCACTGTGTGTGAACTAGTTGAAAAAGTCAAATAGAATGCTACATTGACCAAGTTGTTTGCCACTCAACTCAAAAGGGACAAAGTGACAATTGCAGGGGTTAATTTCACTATATTAATCTGATATAGTATCTCAAGCCTACAAGCATGCCTAATCATGGTTAAAAATGGTCAATATTCACTTGGATAATCTCCATGGAAAGGCCAACAGTGCACAACAAGATGAGAAAACACATGGCTGGCCATAATACTATGCAATAAATCAAATTTGTAATATCAAAGTCAAACGGATGCAAGCCAAACAAGGAAACCATAAAAAGTCAAAATGAGAAGGATAACTTGGAGATTCTTGTTGATGCTTCTTTAGTGGCATAAGATACCCTCATGAGGCACCTCGCGACAAATTTTGTGTGAGTTTTGGAGAAAATTTCTTTTTTGAGAAATTTTGGTCAAAATTGGAAATTCGTAAAACTGCATATACTAGCAAAAGCGTAGCATGGGCCACAATACGCTTTAGTTGGGCGTGGTCCATTGGAGGAAAACTTAACATTTTTTGGATTCCTCTCGATAATTTCATCAATATTAGTCGTTGGTTGGGTCATGTTTTCCATTTATGGGGGGTCAAAATGCTCCAAAAACATGCTAAAAAATACCTTTTCCTACCCCGTTTTTGGAGCCTTCATTATGATTTTTGAGTAGTCTTGGGAGAATGAAGATTTAGAGGGCTAGGGAGCCACATTTTTTGAGTGCTTCGATGATCCTATCATGTAGCAAACATCTAGAATTTCCAATGGTACTTTCGCATCTTTATTTGGACACTTAGAAGGCCTCCAAAAGCTCAATCCTCCTCTATCTCACTACACTTTCTCTCGGCCGCATGAAGCTTTCTTTTCGATTTAGCTACGCTTTTCTCCGTAAGGGAATTTCTTTTGCACCGAAATTTTGACCTAGTTTGACTTTTTACTAATGTACTTGATGAAATGATGATGTCATGAGATGTAATTGAGCTATTAAATGGTAAATTGGGGTATATACATGCTTGTTGATGTAATTTTTTTCAAAATGTATCTACGGTCGTATAATGAGGTGAATTGGTTAACTCACTAGAGATTAGGGTTTTGTTGAGATTATCATGTAATTAGCTCCAAAACCGATGGATTTGACCCCGAGAGTGGGGATATGTTTTTTTTGTTCTATTTCTATCATTTTCTCAGAGTCATTTGAGAGGTTAGACATCAAAGGATTGTTACTCTTGTAGCTTGTACTTTCACTTCTCATATTAGGGAAATCAAAGGATGTAGTTGTAGCTATTATATAGGAATTCATGTGTAGTGAGTTTATGAGTAATGTATATTCTCTATTATATTATTTATTGAATGATATATATCTCCTCTTCCATATCTTGTATCTTCAGTGGCTTTCCTTATAGTTCATATAGGAAAATTCTATTAATTTAGCTCTCATTTATATGGAAATGTCATTTTCTCTGCTTTCATGATTCCAAAGCTTTATAATGAGTTCATGATTGAACATGATCATTGAATCCATTTACCTTTTAGACTCACAACATCACCCTACAAAATACTAAAGCCATCATAGATCCAATTATACCTTCGCTCCCTTTATATCTTTGCAACTCGTAAGTCCCTTTGATCCCTAGACCTAGCTACTTGGTTTCATCCCTGATCTAGAATCAAACCCTAAATTTATCAAAACCTACATGAACCTACTTTCATATCTAGCCTAATATATTTCATGTCATCAACTATCTTTGCTATGATCTCAATGGGAGAGAGCCCTCTCATCCTGGTAGGGCTAGCTACTAGGCCAAAAAGTGGATGATATGGTTACCTTTGTTGGTATCCTTCTCAACCTTCTGAGAGAAATGGTAGAGTGATAACACCTTCCACGTTAGATTGGAAGGGAATAAGTCTAACATTTTGTAGAGGATTTTGGAACCAAATGCTCATGAAGAGTTGAAAAGCATACACTTTTTCAAAATATGTTCAAAACTACAAGACAAGAGTATAATGACCTTTAGAAGATTGGGTTGGAAGGACAACTTCTAGGGAAGGCTAAATTGTATACCCGAGAGAAGGTGGAGGAAGAATTTCTTCACCTCATTTAGTAGAAGCTTTTTTGGACCAAAAGTCTACAAAAATTTATAGGTTTTATATGTATTGGTTCATTATATTGTTTTTCATCCATATCGATGCTTTTCGCGAGTGGAAAAAGTGCAGGAATCAACTCACAAGACCATTTTTATTAGCGAGACCCGATTGGTAAATTGGGGTCTAAAACATTCTAAGAGAAATGTTTAGCATCAAACAACATTTTTTGTGGGTAAAAAATTTCTGATATAGTCTCCACACATTTTTTTACTATTCTGCACATAAAAACCTTTAAAATAACACAAGAATAACCTCAATTGAAGTCCATATGAAAAATGTTCGCCACTTGGAAGTTTACCTTCCTATTTTGGCCACCATAATTTGGGAGGATGCCATGTCCTCCCCCATATTATGGGAAAGGGGCCAACCACTCTGATCATGATGAGTAAGACTCTAGAATAGTTCTTATATGCACTCTCAGTTAAGAGTTGAAGGAGTCAACCCTAACCACTCATGTGCTATTGGGTATGATGTTATAAGCAAGCCAATAGGAGGAAAAAGGGGTTTTGTTCTTTTCGAGTGCATTTGTTCCATAAGTATGAATACAAAAATTTGAAAAGCTAGAATGTAGTAAAAAATAGTATTCCTTTGATCCTGGATTGGAGCATTATATTTTTTTTTCATCCATCTCTGATACTTTTAGGTGGAAAATGTTGAGGAATAAACTCACAAGACCATTTTTAATAGTGTTACGTACTTTGAAACTTAGGATATGAAACCTTATGGGAAGGAGTTTGAGGCATCAAATGGTGTTTTTTTGGGTAAAAAATTGTTGGTTTAAAGAACCACCTTTTCATGTTATTGGATAGTTGATACCTCTCCAACGACACAAGAATAACCTAAATAGAGTCTCTGTAGTGAAAATTACTGTTGCTCGAAATTTGGCCCTTGCCGCTTTTGGCCACCATAATTTGAGAACCTCCATTATTCATGGAGAAAGGGCTATCCATGTGATAATGTTAGGTACCCGACTCTATAATAGTCTATATTGTTACTTTATTTAATATTTGAACATGTCAAACTTAACCACTATTAGGCTATCACGCCGTGTATATAATCGTGCAACTAGAAGGAAGAGGGGTTCCCATTTCTTATTTTGGAAAGTGCATTTTTGTCTCCGATAGCATAGAAAAGTAGCCAAGAGTGTATAGGGAGACAAAAAAATAGTTTTTTTCATTGTATCAACCCAAAAGCTACAAGCCCTCACTTCTTTGTACTTGCTTCCATTTTCTATTTAGAGAAAGGGAGTAGAGAAACCTCATCTTATCAAATGCGTTTTCTCCCCATAAGGGTTTTCCATGTTATATCTTGTGTTAATGTATGGTTTATGAGTTTTGTTTTGTTGTTCAATATTTTTTTCATAATTATAATTTTCTATGCATCCACAATAAACAATAATATCAGCATATCCAAAAATCTAAGGAGAAATAAACCCCTCATAATGCTAGATTTCAAATTTTAAGCATAATTTTATTAGATTCATTTTGACGAATCTGTCTAGTGGAATATCCATAATGATGCTTTATGGATTATATTGGTACCAGATTATTTTTATTTGGGTACATTGTGGGGGGTTTTGTAGAGGATTGATATTTTTTAAGCCGAAAAATCATAAAACCCCGTAACCATGGTTGAAGAACCTATAAACAAACCTCAAGATATCGCAAAGGATAGTTTTTACAGATGGGAAGCACAAGTCACATATATAAACCATAATTTGATCATCTTCTTTATGTCCTTGACTAATAAGCTCAATATATTTAGATAAAATTGGCGTTACAATGTGTAGGTCAGATCAAAGGGTAAATTGATAGATTGGGAAGAACTAAAGATGCGTCCAGGGAAAGAAATTGAAAACAATCAACCTAGTTCAAGTTCCATGAGCCATTCACGGGAGTCCCCTATTCAAAATTGAAGTGAAGGTAAACATTAAGCTATATAAGGGTGATATTCACACTATAAATCAAAATCATTAGTTGTAGCAATTAGAAGTTTATTTTAGTGTTCATCATATAGAGGAAGAATATAAGATTTGGTTTTCTCGATTGAAATTAGAGAACCATGCCCTAATCTAATGGGAAATCCATGTATAGACCTTAAGGTTGAGGAATATCCCTTCAGTGGACTAAGTGGGAAGATTTCAAAACCCTCATAAAATTCATAATTTTACCTTATTGGGTATATATAAAGGACTAGTGGATTCGCTGAGCATTACTTCGTGTAGAAGTAGGGCATGCAGTGTACAAGAGTATAACGATAAATTTAGAAACATGTGGCCATAATGCTAGGTATATCCACAAATATCCCATATGTACTCCTCACGTATCTAAGGGTATAAATAGACATCTATGTGGATTCAAGTGAGGTTTCTCAAACCGATACTCGCTTGACAAGGCTATTTGTACAAAGGGTAAAAATACTTAGAGAACATAGGCCATAAGAAAGGTGTACTCAAGTTGGTTGAAGCAAAAATAGCACCGTAGAGACGCTGTCAGAAGAATGAAAGAATGAGTGGAAAGGGGGAAAAGATAAAAATATGGTTTCCACAACACATCAATGTAAATATCCCAACAACCACTATGACTTTGATGGTCATACAAATAAATTTTTTGGAAGTTGCATCCGAAGCTCAAACTAAAGGAAAAAAAGGAAATACGTCTAAGAAGAAAAGTATCATGGCACACATATTCAAGTAATTGGATTGAAAAACTATCTCGACATTGATGAGAATATTGTTTGCACATTAGTGCATGAAGGAGTGAATCCTCGAGTATCCTTCAACAATAGGTAGATAAAGAAAACATCAATCTCTTCCACATAAATATACATGTCAATATGACAAGTATTAATGCTTTGTTTGACTTATGGATCACACGGTAAAAATATCATTGCACTAGAGTTGGTCAAAAAATTGGGAACAGAGGTTTATGATAATCCAAGCACATATCCGTTAGGACGGGTAACTAAGGATGCAAAACTAAATTTAACAAAACAATGCATACTTAGATTTTCTCATTAGTATTGATTTGTATAGATGAAGTGGAGCTACATGTAGTCCCCCCTTAATGTGTATGTGGGAGTAAATTTCTGAATTTCCCTATATGTATATGCAAGATGAAATATTCTATGTGAAGAGACATTCGGTGACCCACCTCATCAATTATGTGTACTTAACCATCAATGCACACAAGGTAAGTCCAAAAATTTCAATTTCGGTAAGTGTCCATCAAGCCAAGAAAACTAATAAAATCTATAAATAAGTATGTTTCATCGTTTTTAAGAGGGAAAATAGTCTGACCGTAGAAAATTTAGTGAGATCAAATTCATCCATGGAGGGGTGTCCTAATAAATAAAAAATCCAATTAGAAGAGTTTCTACATGCATATAATACCTCATCATGTGGGTCACCCCAAAAGCATGTGCTAAAGAAGGATGGGACTTGGAATATGTGTATTGATTACAAGAGTTAAAAAAAATTATGTGCTCAAGAACATGTATCCCTTTCCCTTGAGTGGTTAGTCATCCCCGTTTGGCGTATGCAATGCACCAACAATGTGTGTGTGAGGTTAATGAATGATATATTGTACACCTTTTATAGATTCATTTGTCATTATTTATTTGTATGATATGCACTAGTGTACAATGTTACTTGTTCAGAACACATATCACATTTGATGCATGTTCTAGAGATATTAAATAAGCACATGCTACTAGTAAATATAAAGAATTATGAGTTTTCATAATGGTATTTGGTGTATATTTGGTACGAGGAGAGTTGAATATATACTCCCGTTAATATGGAGGCCATCGTAAAAGTGATCGATGCCTACTAATGTTTCCAAGGTCTGGAGTTTTATTGGGGAAGAACAATACTTAAGGAATTTCATAGCCTTATTTTCAACACTAGAAACATCCACTCCATGCCATAGCAACAAATCACAGATGAGTCTCCCATGGGTAAAGGGTCAATAGAGGCCTTTGAGAAGTTAAATAAGAAGGATAGTCAAACATCAATTCTCGGAACTACCAAAGTGGGAGATATATGCAAATGGGTATGCTATGTGAGTAGTGCTGATGTGAGGAGGAATGCATATATTTTATCATTCTAAAATTATTTGATGGGGTAGTTCTCAAATACCCCACCTACATCAAGGAGATCTATGCTCCTGGTGCATGCTATGAAGAAGTGGAAACACTATATGATGGGGAAAGGAGACATTAATCCACATAAATCCGTATATTGTACCCTTTATAGATTCATTTGTTATTATTTATTTGTATGATATATACTAGTGTACAATGCTACTGGTCGTGAACACATATCACATTTGTCGCATGTTCTAGAGATATTAAATAAGCACATGATACTAGTAAATATAAAGAATTATGAGTTTTCATAATGGTATTTGGTGTATATTTGGTACGAGGAGAGTTGAATATGAACCCTCGTTAATATGGGAGGCCGTCATGAAAGTGGACTCGATGCCCACTAATGTTTCCAAGGTCAAGAGTTCTACTGGGAAGAAACAATACTTAAGGAATTTCTAATAGCCTTGTTTTCAACACTAGAATACTACCACTCCGTGCTGCCATAGCAATAAATCTAAGAGTCTCCCATGGGTAAAGTTGAGTGAGAGGGCCTTTGAGAAGTTAAATAAGAAGGATAGTCACACACTTATTATGGAACTACCAAACTTGCAACAAGCCTCCTTTGAAGTGGAGATATATGCAAATGGGTATGTTATGTGCAGTAGTGCTAATGTGAGGAGGAATGCATATATGTTTATCATTCTAAATTACTTTGATGGGGTAGTTATCAAATACCCCACCCTACGTCAAGGAGATCTATGTCTCGGGGTGCATGCTATGAAGAAGTGGGAAACACTATATGATGGGAAAAGGAGACATTAATCCACATAAATCACTAGCCACCGCAAGATTCATGCGACCCTCTGGAGTAAGCTAAAGCAACAAACCAAACATTAAAAGTGGATGGGAAGCACAAACATGTTGCCCGTCATGCTTTCATTACCACCCACATTGAATATCACAACTTTGATAACTCTTATGACACATGGAGTTATTCACCTAGCTATGAAAAATAGGCATGCATATTCAAAGGATGAGGACTTCAAGGAGGTATACAAAATTCAATCCACAAAAATATGGGCATATAGAAGTGAGCAACATGACTTTGGTGAAAATTTTAAGAGGGTTACAATCGGGAAGCATCTCGAGACATTGGAGTAAAATAAGTTATATAAAAATCTCTTATAATAAATGAGTCCACACTTCTACTACAAAGTCCCCCATTTGAAACTCGTTTTGGATATTTCCGACCACATTTGGATATTTCATAAGAGTAACAAGGAGAAGTGAGGGAATATATTACACTTAATGCCTTAAGGGTAGAAAAATTTTGTTGATATATTAGGGAAAATAAATGTACAAGTACCAAAGACATTGTGTAAAAGTCAGCTAGAAATATTATAAATCTAGGCATTATTAACACATATAGAAAAATCTTTCAAAGTGGGAGACAAAATATGGTTACAGAATTACACAAGGATAGGCTACAGTCATATTAATAAGATCAAGGCTCTACGATATGGTCCCTTTGATATATTGGAGAAGGTGGGAGATCATTCCTATAGACTCAATCTATCCCCATACATGTACATTTACTTTAGTGGTGAATGCAAATAATTTGAAGTTATATGAGCCTTTACACAGGTTATATCGAGCAAGAGAAAACTCCTACCTTCATTACGAGGATTTCACACTAGATGCTCTAGGGAAAAGTTGAAAGAGAATATAATTTACTCATAAGAGGTCTAGAAATACAAGATAGGGACATGATGACATTTTACAAATTAGGTTGAAAGGACTCGCTTCTAGGTAACGTTAAGTGGTACACTAGAGAGAAGGTATGAGGATTTTCAAATCACCTCATTCAAGTATAAGCTTTTAGGGGACCAAAATCCTCACAATATGGGGAGGTAAGGATGAGTATATTATATAATTATATTATTTTTCTAATCCATATGAATTATTTTTTGAGTGGAAAAAGTGGAGGGAACATCTCTACGTAACAATTTTTACCACTCGGTTTGAAACCTTCCAAAAATAAGTGTGTCATCACATAACATGTTTTGGGATAAATTTTTTTCCCTCTTGATTGCAACACCTTTTCAAGACATTCTAGATATATACATACCTTTCCAATGATATAATAACTGCACCTCAATTGGAGTCCATATGAAAATTTATGCCTCTGCAAAAGGTGAACTTTTGTTTTGTGACATCCATAATTAGAGAGAATGGCACATTTTCCCCTATTATTCATGGAAAAGGGGGCTCACCATGTGATCATGATGACATACATACTATAGAAGAGTCCATATTGAAATTATATTTAAGAGTTTAAGTGAGTAAAAATTGACACTAATAGGGCTATTGGTATGTGTTATAATTGGGCTACCCGAGAGGAAAAGAGGTTCCATTATATTTGGAGTGCACTTTTGTTGTGATGTATGGGTAGAGTAGCCAAGAGTGGATAGGGGAGACATAAAACATGAGGGATTTATGCAATGTATCATCCCATAGGTCACATGCCCCGTCTTTGTACTGTGACTATCTATTTTCTCCATTTATATAAAGAGAGCAAATCGTGCATCACCTCTAGTTGGGTTTTTCTTCCCAAAAGGGTGTCCCGTGTTATATCTTGTATTAGTTTGTGGTTTGTGAGTTTTAATTCATTGTTATTTGATTTCTCAGTATAATTATAATTTTCATATGCATCTATAGTAAAATCTAGTTTAAAGATCCATAAATCTAAGGAGAAATAAACCTCGATAATGTAGATTTTTGATTTAAGCATAAATTTATCGATCTATTGTGATAAAGTATCAAATGGAATATACGTGGTAGTTTATGGATCATATTTTCTCCCCAACATGCATATATTTGAGTCTCCTTGTTAGGAGAAAAATATTTAGGCAACAACTCCTTAATAAGAGGGAAGATTTCCCTCCAACTATACCTAAATTATAAGAAATTTGTCTCACTAGTAATTATTGTACACAACCACATATATCCCTTCTTCTTACAAGGGCTTGGATTTGAGTAGCTTCTAGAGTTCCACACTCGGTAATCGAGGGAATGGTGGGTATGTTGGAAGCAGGAATTGTTTCTCCCAAAAACCTATCAAATTAATGTTAAGGCTACCAAAGTTGTCATGAAAATTATTGATATGATAAAAATCATTTAATCATTCAATCAACACAAGAAATGACATATAAATCATCAAAATGTATAATGAACACGTTGTAAATAATGCATGTTTTTAAGGTAGGTGGGAAAGCTATAGATGGGCCTTTAAGAATACATTGCAAGGGCCCATCATATACATTGTTATCCATGTCATAATTTTAGTGTATCCCACATCATTATATGTACAAGCACAACTTTCGACTCAAAATATTCTCCCATATGAAGATGATAGATGATAAAAAAAGTGCTTCATTTTGTTATAACTTGATCCCAAAATAATCCATTTTAGCTCAAATGGAAAGGTAAAGTGTGGAAAGAATTTGATGGAATATTACTTAGAACATGTCATTACACATTCACTTGAGCTCAAAAAAAATGTGAAAGCATTTATATTTCTCAAGAAAGTGCACCAAAATGATATTTTAAAAAAGACAAAATAACAAGTTCTATTTTCCCCTACACATCAAATTATCCATTAACGACAAGCTAAATGTATAACCATGTGTTTAAATAACAATATTTCAAACTTGATCCTTCATTATCCACTGTGGATATTCCGAGTTTTAGATCTGAAAACTACACCACTATAAAACCTCCAATCTAGCATTCTATAATCCTTTTACCCCTAAATATCACCCCTCACAACTTATGGAATTCACATTGTTGTGACCATATAGACAACTCCTGGATGTAGGGAGTTAGAGCCCAAGACATCTATTAAAATTTTATGAAAACTTTTAAAATTATTGGTTGGGAGTTGGATTGTGAAGAGTGAAATGTATATTCTAGTTCATAAATTCATCATTTACAACCAACAGGTGGGCTATAAATTTTAAGGGTTGTATACATTATAATTAAAAATGATGGAACCAATTAGTAATAAGAAGAAATAAGGTTTAATAACATAAGAAATAAATAATTTAACCTTTCATCCTTGAGAATAGAATAATGAAAGAAAACAAGAAAACTGAGAATGTGATTGAATTTCTAAAAGGGTGAAGTGCCCATTAAGGGACTTAAATTAATTATAGGTATTGTTTGCAAATAAAAAGATGGAAATGTAAATAAAAAAATTACACTTAAGGAAACCTACTACCTGCTACATACACCTATTTGAATAGGGTAAAAATACAACATGAAAATGCTAAGTGAACGAGAGAAAACAATATACAATACATACCGAAATTTGGTTAAAAAATTGGAATGATACTTCTTTTTATTGACTATTTTCTAAAATATTTATTCATTAAAAAATATCTCCAACTTCAAAACTCCAAACACTTTTTAATCTCTAATTTCTAATCTTTTATTTTTTCTCAAAGTAAGTTTGGCTATTGAAATCAATTATGAAATTGATTCGTTTTCAATTATAGAATGTTGTCTTGTTTGAAACCAATATATATACGAAGTCCCCGACCTCTTTATACAAAACTTTATAATATGGCATATTAATAATTTGAGTGGGGGAAAAATGTATTTTGGCTTTGTTGACCCACCAAATATTATATTATAAAATATGAATCAAATGGAAAGACATGGGTCCCGATAACAAACCACAAATGATTTTATAGACCCCCTAGTGGTTTCAAAATAAGGGGGGGGAGTTTTAATTTTGTTATCTTTCCCCCTTATTCCAAGGCCGTGAATGGATTTGAAGGAATGTAACCATAGAACATGCTTTAGGTAAGGTAACTAGTCCCTACCGTGACCCTTGTGAGAGGGCTCTCCGTTGTCTCTCGCAGCGGCCAATGGATTTGACCGAATATCTATTGATCTTAGTTGCTAGGGTATGTAAGTTCAATAAAATAGGATTTTGTTGGATGTTTTAAGTGATGGATATAAAGTGTTAGTGAGAAGGCTAGGTCTAGGGGTTTTTAGGTCCGCATTTCAAGGTCAATTTGCAGTAGAATGTGTGAGGCTAGATAGGTAGTTTGAAAGAATGTTTAATTGGTGTTTAGTGTCCCTATATTACTAGTATAGTCCCTTATTAAGTTGTTAGTGTAACCCCCTATTGTTATTATGTAACCTTTCGTAACCTAAATTTATTCACTCAGCTAAATTCATTCATTTAGGAAGTAAATATACATATCATGTAAACCTTGTCTAAAACAAGAGTTAGCATGAAAAACATGATTTTTGCATATAAACTTACAAGATAAACACATGGAAAGATGTATCTCTAAAAAAGAAGATATATCATTTATCATGAATAGATAAATATACATAACAAGAAAAAATTCTCCTATGCATACCACAAGATTCTCAACACAAGTTCTCGTAAATCTATCTCTCGATTTAATTCAAATAATGGTTACAATAGCTCCATTACAAAAAAATACTATCCAACCCAAAAAAAAGACTAAAAGAGAGTCTACTTATATAAAATATTAAATCATGACACCTTTCATCAGGTCGAAATACCATCCAAAATGCATCATAAATACATCGCATGATGTTGATTTCCTAGATTTTAGGGAGGTTAGAAACCATTCCCTAGAAATTCACTGGAACTAGGGAGTGTAGTGTCCCTTAAATTAAATTACATGTTCCCTCATGATAAGAGGAAAAAAACAAACTCAATTAATCTAATTAAAACTCATAGGAAAAACAAAACTCCCTCGAATTTATGGCATTTTCTCGAGCTTCGATAAGTGTCTTGAGGGAATCCAATGCGTATGTGTAACATTTCGACAGATAGTGTAATATAATTTTACAAAAAGAGTAGCAAAAGTTTGTAGCCATTTTTGAGGCACTTTTAAGAGTCCAAATTGAAATTATGAAAGAATGGTCAAATATCCCTATGTGTCTAGTTTCCAGTAACATCTTGAATTTTGCAAATGACCCATGGGAAGGTCTCCAAAAATCCATTCTCCCCAAGGTTACTCCAAAAGCATAGCAAGGCCTCCAAAAAGGTGGTAGAAGTATAGAAAATTAGTGGTTTTTTTGCCTTTTCTCCAAAATTAAAGCTTTTCATGCAAAGAGGGTTCAAGCAATCTACAATTTACTCATAAAAATGCACCCAACCATGTAAATAAATCATTATTTGGATGCCTTCCTAAAATAAGCGTAGAAAAACGTTTGCTACGCTTCTATGAGGAGGAATTTCCATAATTGTGCACTAAAAATTATTCAAAAATTCTCAAAATTGGTTCTATAGCACCCTAGAGAGTGATGGGATAAACAACCAAGGAAGCTTCAGCTAGTCAAATCTAAGCTATCCTTCTCTTTAAGCTTCATTTGACTTTCTTTAAGCCTTTCTTCCGCTTGTTTTAGCCTTATTTCCTGGAGAAATTGTGTTCATGGTGTAGATATTGATTTTCCATGTGTATTTCAGAAGTTTACTGTCCCTCTTAGCTTCCTCTTCAAGAGATTATCCCAATTGCTCATTTTCCCCCTGCGTAACCAAATTTATTTGTCTTGATTGATCTCCATGGCTATTAGCTCATCAAAGGCCATCTTCAAGTGGATGAGATGATTGACTTTCTGAGCTCCAACGCCTCTTTGAGGCCTCTTGTCTTTGGACTTCTTGGTTGTGCTTCAATCTCTATATCCTGCATTTGATAAAAAGTACATAACCTCCTTAACGTTACTCTTTTATATTCCTCTATGTCTTTCTTGGGTTTGCTTTGTAACAACCGCTCTCCACCTCCAATTGAAAATTGCTGTTGTAATAGAAAGTGATTTGAGAATTAGCAATAGAGAAGATCCTCCCTCAACTCTCGCTATATCTCATATTTCTCTCTAATGATGTCCTCAGCTAATTTCTCATCTCAATTTTCTCTCGCTACCTCAACTTCCAATGGCGTTGATTCACAATTTTGGTGCAAAGGTGTGTCATCTTGATACATAAGAGGCTACTCCTCCATTTCCCTTTGTTCAACAATGGTGCCAAGTGTAAGAACACTTTTCGAGTACATTTGGGCAAAAATACCTATCTCTTTCCCTTCTCAGTAGATATGAGTAAACTCAACAACCCTAGGAGCTCCTCTGAAATCTGAATTTTCATGCTATAAGAGCCAACTCTCCATTGGATCTGTGGCTGACAGTTGATGGTGATGATATACTATGCATGATAGGGAGGGCTAGTGGTAGGCGATGCTTCTCTACTCTTCCGATGAAGGTTTCCCATGTCATGTTAATGGATGAAAGGTGGTGGTAATACATTGAGCTTTCGAACATGCTCATGACTGCAAAATACTAGGGTAATGATATTTTTTTCTACTTTTGAACCTTCTCACCATCTTAATCAAACTCCCGTACAAGTAATGTGGAAAATCAAGTGTTTTTAAATAGGTGAAATGCATCGAAACCCTGATATGATACTTATAAAACTCCGAAAAAATCTTCTTTAACATGTGAAATACTTCATTATTAACATCATCAAAGGGATCATATTTTGTTACGCAGAGGTGTTTGAAAGGGAAGAGGTAATCTAGTTCCCTCTCTAGCATGAGGTTTGAAAAATTGTTTGTACTCTTCAATGTCTAAGTCCGATGCCCTTGAACCACTTTCTCCATGGCAAGGAATACCTATTGTTTAAGCAGAAATTAGGTCTATTGATAGGTTTATCTCTACACTTGCAATAATGAGCCTTTTCCTATGCTGAATCTTGTGGAAAATAAGCTTTTTCATTTGAAGATGATATCCTTCTCCCTCCATGATCTTCTCACAAAACCTCAAACATCCAAACTTCTCTCAAAACAATTTTTGGCCATAGGGTGAAGCGATTGATCTCGTTCTTGGTGAAGGGTTCTAACCTAAGGTGGCACCCTCCCTCGAAGTTATTCTTTCACTCTCCATATTTTTTTATCACTGGAAAGGATAGAAACCCTAGTGTGTTGATGTGATGGGTATGTAAAGTGAAATTAGGGAAAACAGAGTGTAGGGGATGGGTATGTGCGTGTGAAATTTTGGAAAAAACAGAGAGTGTAGAGATGGGGTAGGTTTAGAGGGTGATATTAAGGGTTATGGATGCTAGGGAAAATTATACAAAAAATTAAATAGATAGGGTTGCATGTTAGCTCCATGTTGTGATGCGAAATGAAGTGAAATGGATATGAGGAACGTGGTTAAAACAAGGAAACACGTGAAATTTCCAATTTATCACCGTGAAAATTAGCTATAAATTAGGGTTTGGTGAAAATGGCTCTTAGTGAGGAGTGATGGATTGTGGGATATGGGAGTATGATAGTATGTGGTAGGTGTAGGATAGTGTAAAATGTGAGGGTTAGGGTTTATTTCACCGGGAGTCTTTCAATGACATGAAAAGAAGCGTAAGATATAATGGAGTATGGAGTAAGCATGAAAATCCACAATGAACTTGATAATTTGACTATAAGAGGTTATAATAATGTTTAATTAGTATTTTAAGAAGTCCAATAATGGGATGCCCATAACCCTTGATCTTGTTTGAATGGCTTGGGAGCCAAAAAAATCGGCAAGTTTTGCACTCTTTCGTAAGCGTAGCACGAACTGTGCAAGAAGTGTAACAACTTGCTACAAAAGCATAAAAACCGTTCCGGCAAACGTAACAAAGGCAACTAGGAAACGTAAAAAAATACTTCCATAACCCTAGCAAAGGTAGTATCTGAAACACAACAAATACTTCCGTAAGCGTAGAAACTTGCTAAAAAAGTGTAACAACATACCATAAGAAGTGTAGCGAAGTGTTCTCGGAAGCATAGCAATATGTTCCCGGGAGTGGGAGTTTATCGTCTTGGTTTCGAAATCTTGACCACTAAGGAGTGCAATGGAGGTAAGAGAGGAGCTACTACCACATAGAATAATGAGTTTGTATGAGCTTCTTTTTTTCCTTTATAAGCTTTGAAATGAATTTTTTGTCTGTAGTGAAAAAATAAGACAAGCTTTTGGCTTTTGAAATATTTTTTGACATTAAAGCAAAATTTTTAAATAAGACAACTTGTCTTATTTTTTCTTCCCTAAGTATGCTAGCTCCACTTTAAAAGACTTATGAGTGAAAATGAAGGATTGTTTGCCTTGTTTGATGACAAATTAGACTTTTTCGAAGGAAAAAAAAGTAACAACTAGATATGACACCTTTCGATGAGATGGAGTGAATGACATAATACTTATAAATGATAATGAATGGGATGAAATTTAAAGTGATGATGGGCCATGGATGAGATGAGGGGAGAAAATTCTCTGACCTAGACTCTTCGAAGACCAAAATTTGTTTTGAAAACTTGTTTGAAAAGACCAAAAAAATTTGACCTATGACTACTAGGAAAACAACTTCAAGGAGTATGTTTAATCACTAACATATTGACACTAACATTGGCTCTATCTCGGGGGATGGAATTTCCTTCAGGAGGTGTCAAGAACATCGTATACTTCAAGTAGCATTACCATTGGGCAATGGAGTCACCGCATCTACAATCCCTCAAACTCGACTCAGCAATCAAAATGAAAGCTGAACTCGTACATCATCAATCGTGAAACTCTACCGTCAAATCGACATTGAAAAAGTACTGGTCATAATTTTGAGCTTATTCATCACACATTACCTACTATAATCGATCCATAAATCACTTTATCAAGTGAAGTTGAAGATCTAGTGAAACCATGAAAGAAAATGACTATATGATTGATGTTTGTATTAAACTCCACTAGGCATAAAGAAAGATTCGAAGAATGGCAACTCAAATTTAAATCGAGGCCCACTTTCTCGTATGGTGAATGAAACAAACTCCACCTTTTCTCAGATGCTTTTTCTGCAAAAGATCAGCTTCTTAAGGGGTCTTGAAAATCATGAAACATTACCTCTTGTTGATAAAAAAAAATAAGGGAGATGTTTTCGTGATATAATGGATGATTGTTCTTCTTCATTTGGTTGATCATTCTTAAATAAATATGCAACATTTTTATCTTCCATATCATCAAGATCAGCAGACAATATTTTTATTTTCTCTCATATCTTCCATTGAGGTAGCCAAATCAGCATCAACACAAATATATACAAGTGGATTTTCATGTATATCGGAAAGAGAATTGTCTTGGGATCTGAAAAAATTATATATATATTGATCATTTGAAGGCTACTAAACATGTTAATCAAACTAAAGACAACAAAACTATTGTACATTTTTTTTGACCTCTAACTGGATAAATCATGACTCTTTAGAGTTTCTTTACAAGCAAACTCAAAATTCTGACCTCACATATTTCTTCTTGAATTAAAAACTCGAAGAGGAAAGGGAATGAAGTGTAGTTGCGACAACGTCTTCATATATATCTTGATCACTTGAATATTGGCAAGAATGCCGCAAATTATCATCAACTTCGAAATATGGGAAGATCAATGTCATCCTTTGAAGAATTCTGCTCAAGTTCATTTGTACATCCAGTGGTAAAAATACATGATCTTATCATGGCAATCTAGTGGTTTTAATTCAAAGCATATAAGAGTTCATCATCCATAAAATATTCATCACCATAAGCACTTTATGGGACTCTTGAAAAAAAATTCTCAAGTGATCACACCAATCCTCAATCAAAAGTAAAGAAGGATAGGTTTCTCTATATTTCTCAAAAAAATACCCGAGTGAAAATCCCTTGAGAGAATAAATAAGAGCAAAAGAGGAAAGATTTCATACCAAAACCATGCTTTTTATTCGAATGTGATCATGAACATATTCATTAAAACACCCTCATGAGTGAAATTAATCTTTTAGCTTACACACATGCATATGAAATCTTATTAAATGAAGATGTAGCATCATCACCTCTCTTTTCCATCTCTCGAATTTTGGAAAGAATGTTCGTGAATCTACCTAAGGCATACGATTTGGAAATCCCGGAACATGATCTCAATGCATATGGAGCATACCTTGAATTATTTCTGCGCTTGAATCCATCTTGAAAATAATGAAGTCACCAAAATGTTCTTGAAGCTATCGATTTTTGAATAGTGGAGTCGCCGTGCAAACTTTGGAACCTTTGGATTCTTCGACACCGGAGTTGCTGTGTGTAAGATGCACAACCTTTCTTGTGCCCGACTCACCATTCACCATCAAAAATAAGAGCTAATATTTTTTTGTTCTTTTCCTGTGAAATATTTAACCTTCTCTCCCCGAAAACGACACCAATAATGTTATATTTCCCTCCTGTCTTCCCAAGGTTGTGAATGGAGTCAAGGAAGGTAACCACAGGACCGGGATTTAGGTTAGGTAGCTAGCCTACCAGGATCGGAGAGGGATCTCTCGTTGTCACTTTTCGGCTCAATGGATTTCGACCGAATATCTATTAATCTTAGGCTGGTGTATGTAAGCTCGCGAAATAGGATTTTTTTTTGATGTTTTAAGTGTCAGATAGAAAGGTTAGTGAGAAGGCTAGGTCTAGGGTTTTTAGGTGATGAATTTCAAGGTCAATTTGTAGAGAATGTGTGAGGGCTAGATAGGTATTTTTAAAGCTATGTTTTAATTGGTCATTAAGTATAGGATGAAGTGATAGAGAGTCCGAATGAGCATTGAGGTGAATTTATTCATTTAGAAGTAAATATACATATCATGTAAACCTTGTCTAAAATAGGAGCATGGACAGAGCATGATTTCTTCTTATAAAAATTACAAGATCAACACATGAAAATATGTATATGAAAGAAGAATATATATCATTTAGAATGAATAGATAAAAACACATAATAATAACAAAATGTCTCCAATTCCCTACCACAAGATTCTCAACACAAAAATCTACAAATGTGTCTCCGATTTCATTCCAAAATGTTTGGTTACAATAGCTCCAAAGCAAAATAAGACTATCCAACCCAAAAAAATACCAAAGAGAGTCTAATTATAGAAAATATGAACCATGTGACCCTCATCAGATCGAAATCCCATCCAAAAATTCATTATAAAATACATGATATGTGTCATTTCCTAGATTATAGGGAGGTTAGAAACCAACTTTCCCTAAAATTTAGCTATGAACTAGGAGTGTGTGTCCCCCATACATTAAATTACATTTGTACATCATTATAAGAGGAAAACCAACTCAATTACCTTAATTCCAACTCATAGGACAACAAAATCTCAAATTTCTCGACATTTTATGAGCTTGTCAAGTGTCCCGAGGAATCCAATGCGGATGGGTAACATTTATGACATAAGCGTAAAATAATAATTTTACAAAAGCGTAGCATAAGTTTGCAACTATTTTTCGAGGCACTTTTAAGAGTACAAAACAATTATGAAAGAATTTTCAACTATCCCTATGTGTCTAGTTTCCTGCACATATTGAATTTTTCAAAATGAAAGTCCATGGGAAGGGACTCCAAAAATTCATTCTCCCAAGGTTACTCCAGAAGCATAGCAAGGCCTCCAAAAAGGTGGCAAAAGTATAAACACTCGAGTGTTTTTTTGAAATTCTTTCTCTCAAAATTAAAGCCTTTCATGCAAAGAGGGTCTCCCGTATCCGCAATGTAATCATAAAAATGCATCCAACCATGTAAATAAATCAACATTTGTATGCCCCTAAAATAAGCTGTGAGAAATTTTTTTCCACGCTTTCCGTGAGGAGGAATTTCCTGAGTAATTCATAAAAATCACAAAATGTAACAAAATTCTTCAAAAATTCCCAAAATTGGTCTCCGTAGCACCCTGTGAGTGCGTGATCTAAACAACCAAGGAAGCTTCAACTAACAAATCTAAGCTATCCTTCTCCTTAAGCTTCATTTGATTTTATTTAAGCCTTTTCTTCACTGCTTTAGCCTTAATGTAGGCTTGAAATTCTAGAATCCCGTGCAATGTGATTAGATGAGGCTCCGACGTTTCGTGAAAAATTCACCCATATTTATGATGAAGAAGCTAATAATTAGATAGGGAGAGTGTAGATGTTGAAATAATATATAAGAGAGAATCTATCCATTAAAAAAAATCAACGACAGTAGGTGAGAGTCAAAATTAGCCGTTAGGGGAGAAATGATTAAAATATTCAATTAAATTTAAGTATGAGTGGGTTTCCGCAGCAGATGCAGTATATTAGATATCCTTTTTGGGATTCAACTGCTGCTTAATTTAGTCATTCATCTATGACCATATTTCCATGAGAGGTATTTGTAACCCGACTAATTTCTCATGATTTTTGAATCAGTCCACTTAGCACTCATTGCATCCCGGTGATGCTCACAGGGTGAAGAAGTGGGATTGAAACTAGTGAAGAAATGAATCACATAGCGTCAATCATCACTCTGTGGCTTCGCAGCTGCAGAACCAAGGGCTTCATCGAGAGGTCACCCATCCCCAGTAACTCCTCCGGCTCAAGCGCGCTTAACTCGTGGGAGTTTTCCCCACAATCAATCCCACTTAGCTTGACTACCCCATTTGCAAATCCTTAGAAACTATTTGGGTGCCTCATGAACACATTTCACAGAAGAGATCCCTTTACTCTTAGTATTTTAAGTATGATGGGTTTTCGCACGCGCATTATATTAGATATCATTTTTTGGGATTCACTGCGTTAATTTAGTCATTCATCTATGACCATTTCCATGAGAGGTATCGTAACCCGACTAATTTCTCATAGATTAAATAGTCCACTTAGCACTCATTGCATCAAATGTGATGCTCTACATGGGTTTAGTGAAGCATCTGGCCTCACCGACCATAGCACACCCACATCCGTATACAATCTAGTGGCTTCACCCAGGGAGAGATCTTCGCGTTCGGCGTAATAGGGTCGCCTTCCGTATAGTATCAAGCCATTCATGGATGAGGTATTGTGTGATGTTTCTCCTCTTGATGTAGCTGATGTATTATTGGGCTAATCATACTTGTGGAGGTGACATGATGTGTATGAGTCTATGCCTCATGTCGTTATTAATACTTCCTTTGGAAATAACTTGTATAGGGATACCTGGTATTACCGCCTCCCTGTCATCTCTTTCGACTACTCTCAAAAAAAACACAAAGTAAGATTGTTTCCCAAACTAGGAAATTTATTTTCCTTAAAACTTGCTCATAGGGAAAGAATAATATTCTCGCCACAACCTTGAAACGTGGCTACCCTACACGACTCGTAGCAAAGGCATGGAAAAAGTGATGGAGGAATACGAGGACATTTTCTCCCTCACCCACAAAGGTTCCTCTACACTGCTAGACAAGCACTCCATTGATTCGATCCTCGAAACACCACTTCTTGATGTTTCCATACCTCATACAACTACACAAAAAAAATCCACACATGTACCGTCTAAGGCTAATAAAGAAATCAAATTTACTAAATGCATCCGCATGTTCCGCTCGTCGTTAAAGTCCATGCTGACATCTTCGACAAATCTAATACCTAGTTCAATAGAATTTGCCTCATCTCATGGGTGGGATATCAACATAATGGGGACCATTGCTCTCTAAGGAGGGGATGGAATTATCCAGGTGGATATCAGTGCGCCACCCACCTATTCCATTTGGGACTCGCACCATCAATTCTTGGCAGCATTTCACTTTTCAAGCACAACTTACTATTTTTAGCAGTTTCTGGGTTTTGCACTCTAGGAACCGCTTTTGGGACCCTAATGATCCGTATGGATGTTGGTGGTTGCCCACCTATTCCATTTGAAATGCCATGATCAATTTTTCAGCTTTTTTAGTTTTCGGTGAAAACTTACTATTTTTGTGCGACTTTTTCTAGTGGCTTCAACTTCTAGTAGCTAGCTTTGAGGCCCTAAACGAGGTTGTTTGGGCATCACGTCTTCGGCAAATATGATTTGTTCCAAAATGAATATTTGTGTTCAAGAGTTGTATTCCGCAGATAGATCTTTATAATGATGTATCATATGTGTCAAACGGAGATAGTATGCCAAAGTGACGACTCTCGCGAAAGTTGAAAACACCACATCTATACTCCAAACTGCCCATAGTATAGCGCTTCATCTCCTAGGGTTAGATGTTTGGATGTTTAGAGTTTTCTCATTATTTCTCAATAGTAGATAGGCCCTAGAGCCTCATTTTAACATAGTTGAGAGGCATGTAGCCGTCACATATCTTCTTAGAGATAAGCTACAAGCGCCCTAGCTATTTTATTTCCATTATGTATGTATGAATATTTATGTTATATGGATATTAATGAGATGAAGCATTATTTCTCACTTGCATCTCCTCAGTGTTTATTTCTATTTCGTATTTTATTAAGTTCCCTACATATACTCGTATCGTTGGTATCAGATGCGCTTTTCATTTCTCTTTTTTTCTTTTCATGTCCCTAACATGATCGCTTGCATAGGCATGAGTTAGGGCTCGATTTGGTTGAACCCTTGCAAGCATCGCAAACTCGCTAAAACCCGACGTACCTCCCATAGCGGATGAAAATAAAGACGACAGGGAGCAGGGAGATCCTAATGGAACATTGCTCGAGGAGTCCCTAGGAGCTTGGAAATAAAAGAACCCGATGATGGGTAACTTTTGATCGTATCCTTCAATGGCTACCCACCTATGATGCATCTGCATCGAATAGCCGCTCTAGAGGTGCCACTCCCTTCAAGGTACAAGTAAACTTTGACATTCCTGTATTTGAAGGCTAGATAGATGTAGACACCATCAGTAGATGGTTGAATTTGCTAAAAGGGTATTTATCGTCCCATGATTTCTCCGACCGAGAAAATATTATTTTTTTCACTCCCTCAAAGCCACACCCCCCCCATGTTAAGGACTCGGTAAGAAACGCATCGTGAGAGAAAAGGACGAGGGGGAACCCTCTCTCGGTTTTCGCCACACCCACTTGGAATTCATCTCCGAGATGGCATCAAAGAACAATATTACCCCCGTGGGGAGCTATGAGGATAAGTACATGATCCGGATTTATGTGAAATTCAGCAACCGAATAAACATATAAACATAAATACGAGATGCAGCTAGAAATAACACTTCATTTTCATTAATATCAAAGAACCGAAATTTGCTTACGGTACGGTAATGGAAATAAAACTAGCTAGGGCTGCCGGTAGCGTCATTCCCTCGAGAAGAGATGTGGCGGCCGCAGCTCTCGAACCGAGTTACAATGAGGCTCGAGGGCCTATTTATCATTTAGAAACAATGGGAAATCCTAAACTGTACCAAAACCCCTACTCCCTAGGAGATGAAGCGCCTATAAACTATGGGCCCCCGTTTGGGTAAATTGGTGTTTCAACTTCAGGGGCGTAACCTTTGGCATACGATCTCCGTTTCAATGTTGCACCATACCGTTAGAAAGATCTATCTCGAGGACTACAAATTTGGAATGTGCAACATCCGTCCATGGACCCATGTTGCACTCCGTTTTCCGCACGTCGTGCTAGGGCCTCAAAATGGCTCCGGAAGTTTAGGACCCGAAAAACTCGCTAAAAATAGTAAACTCGTCTGTAAACCGAAAATCCGAAATAGACAATAGGTGGAGCCCCAAGTGGAATAGGCGGTGACCACCAATATCCACCGGATCATTCCTCCCCCCTTAGGAAGCAATGGTCCCCATGCGTCATGCTAAGTTCCTCCATGAGATGAGGAAATTTCTCGCTCGAACTTGGTCCCCCGGTGAACCAATTTCCCTTGGTGCAGGAGTTGGCCGCGACTTTGACAACCCGATATAGCTTTGGATCTTCTGATTTGGCGAGTGTTCTTGATTTGCATGTCCATGATGCAATCTCGGGTGGTGGCCCTGTTCCATGTGGGCCCTGGATTTAACTCGCTGGGTGTGAGTTGCTCTGGCAATGTCCGAGGGTGTCCACATGAGAGGTGGAAGTAAGGATGAAGGCGATCCACATTGAAGACTCGGGTGCGTACCAAGGAATGGTGGAATACCGAGCTCGAATGCATTGTTCCCTGCTGAAACTCTCGTGATGGTAGTACGTACCGTGATCGCAGCTTTGGCGAGTGCTTGCGGTGGGGTCCAGGGAGGCGCTCCTTCTGCAAATGTAGCCATACTTTGTCACCCACCCGCAGTTGTGTGGCACCCGGTGTTGATCATGGCGTTGCTTGTACTTGCATTGGATCTATCCAATATATCATGAACCCTATCGCGGATGTGTTGAATGTACTCGATGAAGCTATCGGCTTCTGTCAACTTCTGGGGATCGGACATGAGCCGACTGGCTCGAGCAAATATCGCAAAATGGCATGGCTACGTCAATGGGACATAGTGGTCGGGAATCCCAAGCCCTCCACCTCGAAAGGGGGCTATGGCTGATTGAACCGTGGAGAGCCCGATTATAACTATGCTTTCAGTACATAAGGGAGGCAGATCTCGTCCCCATGTGCGTGGATGCTTTGAATTGTACATGCGTTGTAATCGTGTACAATCATCTCCGTTGACGACCGGTCCGCCATCTGTTTGGGGATGGAAAGCTGTGGACTTGGTGAGCTTGGTATCCAAAATTGACCAGAGGTTGGACCAAAATGTGTTGAGGAACCTGCTATCCCGATCTAATATGATAGACTGCGGGATCCCAAAGTGCACCCACACTCGTTCAAAGAAGAGTTTATCAGTGGCTTCTGCTGTGATATTCTTCTTGCAGGCCGCCATAATGGCCATCTTCGAGAATCTGTCGACGACCATGAAAACACAGTCATTTCCCTACTTAGTAGAAGGCAGGCCTGACATGTAATCCATGGAGATGGATTCCCAAGGTTGACTAGGGGTAGGTAGCGGAGTATATAGGCCTTGCTTCTTGATGGTCAGTTTGGCAATGGCACAAGCAAAGGCAGATACATGTGCTTCTCGACATCCTTTCGAAGGTTCGCCAAGAGAAATACAGATTGCTACTATTTTCTCGACCCCGAAATGTAGACACTCAACCGTAGTGTGCTTCCCATATCATCTTGGCACACGTCAGCTGAAGGGAACGTTTTGGGGGTAGAAGTCCTCATGTGACAGGTGCGTGCATCCAGGTGAAAATTTGGAACTTGCGTACCCCCCAAGAGTGCCTTGTAAGTTTGGCCGACTCGGGGTCACTCTCAGAGAAGCTAGCCAATCGAAGTCCGTGGCCACAAGAGTTTGAAAGACGGCAGGAGCGCCAACATTTGGTAAGCCTTCTGCCTAGGTACTGCAACACATTTGGTGCTACCCTTCTATACTTGATGTTCAAATGAACCGTTGCGTATATGTAGACCTACTTTGATGGCGATCATCCTGCAACTTCCCTTGTGTCTGTATGAACTGCAGGGGCCGGTAGTCCGCGTGGATGATTGTTTCCTTCCCCAAAATGTAATGCTTCCATTGTCGACAAGCTTGCACAATGGAATACATTTCTTTGTCATAAGTGGGATACTTGCGAACTGTGTCAGACAATGTCTCACTATGAAATGCCACTGGATGTCCCTGTTGAGTAAGAACTGCCCCAATAGCATAGTCAGAGGCATCTGTCTTGATCTCAAATGGTTTTTGCAAGTCTGGTAAAGTGAGCACTGGGGCAGAACAGAGGCGGTTTTTCAATTCTGTGAACGCCTTCTGTTGAGGTTCCGACCAAAAAAATTTTGCTCTCGCTCCTCCCTTGGTGACTTGACTCAAGGGCCAAGTGATATGAGAGAATCCCAACACGAATCTCCGATAGAAATTAGCAAGACCCAGAAAGCTGCGAAGCTCTGTTATAGTGGTTGGGGCTGGCCAATCCCGAATGACTTGGATCTTGGCTGGATCCACATGCACCCCCCTTTCATCAATAATGTATCCCAGATATTGAACCCGGGTCATGCCAAAAGTGCACTTCTCCAGATTGGCACACAACTTGTGTTGCCGCAGTGTTTGGAGGACTTGTCGGATGTGGTGAAGGTGCTCTTCCCAAGTCTGGCTGAAGATCAGAATATCATCCAAGTACACCACTACAAATGAGTTGGTAAATGGCCGCAAGATGTCATCCATCATCCTCATGAAGGTGGCGGGAGCATTCGTCAACCCAAAAGGCATGACCAGCCATTCGAAAAGGCCTTCCTTGGCTTTGAAGGCCGTCTTCCACACATCGGAGGGTTCAATTGGTACCTGGTGATACCCAGACTTCAGGTCAATCTTGCTGAAATATTTTGCACCTTTGAGTTGGTCCAGAAGGTCATCAATCCGTGGGATTGGGTACCTATTCCGGACAGTGATCTTGTTCAGCGCCCGATAGTCAATACAGAGTCTCCACGTCCCATCCTTCTTCTGTACCAACACGATCAGGCTCCCACAGGGTGATGAACTTGGTCTGAAGTGACCTTTCTGCAACAGCTCCTGAATCTGCCTCTTGATTTCATCATTCTCCGGAACAGAGCGCCGATAGATCAGTCCATTAGGTAGCGGCGCACCGGGGGTCAGATCAATCGGGTGCTTGACCTGACAGTGCAGAGGAACCCCTGTGGGTGAGGTGAATATGTCCCTGTACTCCTCCACAACCTTATCCATTTGTTGTTGTTGTGCAGAGGAGCCCTGTCTGGAGGTCGTGGCCACAGTCTTCTTCTTGCCCTGGGGGCGGATCATCAGGAAAATGAATTTCCTGGTTTGGGAAATGAGCTTACTGCATTGTTTTGCAGTAACCAAAGAGATAGCGGTAGGAGGTGGTACCTCTGGTATCCTGTACAACTTATTTCCCAAAGTAACAATAACAACACGAGGCCGAGACTCATACACAGCATGACGCTTCCACAAGTATGGTTTTCCTAATAATACATCAGAAACATCAATAGGAGCAACGTCACATAATACCTCATCCGTGAAGGGCTTGATGCTATAGGGAAGGCGACACTGCCGGCTGACGCGGAGATCTCGTCCTTGGTGAAGCCACCCGATGGTGTATGGATGTGGGTGAGCCGTGGTCGGCAAGCCCAACCGCTTCACGGCGTCTGCTGAAATGAGGTTCTTTTGGCTCCCATTGTCGACAATGAACTGTACCGGGGAGCCCTTTACCCACATCTGGGAGTGGAAGAGACGTTCCTCCTCCTCTGGATCTTCCGGTTCCTCCTTTTGGATCTTTGCAGTGGCAACAGTGGCGTTGGGCTCCGCATCAATAATCTGTTTCCCTTTTTCATTCGCCTTTTCAGGTTTTGATTCGGAGTCAGAGCATGCATCTGACTCAGAAGCCCTCATCTCGGCCACTAGCGACTGCTTGGCCCGACACTCACTTGTGTTGTGAGTGGAGCTCTTATAGAACTCACACCACTTTCCCGTGTCCTTCTTTGGCTTTACGGTGTTGTTCTTTTCTTGTGGCTTTGACGGGTTGTCTTTAGCCGCCATGCCTTGGCTCTGTCCTTTGTTCTGTGGTTTGGAAGCACCTTTTCCTGGGTTTTTGATTTGCAGACTGTGTCTTCGCTTTCTCCGCTGAATTTTGCTAATTTTAGCAAAGATACCGTATGCTGTACTGCTGGTAGATGTCAAGGAACTCCATTTCCTCCCGAATGTATTTGTTCGGGGACAAATACGATACTTTAGCTGATAGTTTTTTTCAACTTACACCAACTTTGTGCGCAGGGTATGGAAGAGATTCGTCAGCTCATGCACATCTTGATCCCTTTGTTGTCGCAGCGTGGTCCATTGTATGTACTTGTCCTCATAGCCCCCCACGGGATAGTACTGTTCCTTGACGGCATCTCGGAAAGAATTCCAAGTTGGTACGGCCGAGAACAGAGAGGGTTCTGTCTGGTCCTTGTTCTCACAGTAGGTTTCCCACCAGTCCTTAACATGGGGGTAGCTTTGAGGAGTGCAAAAATAATCTTCTCCCGGTCTGAAAAGTCATGAACAGAGAAATATCCTTCTAATAGATTCAACCATCTATCTACGGCATCTGCGTCTATTTGACCCTCAAATATGGGAATGTCAAAATTTACTTGTACTTTAAAGGGAGTCGCAACTCCAGAGTGGCTACTGGATGCAGATGCGCCGCCGGTGGGCAGCCGTTGAAGGATCTGAGCAAAGCTATCCATCATCGCGTTCCTTTGTTTTTCGAGGGCCTCCTCGAGCAATATTTTGATAGGATCTCCTGCTCCCTCATCTTTCTTTTCGTCCCCCATGGGCGTCCGTCGAGGTTTGCGAGGTTGATCTTGCAAAGGTTCCACTAGATCGAGCCCTAGCTCCTTATACCCCGACCTCGTTGGGGACATGCAAAGAAGGATCGAGAAAAAGCAGACCGCTCTGATACCACTGATCCGGATTTATGCAGGAACGCAACAGAATAAACATATAAACATAAATACAGATATGCAGCGGAAATAACACTTCATTTCATTAATATCAACGAACTGAATTTTGCTTACAGACAGAATGGAAATAAAACTAGCTAGGGCACTGGTAGCTATCTCTGAGAAGAGATGTGGCGGCTACAGGCCTCTGAACTGTGTTACAATGAGGCTCGAGGGCCTATTTATCATTTAGAAACAATGGGAAATCCTAAACAGCCAAAACCCTAACCCTAGGAGATGAAGCGCCAAAACTATGGGCCTCGTTTGGGTAAATTGGTGTTTCAACTTCCCAGGGGTGTAACTTTGGCATACGATCTCCGTTTGACGCGTACCATACCTCGTTAGAAAGATCTATCCGAGGACTACAAATTTGGAACGTGCAACATGGTCCATGGACCCATGTTGCACTTCGTTTTCCCAAAAAACGTCGTTTAGGGCCTCAAAACGGCTCCGGAAGTTTAGGACCCGAAAAACTGCTAAAAATAGTAAACTGTGCCGAAACTGAAAAACTGAAATAGACAATGGTGGAGCCCCAAGTGGAATAGGCGGGTGACCACGAATATCCACCTAGATCAGTACATCCAATGGACCACGCTGCAATAACAAAGGGATCAAGATGTGCACAAACTGACGAATTTGTTCCATACCCTACGCAAAAATTTGGGTACTAAAGATTCAGAGAGACATTTTTTGCTCAAGTACCACAAATTTTTGCACATACACATTCAAGAGGAAATGGATTTCCTCGACATTACATGGCTTGGCACGACATATTGCTATGCTGCCAAGATCGAGCAGAAATTTAAGCAGAAGAAGTGAGACTTTGGATCTGTGAATCTGAAGCAAGGGAAAGGCGCCTCAGAATCACATAACAAGGGGCAAGGCCAAAGTGGGGCGACTCATAAAAACACCACAAATCCAAATAAGGACATGGGGGAGTGGTGTGAATTTCATAAAAGCCCCACTCACAACACAAACGAGTGTCAGACCAAACATTCGTTGGTGGCCAAACTAAAGGCACCCAAATCAGATGTATGTTTTGATCTTGAGTCATAACAAGGAAAATTTAATGACAAAGGGAAGAATATCATTGATGTGGATCCCAGTGCCATTGTTGCCACCACTAAGATCCAGAGGAAGGATCCCGAGGATCCATAGGAGGGGGAGTGCCTCTTCCATTCGCAGATGTGGGTGAAGGGTTCGCCACTGCAATTCCTTGTCGATAGCGGAAGCCAAAAGAACCTCATTTCAATAGAGGTCGTGAAGTGGCTCGGCCTACCGACCATAGCACACCAGTAGCCATATACAATCAGGTGGTTTCACCCAGGGAGAGATCTTTGCGTTCGCTAGCAGCCACATTCCATACAGTATCAAGCCATTCACGGATGAGATATTGTGTGATGTTTGTCCTCTTGATGTAGCTGATGTATTATTGGGACAACCATACTTGTGGAGGTGACATGCTATCAATGAGTCTAGGCCTCGTGTTGTTATTATTACTTTGGGAAATAACTTGTACAGGATACGAGAGGTAGGACCGCCTCCTATTTTCTCTTTGAATACTGCAAAACAACACAGTAAGATTGTTTCCCAAACCAGGAAATTTATTTTCCTTACAAATAGCTCATAGGGAAAGAAGAATATTGTGGTCACAACCTTGAAACACGGCTCCCCTGCACGGTTGCATCTGATGGAAAAAGTCATGGAGGAATACGAGGACATTTTCTCCTCACTCACAGAGGTTCCTCTACACTATCAAGACAATCACTCCATTGATTAGATCCATGACGCACCGCTACCTGATGTTTCCATACCTCACACAACTACACAAACATAATCCACACATATACTGACTGAGGCTAATAAAGAAACCAATTTTACTAAACGCATCCAACATGTCTGCTTGCAGGTCCTTGACATCTTCATCAAATCTAATACCCAGTTCAACATAATTTATCTCATCTCATAGAGGATCTCAACGCAATGGGGACCAATGCTTCCTAAGGAGGGATGAATGATCCAAGTGGATATCGATGGCCACCCACCTATTACATTTGGACCCGCACCATCAATTCTTGCAGCTTTTCACTTTCAACACAACTTACTATTTTTAGTAGGTTTTTGGATCCCGCAGCTGTTTTGGGACCCTAATGATCTAGGTGCATATTGGTGGTTTCCCACCTATTCCATTTAAAATGCCACCATCAGTCCTTTCAGTTTTTTAGTTTCAGCACAAATTACTATTTTTAGTAGTTTTTCGGGTCCTAAACTTCCGGAGTCGTTTTGAGGCCCTAAACAACATTTTTTGGGCATCGTGCCTTCGACGAATATGATTCTATTCCAAAATCAATATTTGCCGTCAAAAGTTGTATTCCTTGGATTTATATTTCTAACGATGTATCATGTGTGTAAAACGGATATAGTATGCCAAAGTTACGACACCGGGAAGTTGAAACACCAATTTACCCAAATGGGGCCCATAGTTGGCGCTTCGTCTCCTAGGGTTAGGTTTTTGGACGTTTAGAGTTTTCCATTGTTTCTTAATAATAAATAGGCCCTTGAGCCTCATTTTAACACTGTTGATAGGCATGTAGCTACCACATCTCTTCTCAGAGATAAGCTACTAGTGCCCTAGATATTTTATTTCCATTATGTCTGTAAGCATATTTATGTTATTGGATATTAATGAAATGAAGCATTATTTCCGCTGCATCTCTATGTTTATGTTTTTTTTGGTATTTTATTCTGTTCCTACATAAACCTAGATTAGTGGTATTAGAGCGGTCTTCTCTTTCTCTGTTTTTCTTTGCATGTCCACAACACGGTCATGGTATAAGGAGTTAGAGCTCGATTTGATTGAACCCTTGCAAGATCAGCCTTGCAAACCCCGTCGACCTCCCATGCGGAAGAAAATAAATACGAGGGAGTAGGAGATCCTATCAAAATATTGTTCGAGGAGGCCCTTGAGAAACAAAGGAATGCGATGATAGATAAATTTGCCCAGATCCTTCAACGGCTGCCCACCTACGACACATCTGCATCGAACATCCGCTCTGGAGGCGCCACTCCCTTCAAGGTATAGGTAAAATTTGACATTCATTTATTTGAAGGCCAGATATATGTAGACGCCGTCGATAAATGGTTAAATTTTATAGAAGGGTATTTATTAGTCCTTGATTTCTCCGACCGAGAAAATATTATTTTTGCACTCCTCAAAGCCGCCCCCCATGATAAGGACTGGTGTGAAACGTACTGTGATAAAAAGGATGAGGGGGAACCCTCTCTATTCTCAGCCGCACCCACTTGGTATTCATTTTGAGACAACATCAAGAAATAATAATACCCCGTGGGGAGATATGAGGACAAGTACATCCAATGGACCATGTTGCGGCAACAAAGGGATCAAGATGTTCCATACCCTACACACAAAGTTGGGTATTAAAGATTCACAGACACATTTAGGAGGAAATGGAGTTCCTCAACATTACATCGCTTGTCACAGCATATCGCTATGCCGCCAAGGTCAAGAAAAAATTTAAGAAAAAGAAGCGAGACTTTGGATCTACGAATTCGAAGCTAGGGAAAGGCGCTCCCGAACCACAGAACAAGGGGCAAGGCCAAAGTGTGGCGACTCAGAAAAACACCACAAATCCAAATAAGGACATGGGGAAGTGGTGTGAATTTCATAACAGCCCCACTCACAACACAAACGAGTGTCGAGCTAAACAGTAGTTGGTGGCTAAACTAAAGGCACCCAGATCAGATGCATGTTTTGATCCTGAGTTAAAACCTAAAAAAGGAAATGACAAAGGGAAGTAGATCATTGATGTAGATCCCTGTGCCATTGTTTCCACCAGCAAGATCCAAAGGGAAGATCTTGAGGATCCAGAGGAGGGGGAGCACCTCTTCCATTCACAGATGTGGGTGAAGGGTTCGCCACTGCAATTCCTTATCGATAATGGAAGCCAAAAAGAACTTCATTTTAGCAAAGGTCATGAAGTGGCTCGGCCTACCAACCATAACACACCTGCAGCCATATACAATCTGGTGGCTTCACCCAAGGAGATATTTCTGCATTCGCCACCAGTGCCACCTTCCGTATAGTATCAAGCCATTCACGGATGAGGTATTATGTGATGTTGCTCCTTTTGATGTAGCTGATGTGTTATTGGGCCAACCATACTTATGGAGGCGATATGTTGTGTATGAGTCTAGGCCTCATGCTGTTATTAATAATTTGGGAAATGACTTGTACAAGATACCAGAGGTAGTACCGCCTCCTGTCATCTCTTTGAATACTGCAAAACAACATAGTAAGATTTTTTCCCAAATCGAGAAATTTATTTTCCTTACAACTCACTCACAGGAAAAGAAGAATATTGTGGCCACAACCTCGAAACATGGCTCCCCTCCATGGCTGGAGCAGATGGAAAAATTCATGGAGGAATACGAGGACATTTTCTCCTCACTCGCAGAGGTTCCTCTACATTGTCAGGACAAGGACTACATTGATCTGATCCCTGACGCACTGCCGCATGATGTTTCCATACCTCATACAGCTACACAAATAGAATCCACACATGTACTGCCTGAGGCTAATAAAGAAACCAAATTTACTAAAGGCATCTAGCATGCCTATCCACAGGTCCATGACATCTTCAAAAAATCTAATACCCAGTTCAACAGAATTTGCCTCATCTCATGGAGGATCTCAGCGTAATGGGGACCATTGCTTCCTAAGGAGGGAGGAATGATCCAGGTGGATATCGGTGGCCACCCACCTATTCCATTTGGACCCGCACCATCAATTCTTGCAGCTTTTCACTTTCAGCACAACTTACTACTTTTAGCAGTTTTTCAAGTCCTACACTCCCGGAGCCGTTTTGGGACCCTAATGATCCAGGTGGATATTGGTGGCTGCCCACATATTCCATTTGAAATTCCATCATCAATGCTTTCAGTTTTTTGGTTTCAGCACAACTTACTATTTTTAGCAGTTTTTCGGGTCCTGCACTTTTGGAGCCATTTTGAGGCCTAAACGATATTTTTTGGGCATCACTCCTTTGGAAAATAAGATTCCATTCCAAATTCAATATTCACAATCAGAAGTTGTAGTCCTTAGATATACCTTTCTAATGATGTATCATGTGTTTCAAACAGAGATAGTATGCCAAAGTTACGACCCCAGGAAGTTGAAACACCAATTTACTCAAACGAGGCCCATAGTTGGCGCTTCATCTCCTATGGTTAGGTTTTTGGACGTTTAGAGTTTTCCATTGTTTCTCAATAATAAATAGGACCTAGAGCTTCATTGGAACACAGTCGAGAGGCATGTAGCCGCCACATCTCTTCTAAGAGATAAGCTACCGGTGCCCTAGCTATTTTATTTCCATTATGTTTGTAAGCATATTTATGTTATTGGATATTAATGAAATGAAGCATTATTTCTGATACATCTCTGTGTTTATGGCTATTTCGGTATTTTAATGCATTACTGCATAAACCTAGATTAGTGTTAAAAAGCGGTCTTCTCTTTCTCTGTTTTTCGTTGCATGTCCCCAATGCGATCAGGGTATAAGGAGTTAGGGATCGACCTGGTTGAACCCTTGCAAGATCAGCCTCACAAAACCCGACGAACTCCCATGGAGGAAGAAAATAAAAATGAGGGAGCAGGATATCCTATCAGAATATTTCTTGAGGAGGCCCTCGAGAAAAAAAGGGACACGATAATGGATAACTTTGCTTATATCCTTCAACGGCTACTCAACTATGGCACATCTGCATCGAACAACTGCTTTGGAGGCACCACTCCCTTCAAGGTACAGGTAAAATTTGACATTCCTGTATTTTATGGCCAGATAGATGAAAAATTTGTCGATAGAAAATTTAATTTTCTAGAAGTGTATTTCTGAGTCCATGATTTCTCTGACCGAGAAAAGATTATTTTTTCACTCCTCAATGCCACCCCCCATGTCAAGGATTGGTGGGAAACATACTGTGAGAAAAAGGACGATGGGGAACCCTCTCTGTTCTTAGCTGCACCCACTTGGAATTTGTTCCGAGATGGCATCAAGGTATAATATTACCCTATGGGGAGCTATGAGGACAAGTACATCCAATGGACCACGCTGTGGCAACAAAGGGATTAAGATGTGCACAAACTGACGAATTTGTTCCATACTCTGTGCACAAAGTTGGGTATTAAAGATTTAGAGAGACATTTGTTACTTAAGTACTGCATATGTATACACAGACACATTTAGGAGGAAATGGAGTTCCTCGACATTACATCGCTTGGCACATCATATCGCTATACTGCTAAGATCGAGCAGAAATTTAAGCAGAAGAAGCGAGACTTTAGATCTGCAAATCCAAAGCCAGGGAAAGGTGCCCCTAAACCGGAGAACAAGGGGCAAGGCCAAAGTGGGGCGACTCATAAAAACACCACAAATCCAAAGAAGGACATGGGGAAGTGGTGTGAATTTCATAATAGTCCTACTTGTAACACAAATGAGTGTCGGGCCAAACAATTGTTGGTGGCTGAACTATAGGCACCCGAATTAGACGCATGTTTTGATTCCTGAGTCAGAACCAAACAAACGCAATCACAAAGGGAAGCAGATCATTGATGCAGATCCTAGTGCCATTGTTTCCACCACCAAGATCCAGAGGGAGGATCCTAAGGATCCAGAGGAGGGGGAGTGCCTCTTCCATTCGTAGATGTGGGTGAAGGGTTCGCCACTGCAATTCCTTGTCGATAGCAAAAGCGAAAAGAACCTCATTTCAGTAGAGATCATGAAGTAGCTTGGCCTACCAACCATAGTGTTTGGTCAATTTAGTGTGTCCTAAATTTCTACATTAATTTATCAATCCGGGATTCGTAAGTTGATGAAGTGTGGCACACTATATGTGCAAGATAACCTATCTCTTACTTTTTGTCGTTTTTGGATTTTCATGAAATTCTACAAGACAAGTATGGAGACAAATATTCAAGACAATGATGTCCTTCTAATGATTTTCCAAACTTCAAAAGAATTTTAAAACATACAATGAAAAAATTAATTCTTCAAAGAAAATGAAATTGCATCACTATTCTAGTCAAACAACAGTGAACTACTGATCATGAAACTCATTATCCTTGCTGTTGTCCAAATACAAAAGAAACTATGCTTAAAGAAATCCAAGAATTGCAAAAAAGTAAATCTAAATCAAATTACATCAACTTATATTATGATCCCTTGCCATTAGTCCAGCTATGGCTTTCGAAGGTAACCATAAACAACTTGAGCAACCTGATATCTAGTTTGCAGAAAAAGAAACTAATATCAAACTACACACTCATACTTCAATCCCTCACCATTAGTCCAGCTATGGCTTTCGGAGGTAACTGAAAATGACATGAGCAATTTAATATTTCTAACTTTCAGAAAGTAAACTAATATCAAACTACACACTCATACTTCAATCCCTCACCATTAGTCCATCTATGGTTTTCGGAGGTAACTGAAAATGACATGAGCAATTTAATATATCTAACTTGCAGAAAGTAAACTAATATCAAACTACACACTCATACTTCAATCCCTCACCATTAGTCCAGCTATGGCTTTCGGAGGTAACTGAAAATGACATGAGCAATCTAATATATCTAAATCTAACTACTGAAGCAAATGTGCAAGACTGAAATAAACAAAGCAGTGCTGGAGTTAAACAAAAACTAAGAAAAGTAAATTAGCAGAAGGACAATATTGATTCCATGTCATTAATCATTATAAAAAGATGTGCAAGTGCCCGGGCTGCCTATTGTAATCTGAAACAAGAACACTGATCAGTTAAAAACAACATAAAACATGAAAGATTATGGATAGAAGTAAAATGTAAAGCATGAAAGATTATGAACAGAGATGAAGCATAAATACCATGAAAGATGCAATGTATAAACACGTGAATGACTTATGGCACAATGAACTTAAAGAAATAAAACAAGAAACTATATAGTAATGCACAAAACCTCAGCGTGTGCAGGGGCCCTCTGCACCAGCCTCGGGCAACAGCCTTCAAATACGAATTACGCTTGGAAACAAAGTCTTCTTATATATTAAAATGTAGTCATAACAGAGAAATGATATTACAGCACAGTGGCAACGCAATTACATTACAGAGCTATATGGAGGCTAACTATTATGCGTATGAAAACGCGTTATTTATAACAAAGGTGATATAACTAATTCCCTAAAGTTTGTGCTAATAGAGACACGTGAACCATCACGTCCAGAGATCCAGCATCATGGCCACGGTGAGGAGTAAATCTATGAAGAGTGGATGTTGGATTCGGCTTATGGAGCCGTTTACAGGTGTTGATGTGTCTTCCGTAAATTAGAAACGGTCATACAAATCTTCACGTGATGAGAAACAGAGTCCTATCACCGTGGGACTCTACAGTTGACTTCCACTTGGCCACCTTTGACCACAACCTCCTTAGATGAATTTTCCCGAGCCAATAGGACACGATCCATGTCCACATCATTTCTGACTTGCCCATGTGGCTCAAATTTCCTGAAGACACCTGCAACATAGACTTTCACAAAATGGCTGCGGAAAGTTGCAGCAGCTGCAGAAAGTGGCAAGATTCCGCAGCTAAATGAGCAAAAATCTAAATCAAACAGCAGACACAAAACATAGTTAAAAACCATTTTAGATGCTCTTTTACAATTAATATGCAATGATATTGACAACTTAGAAGGTTCAGGTGAATGAAAAAGGTCTATAAAGGTGTATAGGAAAGATGCAGATTTGAGACTCAACATACCCCCACTGTGAAGGTGTTGCATGTCCTCATGCAACCAAAATTTTGATAATCCTTCTTCAATTCATATGCCTTGACACTTCAGCCAGTACATCCAGTCCTCTCCTCCTCTTCCTTGGTGCTGCTAACATCCTGGGCTTTTTCATCAAACATCTGAATTTGATATTAATCAGTGCTCTGCTTAACTTCTGGAATTTCTTCTTCAATTTCCTGTTCTTTTTCTGCCATAGTCCCAGATGTAGCATGGTATTATCATGAATGATTTTGTCCAATTTTCTTTGTTCCTTCAATGCCTCATTTTAATTTTTAATGTGTCTATTTAAAACCTCTAATTCAAAAACTTCTTGTTTTAATGATTGGACTAGATCTTCTTGTACTGTGTGAGGCTGAGTGGATGAAGTACTGGGACCCATAGCTGCTCTTTCTAAGGATTTTATATAATCATATACGTCTTGTTTCTTTGGGTCTATCTCAGGTGTCATTTTTATTGGGTTGTCCCCAAAATGCCATGGAGGAGAGTTGTCTTCAAAAGCTGGCTGAGAAGGGCTCACATCAACGTCTGGCTGAGAATGGGATGGACTGTGTTCAATGTCTGACTGAGAATGAAATGAACTAGGTTCACTGTCTGACTAAGAGTGAGATGGAATATGGCCAGCTGGGGATTGTTCAGATGTTTCTTCTCCCAAATCAATAAAATGGGGTCCTTTCGTTTGCGTTTTCCTCAACTTCCCCTTAAGCCTAGAACTTCTTCTTACATGTTGTGCACCACTGTCTTTTTGCTTTTATTTTACTTTCCCTCTCTTCTTGGCCATAGATGACTGTTCTTGAAGGTGAACTAGTCTTTCAGATAACACTTGATGATCTTCTTTGGAAGAAGGGGTTTGATGCATAGCCTTAATACTTTTTCTCTCTTTCGATGTTATTGGATTTTTACCCTTGGTTTCTTTCTTCTTCCTTTTTTACAGTCTCTCTTCCCTACTAGTTATTTCAATTGTAGTATTAGGAGTACTTTGAATTTCATCTTTTGTTCTCTTTCTCCTACTCCTTCTTGATGTACTACCTTCAAGAATTTCTTGAGGTTCCTCAAAGAAATTTCTAATCAAAAGTTGTTCCCATGTGTCCTTCTTCTCTTTTAACTATTTTTCAATCAAAATTTTCACAAGACCATGGTGATATATATGTGGTTCTACATCCCCTAAATGCTTCTGAATAGTCACAGACATCTTCTTCAAACTATTTAATAAAAATTATGGCAGATTGAGGGTCTGGTTATCTATAAAATTCATCAGCAATCGGGTATGGTACATATACATTAACCCAAAACGGCTCTCACAGGTGATAAATTTTTGAACAACTAGCAGCAAAGTAGCCCATTCCTCTTTTAAAGCATGAACAGGAATTCCTCTTTTAAAAATAGTTATGTCCATACCTGGGTTATGTAGAATCACTCTCCAGGCTTCATCACTAATGCTTTTGTTTTTAAACCAACGTTCACCCTCTTGAGGAAGTTCTGTGGCGGATGCTATAGATGCCTCATTCACCGTAAACTTAAGGTCTCCAATCTCTACCTCCAGGCCATTGAAAGACCTTGCAAAAGCTTTTGTCACCTCTTTATGGTAGCCTCTAAATTTTTGGAAAAACCGCAGCCACTTTGCCTTCTTCAATATATCCCTGACTTGCGAGTATCCTTCCATGAATTTAGGTCCCTCTGGTTCTACTCTCAACAATTTACCCATCCTTCTTTCTGCTCTTTAAAAACTTGCCTGTGTGAGGAGGGTTCAATGGAAGTAGGACAGCTGAATGAACGGAAATGAGCACGATGACTGTAGGTAGATATCAGAGAGTGGGTATACAGAATATAGCGTAACAGAGAACGAAATGGGGTGAAGCGGAACAGAGAAGGGTTACGTGAGCACAGCGGAAATGCGGCTGTGAGATTAATAGAACAATAGGAGGAGTATAACACATCTGACAGTGTTTTAAAATTTGGTGGCTGCAGAATAAATGTAAGCATGTTTATACAACGGCTATGGATTTTATGCGGCTGAAAGAAGCCGTAGTCAAATCAACTACGTTTCATTGTCACAGGTGGAATATCAGAGTATGAGTGAAGATCAGAGTTTTAATTATGGGACCATTTGAGAATGAATGCAAGGATTGTGGGAGGATTGTACAGAGATCATGGAGTGGTTATGGAGTTTTTCAATACAATCATTGCACATAATGGAGCTTATGGTTTATAACTATATAAAAATGTGTTTTAAATGCCATTTGAAATAAATTTTTACTCATACCTTGAAATTCTTGCCATTTTTCCTTGGTCTTCAATTAGTTGCTCCTCATTGATATCTTGAATGCCCCATGTCTTCATAATTGGTCCTCATACCTGCATTTGATTTCATGATTATGGAAATAACATCTGGCTGTACATTCTTTTGAAAAACAGAGTGGTAGCTGCGGAATCTGCTTTTGGCTGCGGAAACTAGTGTCAGCTGCGGAAACTGACACAACTATTATTTGGGTGAATGGAAATTAAAGGATGACAATTGACTAAATGGAAATGGTCATGAAAGAGAATTTTATTGGTGAAATGGAATGAAATAGATAAAATGAAGTGAAATGGAATGAAGTGGAGTGAAATGAAGTGGAATGAAGTGGAATGGAATGGAGTGGGTGGTCACAAAACTTGTGAAATGAAAGAGAGATTTTTTTTTTTGGAAAATATAGGGTGTCAGGTGTTCCTGATTTTCACCCTATATTTTATGTATAAGACTGCCAATCAGTGATTGGTTTTCAGGCTTATACAATTTTTTTTTTTTTTTAATAACTGAAAAGAACAAAAGCTAGGCTGGTGGAGAAGAAGAATTCTTCTGTACCAGCCTGATTGCAGAATTTTCTTGAAACATTTTGACAAATTCCTCTTTTGAGAGTGGCTTATGATAAAATTTTAATCTGTGGCCATTCACAATAAGAGGAGTTTGAAACTCATCAATGGTCTTGATTCTTACTGCTCCATTGCTAAAGATCTTTTCAATCTCATATGGCCCAAGCCAATGAGTCTGAAAATTTCCTTGAAAATCTTTAAACTTGGAATCAAATAACAATGCCCAATCTCCTTCTTGAAACTTCTTCTCTTTGATGTATTTGTCATGCCATTTAGCTCTTTGATATTGAACTAGATCAGTTCTTAAAATTGCTTCTTGTATGATCTCATCTAGCTCGTTCAACTGCTCCATTCTATGCTTTTGGGCTTCTGATAAGTCCATCCCCAACCGAACTGCTATCTTGAAGGTCTTGACTTGGAACTCAATGGGGAGTAGGACTTCCTTCCCATAAACAAGTTCATAGGGAGAATGTCCTGTTGTATTTCTCCATGTAGTTCTGTAGGCCCACAAGGCTTCAGGAAGCCTTTCTGCCCAATCTCTTCTATGTAGATGAATAGTTTTTGTGATGATACTTTCGAGAACTTTGTTGGTAGACTCCACCTGACCATTTTCTTGCGGATGGTAAGGAGTAGATCTTCTATGTTTGATTTTGTATTCTTCCATCAGCTTCTCCACCAGGTTGGATGTGAATTGGATTCCTTGATCTGTCGCAATTTCTCTTGGAACACCAAAGCGAGTAAAAATATCCTCATAAAGAAAATGAACAACTGAATTTTCAGTAGCAGATACTAATGCTTTGGCTTCTACCCATTTAGTAACATAATCAGTACAAACCAATATATACTTCTTTTGCTTAGATGGTGGATTAATAGGTCCAATGAAATCTAAAGCCCATTTTTCAAAGGGTTCAATGAGTACTTGTGTTTGCAATGGCATTTCATTTGAAAGGGTAGGTTTCCCTACTCTTTGGCAGCTATCACACCTTTTGACATATTTTTTTGCATCTTTGAAGAGGGAAGGCCAATAATATCCTAAAGAGAGGATTTTATAGGCCGTCCTTTTGTCTGTAAAGTGTCCACCGCATGGTTCATCATGACATGCCTTAAGAATATCAGGCATTTCATCTTCCCTGACACATCTTCTGATCACAAGATCTGGCCCTGTTTTAAACAATTCGTTAGAAATCCATGAATATTTTGAACTCTCCTGAATAATTTTTTGTTTTTCACTTGGAAATAAATGTGAAGGTAGTTTCCCTGTAACCAAATAGTTAGCAATATCTACATACCAAGGAGTCTTAATAGTTACAGAAAACTTCTATAGTAACCAGTAAATCCTAGAAAACTTCTAACATCTCTTTGACAATTTGGAATAGGCAACTTGGAAATGACTTCAACTTTTGATCTATCAACCTTAATCCCATCTCCTGAAATATGATGTCCTAAAACAATCCCTTCAGTAAACATCATAAAGAATTTTTCATGGCTTAATGAAAGGTTTGTTTCTTTACATCTTATAAGAAATTTTTCCAAATTTCTAATGCCTCTTCAAATGAATTACCATAAACTGTAAAATCATCCATATAAACCTCTACACAATCATGGATTAGATCAGAAAAAATTCCTAGTACTGCTCTTTGGAATGTTGTTGGTGCATTACATAACCCAAAAGGAAGCACTCGGTAGGCAAAATTTCCCCATGGACAAGTAAATGTGGTCTTATCTTGATCTTCAGGTGCTACCTGAATTTGATTATAGCCACTAAAACCATCCAAAAATGAAAAGTACTTTTTACCTGCTAATGTATTTAATACCTTATCAATAAAAGGCAAAGGAAAGTGATCCTTCAAAGTTGCTTTGTTCAATTCCCTGTAATCAATGCATACCCTCCATTTACCATTCTTTTTAGGTACTATAACCAAAGGAGAAACCCATCGGCTATCTGAAATTGAATAAATGAAGTTTACATTGAGTAATTTTTGGAGCTCTTCTTTCACTATCTCCCTAAGATTTGGATTCATCCTTCTTTGAGGTTTTCTTATTGGTCTACTATTTTCCTCAATATAGATATGATGGATGCAAGTCTTAGGATCAATACCTTTCATGTCAATATACTCCCATGTAAATGAAGTAGAATTTTTTTGCAAGATTTTGGTTAGTTCTTCTTGTTGTGACTTTTCCAAATGTTTGTTGATATTCAATGTTTTTCCTGGAAAAATATCAATAATAGAACTACCAAACTCTTCCATAGAGTAAAGAGACATTTGTCTTGATGATAAATATTCTATGTCAGATTCCAATTGAAATTGTGTGGGGTCATATTATGAAGATATCTCAAAATTTTCTAATGTGTTCAGAATTTGACTATCCTCACTGATTTCAGAAATGGTAAAGACAGGTTGTATAATGTCCTCATCATCGACCCATTCATTGTATCCTATTTTTGTAATTGCTTTTGCTGGAGGATACAACTTGAATTTCTTTGTCGAATTACCATTAGAAATGTACATATCCCCAGATCTACAACTAATGAAAGCATCAGCTGTGGCTAGCCAAGGCCTTCCTAAGATAAGTGGGTGCCCTCCTAGATTACTCTTGGGAGTCAAAATCATAAAATCTACTGGATATTCCCAAGAATCTAAGGAGACTGAAATATCTTCTAATACACCATCTGGTTTAAAAATTGATCAATCTGCAAGTTGCAATAAAGTAGGTGTAAAAAAAAGGTTAGGAAGTTTTAGCTGTTCCATAGTCTGTCTACTCATAATGTTGATAGAAGCCCCTAAGTCAATCAATGTGTTTGGAATTTCTATCCCATTTATATGTGTCTTGAAAATTGGACTTCCTGGATCTACATAATTCTGCATGGCAATTTTTCCCATCATGATATCTGCAATTTTTCCTACCAGGTGGATTCTTCTTGTGTCTTTTAGTTTCCTTCCTGGTCTTTTGAAACTCAACTCCTTTATTGTTTTTTCTAGAATAGGAATCTCTCAAATGGCTTGTAGCAAGGGAATCTTGATACAAACATTCTTCAATTCATCTAGAAAATCATAGTTAGGCAACAAGATTTGTTTTTCCACCCCCTTGTCAATTTGTAGTCTTTCAGGAAAAGGAGGTGTAGATGAAAATGCAGGTTGCTCAACTATAGTAGTTGTGGGTGTTAACTTTTCTTTTTCTTTTTGAATGTTTGAATTTTGAAGAGATGCTTCCTCAGAACCCTCATTGACTTTAAGAGAGTCCTCCTCAGAGGTATCTTGCTCTTGAATATCTATAGAAGGTTTTTCTAAAACTCTACCAGATCTGAGTTGTACATCATTGAGAGGAACAATCATATAGGTAGGAAATTGTTGTCCTTCTACCATGTCAGTATTTTGAGGATTTTTATTATTTGGCAATGGCTGAGCTGGAAGTTGATTTGTCTTTTTTTTGGTATGGGAGCATGAGTTGAGGATTTGGATTTTGTTGAGAAGGTTGTTGTTGTGGAAATGGCAATGAAAGTTGTGGATTTGGGTTTGGAAGTTGTGGAGCTTGTTGATTTTGAAAAGATGGAGGATATTGATAAAATTGAGCAAATCTCCCATAAGGATTTTGCATCCCTTGTACCCATGGCTGATATGGATTTTGATGTTGGGGCCAAGGTTTTTGACAAGGATTCCAATTTGTTGGGGTTTGAAGATTCATAGGGTTGTTAAACCCTTGAGTTTTTTGTCCCTGCCAAGGTCTTCTTGCAACAAAACAGAGAGATTCTACTGAATTTGGGTCTTCTTGAAAGACAGATTTGAGCCCAGGAATTGAAGGACAATCCTTGATCTCATGATTCTCTGAGCAAATTATACATGTTTCTACAACTTTTGCATCCAAGGGACATTCCCTTAAAGCATGTTTCTTCCTACATTTCAAACAAAAGATGGCTAGAGAATCTGTTTCTGCTTTCTGCTTGTTTTGGATTTTAAGGGTGTCTAGTTGTTCACTAAGGCTCCCTAAGATATCAGTTTTGAATTCATCAAGAATGTTACCAATCTCTGCCCTACTTACTGATCCAGTTGCAGATTTGTTAGCCCTAATAAGAGAAGGATCCCTAGGCCCTTTTCCTGTTTTAGATTTTCCCCTTGAGAGATGGACACATAATTCTGTTATGTCATGAAGTGGAAGTTGAGAAATGTCTCCTTTCCCCATCATGTTTAAAATATCTATCCATTCATCTCTAATGGCTTTTAATATGAGGGCTTTCAAGGTTTCATCATCTAATTTTCTCATCTTTTCTCTTTTTAAGTTGTATTGAAATCTTTCAAGTAAATCTTTCAAGTTTTCATCTTCTTTTTGCATCATTTTGAATACCTCATCCTTGTGATTGGTGGGCATATAATAGTCCAAGTATCTATCCAAAAATGTTTGTTTCATATCATTCCAAGTCCTAATAGATTGAGTGGCTAATCCCATGAACCATTTCAAAGCAGCTCCCTTCAATGTTGAAGAAAACAGTTTGAGTTTTTGAGAGTCTTCCATATAGTCATAAGTTCGGCACACAACTTCAAACTCAAACAGAAATGTTTCAGGATCCTCACTTCGCAATCCATAAAAGTTGGGGAGGATAGATGGTGAGATATTTTTCATTGTTGTATGAGTTTCCTCATCAACTATAGGAAATCCAAACAAGTTGTCTCCTTCCCTATTTCTTCCATTATTACCTTCACCATTGTTGTCTCCATTGTTTCCTCCTCCTCTACCTCTACCTCTACCTCCAAATCCATCTATTATTTCCTCTTCCATGATAGTTTCTTTAGAGTCCTTAAAGTCCTTTGGTTCTTCTATCAAGGGAGGATGAGAGGGAGTCTCTTCCTTTTCTAAATGAGATTTAGTAGGTGGTATAGGAGAATCCTCTAATTTAGCTGCTGCTTGAATTCCAAAAATCTTAAGGCTAGGGGTAGATGGTAGTGAATCCTGTCTATGCCTTGAAGAAGATGGAGTTGTAAAAATTGAACTCTTGACTTTAGCTATAAACCTTCCCCTAGAATCTCTTGCTCTATGCATGTCATTTTTTTTTATTTTTTTTTTTAAAGTTGGGCTAATAATTCTCTTTCTGATCTTCCAGGTCACACTAGGTGCAAGAAGAGAGCATACTTAAGAAATTACTAAACCAATAACTCTCTTTTATGTGATCCTCCAGATCACACTAGGTGCAAGAGGAGAGCATACTTCAAGAAGTTATCAAGTTTTCCCTTCTTTTTATTGTTTTTTTTTTTTAAGAAATTGGCTACCTAGTTACACTTCCCCGGCAACGGTGCCAAAATGTTTGGTCAATTTAGTGTGTCCTAAATTGCTACATTAATTTATCAATCCGGGATTCGTAAGCTGATGAAGTGTGGCGCACTATATGTGCAAGATAACCTATCTCTTACTTTTTGTCGTTTTTGGATTTTTATGAAATTCTACAAGACAAGTATGGAGACAAATATTCAAGACAATGATGTCCTTCTAATGATTTTCCAAACTTCAAAAGAATTTTAAGACATACAATGAAAAAATTAATTCTTCAAAGAAAATGAAATTGCATCACTATTCTAGTCAAACAACAATGAACTACTGATCATGAAACTCATTATCCTTGCTGCTGTCCAAATACAAAAGAAACTATGCTTAAAGAAATCCAAGAATTGCAACAAAGTAAATCTAAATCAAATTACATCAACTTATATTCTGATCCCTCACCATTAGTCCAGCTATGGCTTTCGGAGGTAACCATAAACAACTTGAGCAATCTGATATCTAATTTGCAGAAAAAAAAACTAATATCAAACTACACACTCATACTTCAATCCCTCACCATCAGTCCAACTGTGGCTTTCGGAGGTAACTGAAAATGACATGAGCAATTTAATATATCTAACTTGCAGAAAGTAAACTAATATCAAACTACACACTCATACTTCAATCCCTCACCATTAGTCCAACTATGGCTTTCGGAGGTAACTGAAAATGACATGAGCAATTTAATATATCTAACTTGCACAAAGTAAACTAATATCAAACTACACACTCATACTTCAATCCCTCACCATTAGTCCAGCTATGGCTTTCGGAGGTAACTGAAAATGACATGAGCAATTTAATATATCTAAATCTAACTACTGAAGCAAATGTGCAAGACTGAAATAAACAAAGAAGTGCTGGAGTTAAACAAAAACTAAGAAAAGTAAATTAGCAGAAGGACAATATTGATTCCATGTCATTAGTCATTATAAAAAGATGTGCAAGTGCCCGGGCTGCCTATTGTAATCTGAAACAAGAACACTGATCAGTTAACAACAACATAAAACATGAAAGATTATGGACAGAAGTAAAATGTAAAGCATGAAATATTATGAACAGAGATGAACCATAAATACCATGAAAGATGCAATGTATAAACATGTGAATGACTTATGGCACAATGAACTTAAAGAAATAAAACAAGAAACTATACAGTAATGCACAAAACCTCAACGTATGCAGGGGCCCTCTGCACCAGCCTCGGGCAACAGCCTTCAAATATGAATTACGCTTGGAAATAGAGTCTTCTTATATATTAAAATGCAGTCATAACAGAGAAATGATATTACAGCACAGTGGCAAGGAAATTACATTACAGAGCTATATGGAGGCTAACTATTATGCGTATGAAAACGCGTTATTTATAACAAAGGTGATATAACTAATTCCCTAAAGTTTGTGCTGATAAAGACACGTGAACCATCACGTCCAGAGATCCAACATCATGGCCGCGGTGAGGAGTAAATCTATGAAGAGTGGATGTTGGATTCGGCTTATGGAGCCGTGTACAGGTGTTGATGTGTCTCCCGTAAATTAGAAACGGTCATACAAATCTTCACGTGATGAGAAACAGAGCCTGTCACCGTGGGACTCTATAGTTGACTTCCACTTGGCCACCTTTGACCATAGCCTCCTTAGATGAACTTGCCCGAGCCAATAGGAAACGATCCATGTCCACATCATTTCTGACTTTCCCATGTGGCTCGAGTTGCCTGAAGACACCTGCAACATAGACTTTCACAAAATGGCTGCGGAAAGTTGCAGCAGCTGCGGAAAGTGGCAAGATTCCGCAGCTAAATGAGAAAAAATTTAAATCAAACAACAGACACAAAACATAGTTAAAAACCATTTTATATGCTCTTTTACAATTAATATGCAATGATATTGACAACTTATAAGGTTCAAGTGAATGAAAAAGGTCTAGAAAGGTGTATAAGAAAGATGCAGATTTGAGACTCAACACATAGCACACCCACAACCGTATACAATTTGGTGGCTTCACCTAGGGAGAGATCTCCACATTCGCTAGTAGTGCCACCTTCTGTACAGTATCAAGCCATTCACAGATGAGGTATTGTGTGATGTTTATCCTCTTGATGTAGCTGATGTATTATTGGGCCAACCATACTTGTGGAGGCGACATGTTATGTATGAGTCTAGGCCTCGTGCTATTGTTATTACTTTGGGAAATGACTTGTACAGGATACCAGAGGTAGTACCGCCTCCTGTCATCTCTTTGACTACTGCAAAACATCACAGTAAGATTTTTTCCCAAACCAGGAAATTTATTTTCCTTACAATTCGCTCACAGGTAAAGAAGAATATTGTGGCCACAACCTTGAAACAGGTCTCCCCTGCATGGCTGCAGTAGATGGAAAAATTCATGGAGGAATACGAGGACATTTTCTCCTCATTCGCAAAGGTTCATCTACATTGTTAGGACAATAACTACATTGATCTGATCCTTGATGCACCGCCACCTGATGTTTCCATACCTCATAAAACTACATAAATAGAATCCACACATGTACTGTCTGAGGCTAATAAAGAAACCAAATTTACTAAATGCATCTAGCATGTCTACCCGCAGGTCCATGATATATTCAAAAAATATAATACCCAGTTCAATAAAATTTGCCTCATCTCATGGAGGATCTCAAGGCAATGTGGAACATTTCTTCCTAAGGAGGGAGGAATGATGCAGGTGGATATCAGTGGCCACCCACCTATTCCATTTGGACCTGCACCATCAATTCTTGCAGCTTTTCACTTTCAACACAACTTACTACTTTTAGCAGGTTTTCGGGTCTTGCAGTCCCGAAGCCATTTTGGGACCCTAATGATCCAGGTGCATATTGGTGGCTGCCCACCTATTCCATTTGAAATTCCACCATCAGTCCTTTCAGTTTTTCAGTTTCAGCACAACTTACTATTTTTAACAGTTTTTCTGGTCTTGAACTTCTGGACCCATTTTGGGGCCCTAAACGATATTTTTTGGGCTTCGCACCTTTGACATTAAGTTTTCATTCCAAGACAAATATCTGTGGTTAGAAATTTTAGTCCTCGAATAGATATTTCTAACAATGTATCATGTGTGTCAAATAAAGATAGTATGCCAAAGTTACGACCTTAGGAAGTTGAAACACCAATTTACCCAAACAGGGCCCATAGTTGGTGCTTCATCTCCTAAGGTTAGGTTTTTGGACGTTTAGAGTTTTCCATTGTTTATAAATAATAAATAGGCCCTCGAGCCTCACTTTCACACAGTTCAGAGGCATATAGCCGCCACATCTATTCTTAGAGATAAGCTACTAACACCCTAGCTATTTTATTTCCATTATGTTTGTAAGCATATTTCTATTATTGGATATTAATGAAATGAAGTATTATTTTTGCTGCATATTTTTGTTCGTGTATATTTTGGTATTTTATTGCGTTCTTGCATAAACCTGGATCACTGGTATCAGAGCGTTTTTATCTTTCTCTATTTTTCTTTGCATGTCCCCAATGCGGTCAGGGTATAAGAAGTTAGGGCTCGATCTGGTTGAACCCTTGCAAGATCAGCCTCACAAACCTTGACAACTTCCCATGGTATAAGAAAAGAAATATGAGGTAGCAGGAGATCCTATCAAAATATTTCTTGAGGAGGCCCTCGAGAAACAAAGTAACATGATGATGGATAACTTTTCTCAGATCCTTCAATGGCTACCCACCTACGATGCATCTGCAACAAACAACCGCTATAGAGGCACCTCTCCCTTCAAGGTACAGGTAAACTTTTACATTCATGTATTTGAGGGCCAGATATATGCATATGTCATCGATAGATGGTTGAATTTTATATAAGGGTATTTCTTAGTCCATGATTTCTCCAACTGAGAAAAGATTATTTTTGCACTCCTCAAAGCCGCCCCCCATGTCAAGGACTGGTGGGAAACATATTGTGAGAAAAAGGACGAGGGGGAACCCTCTTTGTTATCAGCTGCACTCACTTTGAATTCATCTTGAGATGAAATCAAGGAACAATATTAACCCGTGGGGATCTATGAGAACAAGTACATCCAATGGACCACGATGTGGCAGCAAAGGGATCAAGATGTGCACGAATTGACGAATTTGTTCCATGCCCTATGCACAAAGTTGGGTATTAAATATTCAGAGAGAAATTTGGTGCTCAATTACAGCAGCTGTTTGTAAAAACACATTCAGGAGGAAATGGAGTTCATCGGCATTACATCGCTTAGCACAACATATCGTTATGCTTCAAAGATCGAGTAGAAATTTAAGAAGAAGAAGCGAGACTTTGGATCTACGAATCTGAAGTCACAGAAAGGCGCCCCTGAACTGCAGAACAAAGGGCAAGGCCAAATCCGGGTGACTCAGAAAATAACCACAAATCCAAAGAAGGACACGGGGAAGTGGTGTGAATTTCATAACAACCCCACTCACATCACGAATGAGTGTTGGGCCAAACAGTCATTGGTGGCTAAACTAAAGGCACCCGAATCAAATGGATGTTTTGATCCTGAGTCAGAACCAGAAAAAGGGAAGCAGATCATTGATGCAGATCACAGTGCCATTGTTGCCACCACCAATATCCAGAGCGAGGATCCCAAGGATCCAGAGGAGGGGGAGCACCTCTTCCATTCATAGATGTGGGTGAAGGGTTCGCCACTACAATTCCTTGTTGATAGTAGAAGCCAAAAGAACCTCATTTTAGCAGAGGTCGTGAAGAAGCTTGGCCTACCGACCATAGCACACCCACAGCCGTATACAATCAGGTGGCTTCACCCAGGGAGATATCTCCGTGTTTTCCAGCAGTGACGCCTTACGTATAGTATCAAGTCATTCACGGATAAGGTATAGTGTGATGTTGCTCCTCTTGATGTAGTTGATGTATTATTGAGCCAATGATACTTGAGGAGGTGAAATTTTGTGTATGAGTCTAGGCCTCATGCTATTATTATTACTTTGGGAAATAACTTGTATATGATACCGGAGGTAGTACCACCTCCTATCATCTCTTTGGCTATGCAAAACAACACAGTAAGATTGTTTTCCAAACCAAGAAATTTATTTTCCTTACAACTCGCTCATGGGGAAAGAATAACATTGTGGCCAAAACCTCGAAACAAGGCTCCCCTGCATGGCAGCAATAGATGGAAAAATTCATGGAGGAATACAAGGACATTTTCTCCTCACTCATAGAGGTTCCTCTACACTATCAAAACAATCACTCCATTGATCTGATCCCCGACACACTGCTGCCTGATGTTGCCATAACTCATACAACTACACAAACTAAATCCACACATGTACTGTCTGAGGCTAATAAAGAAACCAAATTTACTAAACGCATCTAGCATGCCTGCTTGCAGGTCCATGACATCTTCGACAAATCTAATACCTAGTTCAACAAAAATTGACTCATCTGATGGAGGATCTCAATGCAATGGGGACCATTTCTTCCTAAGGAGGGAGGAATTATCCAGGTGGATATTTGTGGCTACACACCTATTCCATTTGGACCCACACCATTAATTCTTGCATCTTTTCACTTTCAGCACAACTTACTATTTTTACCAGGTTTTCGGGTCCTACACTCCCGGAGCGGTTTTGGGATCCTAATGATCCAGGTGGATATTGGTGGCTGCCCACCTATTCCATTTGAAATGCCACCATCAGTCCTTTCATTTTTTTCAGTGTCAACACAACTTACTATTTTTAGCAGTTTTTTGGGTCTTGAACTTTCGGAACCGTTTTGAGGCCCTAAATGACATTTTTTAGACATCACACCTTTGATTAATATGATTTTGTTCAAAAATTGATATTTTCAGTCAGCAAGTTGTATTCCTCAGATAGATCTTTCTAACAATGTATCATGTGTGTCAAACAGAGATAGTATGCCAAAGTTATGACCCCGGGAAGTTGAAACACCAATTTACCCAAACGGGGCCCATAGTTGGCGCTTCATCTCCTAGGGTTAGGTTTTTGGATGTTTATAGTTTTCCATTATTTCTCAATAATAAATAGGCCCTCGAGCCTCATTTTAACATAGTTGAGAGGCATGTAGTTTCCACATCTCTTCTCAGAGATAAGCTACCAACGCTCTAGCTATTTTATTTCAATTATGTCTGTAAGCATATTTATGTTATTCGATATTAATGAAATGGAGCATTATTTCCACTGTATCTCATTGTTTATGTCTATTTCGGTATTTTATTGTGTTTCTGCATAAACCCAGATCAATTGGAGAAGTAGAGAGGAGACCGAGTGGAAGAGTTCACTCAAGAAGAAACCTCTAGGAGTTAGAAATTTCTACCCAGAAAGGTAGAGGGAGTACATGCAACTATACCTCTAGGTGTGAGATGGGGTGATGTGCAAATATAATCCCAAGAATAAATTTGGGCAAGGTCCATTGAGATGGTGTGTCTCATGGATCGAACCTAGCTATGGGGAGCCCACAATACAACAGTAGTAGGAAGGATCGGTTGGATTAATGCAATTAGATGTTAGGAATATGGAAATCAGGGTGACCATTATCGGATACTGGAGCGCAGATCATATTTGGAAGCAGTGCAGAGGGCATGGATGCAGATGTCACCAGCAATGCAAAGAGTCTAGTAGATAGGTAAAGTAGCTAGCAATAGCCAAAAGACTTTGATGACAAATGAATTACACTGATTCAATTGTTCGGAGGCTATTCAATTTCAGGAGTTGTAGGTGAAAAAAGCACTAGATAAGTATTGTATGCAGAACATTCCAAAGGTAGTGGATCGAGATAGATTGAATTCCTTTCTTGTTGAGAGGGAGTGTTGAAATTTCCAGCAAAAAATAGTGAAATTGGCATCCAGAAAGGACAAAAATTGACCACATAACTGGGGTGGGATTCCAGTCACACATGAGTGAGGAATTCAGTTACACACTAGCGCTAAATGTGGGCGTCTAATTTATTTATCCCTTAAATAAATTAGAAATTAAATTGTAATTTCATCTCATAAAAAAATGTATCAGTTAAATAAGTTAGAAACACTGAGTTAACTCAAGAATTTTGAGTTGAGGGTCAAAGGTGAGGCATGTAGAGTGATTATATTATTTTGGGGGTCCAGTTGCAGTTAATGCATTAGTTTGGTGCATGTGTAATCAATTAAATCAAATTAATTGAGTTAAAATTAGTTTAACTAGTTCTAACTAAGTGATGAGCTAGTGAGAGGTCAAGTGAATTAAATTAGATTTAATTTACAAGTAGTGATCTATCAGATAAATGATGATTCACTATTATTAGTTGCAGGCATGTCAATTCTAATGATGAACCTGTTGAGACGCAGGTTAAACGGAAGATAACTATCAGTTGTATTATTAGCAAACTTCCGAGGTGCAGTTATAAAGCCATAAGAAGCCCATGATGGATTGCGCAATCAAGGTAGGTTGATTATCCTATTTAATAGGGATTAATTTCCCAGGGATTACATGAGAAAGGATGGGCTAAGCATGGGCTAAGAGTTGGCTAAGTTTTGGTCAATTTTTCCTAAGAATTGATAGTCAATTTTGAGGAGGATCAAAGTGAGACGATCCATAGAGTACATGATTTTCTCGGTGTGAGAAATCATTGTATTTTTTCACGATTCTTTGACTATGTACAATATATGATAGAGGGGTTTTGAGCAGGTGCTTTCCCCAGACACATCTTGTGTTGTGTGATTGATTATTTATTTCTCTTACTTATATTTTCATAAGCTTGCAATAAGTCTTCTAAAACTCTAGATTTATTTTCTGAATATCCCAAACAATGTATTCATTAAGTCAATAATAAAAGAAAATATTAAATCATCACAAGAGCCCCACCATGGCTTCCATAGCCATTGAATCCAATAATAATTCAATTTCTAGAAATCATTTGTAGTTTACATAATTGTCCATTTGCATATTATCATTAAAGAAAAGGAACATTTATGTACACCAAGCATCTATTCTTATACCTCAACATGGGTCCCAAAATTTTGTAAAAGTACTTTGACAACAATTAATCACATGCCATATAGGTGGCATACATTCCAAATTTCGACATAACAACAAACATGAAACTTAGAAAAAAAACATTAACATATCTTGCATACCATAGCATTATACTTTCTTAAAGGTCTCATCTTACCAACCATCAATATTATAGAGAAATAATAGTCCCATTCAGGACTAGGACACAAAATGTGAGCGACAACCATGTAACTGACAACCACTAGGGAAATTTGGGAAAATAATTTGCAATCATGCAATCTACAACCACTGTGGAATTTTATCAAATAGTTTGCAAGCATGTAATCTAAAAAAAAATGAGGCATTCTAACAAACATTTTTGAAGCATGAAATCTATAGCCATTGAGAAATTTGAACAAATAGTTTGCAAGCATGCAATCTATATCCATTGAGACATTGTAACAAATAGTTAGAGGACATGAAATAAATTTCCATAAATATGTTTAAACTATCAAAACTAGAATTTACAAAATAGTATGATTCGTATTAATATCATCAATGGTAAAATTTCTGAAAAAAACACAACCAACAATCTGTGCAGGTAGCATCAAATATGAAAAATTGACAAAATCATGGATCTGAGTCTAAAAATATTTTTCTTAGAATCAAAATTGGGGTTACATGGCCTTATGGTACAAATACCCCCTCATGTTAAGTTGAATAACATCTAAAACTCCCAAGGATGGAATTCTATAAAACTACAAAACTTGGGATCTCATTTACCACTTTTTTCAAACACATGGAATGCAAACATTCATCTACAACTGTACATAAAGAAATAAAACCCAAAATTATGGTACTATGCATTTTTCATTGAACTTAAGTTCACTATATGAGTTCCACTTGACTCATTTCTCATTTTTAACAACTAAAGAGGTTCTTTCAATTTTTTTTTAATAACATTCCATTGTCCTCTTCAGGGTCAACCCCAACTTCTAAATTATTTATTTATCACACAAACCATACATGCATTCATTCTTTATAAGAATTTAATTATAACCTTAGTCATGTTTTTATTTATTTTTCTTGTGAACCATAATCATTTTTGTAATAGTATGCATGCAAAGGTTGTTAATTAATTCACAATATTTAAACTAGTGAGTGATCACGATTGTTGATAGGTGAAATAGAGTTTTTATTATCTTTTATCCACATCCATATTAAAATTTCATGACCACAAAATTTAAATAAACGTTATCACTTTCTACTCTATAATGCGGTCATTAATCATGCATCTTGCATCTCATGTTAATTTTAGTCTACTACAAGTTCAATTACAATCATATCTAATATGATGCCCACTAACATCATACCTCTACTTTTATTTTTCTATTAATGATTCCCAAAAGGCATAAGTGTTGTAACCTTTTTCTCTGATACCATTTGTAACATACCCTGGTAATCTCGCAGGAAAATGTATGGAGTTAGGAATTTTTTTCAACATTTACCAATGTGTAAATTTACAAATTACTTTCTATATTCCCTCATTGACCATTAGAATAACCATCATCACCACCTAGAGAAATATTTAGTAAAAACATAGTGGGTTACAAAACCATTGATTTTCCTTGTTGTAGCATATTAACTTAACTTTCTTGCTATAACTATGCATAGATTCCATGACCATTTTAACTCAATTAGTAAATAAACTACTTGATAATATAAACGTCACATCATGAAAATGACACAATTAACAATCACATCATTAGACATTGATATACCCTGGAAACCCCATAGGGTGAAAACCAACAAACACTTAATATTATTATTAGTTCCTCGTGAGGGTGTTCACCCCTCACTCAATGGTTATAAGGGAGTCCATCCCTTGACCATTGCGATAAAGTATTACATAGAAAAATAATATTAAATGCAACATAACTAGATATAAGCTATTATAATCATCATGCTATCATTTACCAAAGAATCATCAATCTCTGTCTTTGTGGCCGGATTGTTTCCATCAGTGGGTCATCCTGTGGTTGGAACTCCTAAACCTGCATGCAATAAGAAATATTTGTATCCCACAATGTTAAACATGAACAATTATTTTCTAAATTCATTATCCTTTCCTACCATTGCTGTCGACATCACTTTTGATATCATGATTAGATAAAATATTAATACACCATTGATCAATATTTATTTGTGTCACTTCAACAACTATTTGTATGCATGTGTAAAACATAAACAGACTGTCATGAACTGCCTTCTTTAACATCATTTCACATGCATTAGTTGAAAATACATCACTATCAAGCGTCATCTTTCTAATAATGCTAACAAAATATTTCATGCACTTTCATATTATTTACAAAGGAAAACTAGCATACTAGATAATAATCCTGTGCATGTAAATGCACAACAAGCTTTCAAGATAACTATCCCAACAAGAAATTTCCTCTGTGTCTACTCTTATGTTTTCTTTTCCAAAGGGCTTAACACAATAGATTCTATACTTGTGCATGTGAATGCATGTTATTTTCCAAAAACATATTTTCCACATGGGAGTTATTCACAATGGCTATTATTTATAAAAATTCTAGCTCTATTTCAAACAAAGTTAACATACTAGTTATAATTTTGTTCATACAACTAGTTGTCCTCTCCAAAAGAAAATCACATAGCTTGTTCTTCTTCCATGTAAAACCTATATTTCTTTACAAAGGAAACTAACTAAATCTTGCATGGAAAAATAAACACATTTCTTTTCCAAGGGATTAAATGCATAATCATTTTATTCTTTCATGCAAAGAAACATTTTCATCTTACTAGAAGATCTAGCCCAATAACTATACATAGTATTCTACCAAAGAAAAGTAATACCATAGTTAATCCCTTTAGGTGTGCAAATGCATATCATTTTTCCCGAAAGAAGGCTAACACAACCAATATTATGTGATTGCACCTTTTCTCGAGAATCTAATACCAAAACTCTACTTTTCCATGTATCCAAGTGTATACGTTTCTCTAAAGAATATTAACATAATAAAGAACATGATTACTTATTTTCCTCTCCAAGAACCTAATTCAATAATGCAGAAAAACATATGGATTTCTCTTCTATTCATTTTGAAGAGTTATAACACAATAAATGCTTCCTTGCATACAAATATATATATATATATATATATATATATTCCTGGTAATTTAACACACTAATTATTCTTTTTCCAAAGCTTAGCTAACTCACTAGCTATTATGCATGCAATACAAAATATATTCTTATCATTTCACACATCAACCAGATTTGTGATATTTCCTCAAGAAATAAAATGAATAACAAATCCTTCTCAAGTAACACAACCATTTTTTTTTAATGCAAAGGTTTTTATGTGAACTACTCACAAATGTTATTTATCTCTTTTTGCACAACTCAAGATCCCCATGCATGTAAAATCACATATTCAATTCTAGTAGATCATATATACTAGATATTATTCATGTGCACTTAAGCACATATTCTCTTCAAGAGAACAATATTTCTCTTTAAAACTTTTAATGTATATGCATAAGGAGAAAATACATACTTCCTCCCTTAAAGAGAACAACGTCCTTGGTGTTTGTCTCTTGTTGGAACATTAACTTTTACTTTTCATTATCATTTTTTATACATTTTCAAATAATACTTTAATCATAATAATTCCACAAGTACTTAGAGAGCACTAGCTCTCTAATCATCAAAATGATAAAAAAAACTTGTATCAAGTACATGCTCTCTTTTATTTAGGGATTACACCAGTTTTTCTTTCCCACTTGTGTTGTTTGCAAGTTACTATCTTTATCTCTCACAATAATTTCAATCAAATTCAAACTCATGGAATTTATCTCCAACCATTTTCCTCTATTCTGTCAGGAAGTTAGAGTTAAATAACTCATCATTTTATCTTATACGAATTATTTCAGTTTCATATATATTTCAATTGATTTTCTCTATGCATGCATATAGATAATTCATTTATGACATGTTAATTTTCTCATAAAAACCTACAAACACAACCTATTTCATCGAAATTGTCTCTTAGATAAATTAATAGATAATGTCTGCAGAACTATAACACATCTAGCTACTTAGAGATATGCAACTTACGATATATTATAACATCCAACATCGTTAGACGGTTTTGAATCAATAGCACAATTTAGACTTAATTTCATCGAACTGTAGTTAATGTTCAGGAATTACTCTAGAATCAAGCATATTCCACCCAATAGTGAACTATATCCAATATTTCCCCACTGAGCTAAGATCTACTTGCCACTAGAATAAAAAAACTCTTTGATTCCTTGGTGTTTTCTTCTCAGTAGATTTTTAGCAGCATCCTACTTTAAGGTCTTCCAACCTTTTGTCTAGGACTTTTTGGTTTAGATTTTTTGAAAAATATACTTTTCTTTTTCTTTAAAGCATGCCTTTCTCTCCCACTATGCTTTATTTTACCCCACTTAGTATTTATCTCCAACTACGTGATTAACACAATCTTTCTCTCCCATTATGTTAATATTTTCATCTTTATTATTTTCTCTTAGGATTTTTAGGAGAATTTTAGGGAAGGTCTGTCTTGGACTTAACCAATAATAGATTTTCATCAGTTCACAATAAGCCTTCTAAAAATCTTGAGTTATTTCCTGAATATCCCAACCAATGTATTCATTAACTCAATAATAAAATAAAATATTACCTCATCACATGAGCCCCATCACAGTTTCCATAGCCATTGAATCCAATAATAATTCAATTTCTAAAAATCCATTGTAATTTACATAATTGTCCATTTGAATATTATCATTAAAGAAAAGGAACATTTATGTACACCATGCATATATTATTGTACCTCAACATGGGTCCCACAATTTTGTAAAAGTACATTGACAACAATTAATCATATGTCATATAGGTGGTATGCATTCATAATTTCGACATAACAAAAACCATGAAACTTAGAAAAAAAACATTAACATATCTTCCATACCATATAATTATATGTTATTTAAGGTCCCATCTTACCAAAAATCAATATTATAGATAAATAAAAATCTCATTGAGCACTAGGACACAAAATGTGAGTGACAACCATGTAAGTGACAACCACTGGAGAATTTTGGGCAAATAATTTTCTATCATGCAATCTACAACCACTCTGGAATTTTATCAAATATTTTGCAGGAATTCAATCTACAAACAATGAGGCATTCTAACAAACATTTTTCAAGCATGCAATCTATAGCCATTGAGGAATTTGAACAAATAATTTGCAAGCATGCAATCTATATCCATTGAGACATTTTAACAATTAGTTAGCGGATATGAAATAAATTTCCATAAAGATATTTAACATATCAGAGATATAGTAAAACTAGAATTTACAAAATAGTATGATTCATATTAATATCATCAATGGTAAAATTTCTACAAAACAACCCAACTTACGATCCGTTGAGGTAGCGTGAAATCTAAAAAATCGACCAAATCATGGATCTGATTCTAAAAATATTTTTTTTAGAATCAAAGTGGGGGTTACATGGCATTATTTTATAAATACCCCCTCATGTTAAGTTTAATAACATCTAAAACTCCCAAGGATGGAATTATTTCAAACACATGGAATGCAAAATTTCAACTACAACTGTACATAAAAAAATACAACCCAAAATTATGGTACTATGAGTCGTTCATTGAATTTAATTTCGCTATATGAGTTCCACGTGACTCATTTCTCATTTCTAACAACTAAAGAGGTTCTTTCATTTTTTTTTATACAACATTCCATTGTCCACTTCAGGGTCAACCCCAACTTCTTAATTATTTATTGATCACACAAACCATACATGCATTCATTCTTTATAAGAAGTGAATTATAACCTTAGTCATGTTTTTCTTGTTTTTCTTATATACCATAATTATTGTTGTAATAGTATGCATGCAAAGTTGGTAATTAATTCACACTATAGCCAGTGAGTGCTCACGATTGTTGATAGGTGCAATAAAGGTTTTATTATCTTTTATCCGCATCCATATTAAAATTTCATGAGCACAACATTTAAAGAAACATTATTACATTATACTCTTTAATGCGGTCATTAATCATGCATAATGTATCTACTGTTAATTGTAGTCTACTACAAGTTCAATTATAATGCATCTGCTACCATTTGTAACATACTCCGGTAACCTCACAGGAAAATTCATCGGAGTTAGGAATTTTTTTCAACATTTACCAATGTGTAAATTTCTAAATTACTTTCTATATTCCCTCATTGACAATTAGAATAACCATTATCACCACCTAGAGAAATATGTAGTAAAAGCATAGTGAGTTACACAACCATAAATTTTCCTTGTTGTAGCATATTAACTTAACTTTCCTGCTATAACTATGCATCGATTCCATGATCATTTTAACTCAATTAGTAAATCACCTACTCAATAATATAAATATCACATCATGAAATATATTAACATCATGAAAATGACACAATGAACAATCACATCATTAGACATTGATATACCCTGGAAACCCCGTAGGGTGAAAACCAGCAAACACATAATTTTATTATTAAACGCTCGTGAGGGTGTTAACCCCTCACTCAATGGTTATAAGGGAGTCTATCCCTTGACCATCATCATAAAGTATTATATATAAAAATAATATTAAATGCGACATAACTAGCTATAAGCTATTACAATCATCATGATATCATTTACCAACGAATCCCAAACCTATGTATTTGTGGTCATATTGTTTCCATCAGTGGGTCATCCTGTGGTTGGAACACCTAAACCTGCATGGAATAAAAAATATTTATCTACCAAAATTTTAAACATGAACAATTATTTTCTCAAGTTATTATCCTTTCATGCCATTGTTGTCATCAGCACAATTGATATCATGATTATATAAAATATTAATACACCAATAATCAATCTTCATTTGTGACACTTCAACAACTATTTGTATTCATGTATAAAACTTAAACAGACTCTCATGCACTACCTTCTTTAACATCATTTCAGATGCATTAGTATAAAATAAATTAGTATCAAATGTCATCGTTCCAAAATGGTAATAAAAACTTGCATGCACTTTCATATTCTTTCCAAAGAAAAACTAACATACTAGATAATATTCTTGTGTATGCAAATGCACAACAAGATTTCAAGATAATTATTCCAGCAAGAAATTTTCTTTGTGTCTACTCTTATGTTTTCTTTTCCAAAGGGATGAATACAATATCTTCTATACTTATGCATGTGAATGCATGTTATTTTCCAAAAAAATATTTTCCACATGAGAGCCATTCACAATGGATATTATTTATAAAAATGCCAACTCTATTTCAAACAAAGTTAACATACCAGTTATAATTTCACTACTTGTCCTCTCTAAAAGAAAATAACATAGCTTGTTCTTCTTGCATGTAAAACATACATTTATTTCTAAAGGAACCTGACTAAATCTTGCATGGAAAAATAAACACATTTATTTTCCAAGGGATTAAACACATAATATTTATTCTTTCATATAAAGAAACATTTTCATCCTACCAAATGATCTAGCCCAGTAATTATACATAATATTCTCCCAAATAAATCTAATACCATAGTTAATCCCTCTAAGTGTGTAAATGCATATTATTTTTCCCAAAAGAAGGCTAACACAATCAATATTATGTGATTGCACCTTAATTTTCTCTAGAATCTAATACCAAAAATATACTTTTCCATGCATCCAAGTGTATATGTTTCTCTTAAAGAATCTTAACATAATAAAGCATGCGATTACTGGTTTTCCTCTCCATAATCTAATTCAATAATGTAGACAAGGATATGCTTTTATCTTCTATTCATTTTGAAGAGTTATAACAAAATAAATTCTTCCTTGCATACAAATATATATATATTTATTTTCCAAGTAATCTAACACACTAATTATTCCTTTTCCAAAACTTAGCTAACTCACTAGCTATTATGCATGCAATGCAAAATATTTTCTTATCATTTCACACATTAGCCATATCTGTAATATTTCATCAAGAAATCACATGAGTAAACAATACTTCAAAAATAACAAAACTAATTGTCTTTTATGCAAAGGTTTTATGTGAAATACTTCTCACAATAATTATTTATCTCTTTTTGCATGACTCAAGCTTCCCATGCATATAAAATCGCATATTCAATTCTAGTAGATCAAATATACTAGATATTATTCATGTGCACTTAAGCACATATTCTCTTCAAGGGTCCAATATTTCTCTTTAAACCTTTTAATGTATATGCATCATGAGAACATACTTGGTAATATTTTAAATGAAATATATTAATTCATTTTCAAGGATTATCCACATAGCTTTTCTATTTTTGTGCATGCGAATAACTTATTTATTTTCAATAAATATGAACCTAATTTCTCTATTTTTTCATGAAATTAATTAATTTATTTTCAATAATATTAACACAATAGTTATATCTATATGTACATAACAAAATATTCTTATCCGAAAGAAAAATAAAATGGAAGCACAATGTTTTTCTTTGTTTTTCCTGTTTTAGTCATCAACTTTGGATGCGGATTACAAACATATGGAAACAAATTTTTGAGAAAAAAAGAGGTTTTATTTGGAATGGGCTCATTAAAAAAAACCTCTCTTACATTTTACATAAGTTTCGTGGTTTAGAATATTTGAATGAATGTTTATAACTCATTTTTCCATATTTAAATATTAAATAATTTCCTGTTTTGGTCATAAAATTTCGACACCGTTTCCGAACTTATGTAAACGTGTTTTTGAAAAAAAAAAATGTTTGGGGTTGAAATAGGTTCATTGACTAAAACCTCTCTCTGTTTTTACAAAGGTGTCACAGTTTGGAATATTTGAATGAATGTTTGCAACCCATTTTCCAGATTTAAATATTAAATAATTCATTGTTTTGGTCGTCAAATTTGAACACGGGTTTTGAGAAGTTGAGAACTAATTTTGAAAATATGAAAGAGGATTTTGGCGAGAACGAGCGCATTTACAAAATATCTTTCACTTTTTACACATATTTCATGGTTTGGGAGATACGAAGACATATTTGGACCATATTTTCCAATAACTCGTGCAATTCACACAATTAATTAGCCAAGAAAATATTTTAAGAATGCAATGCACAAGAAATATTTTAAAAATATTGTGAAAAAATAATTATTCCTCTATACACAAAATTATATGGAGTATTCCCAAGAAAATAACCTCGACTCAACATTATATGCAAATTTTCAAGCAAATAAATTTGATTCTTATTTCTTCATGCACCATATGCAAACATAATAATTTTCAAAGAGCAGTTACTTATCTCTTAATGCATGCTTAAAATCCTTCCTTCCTCTCTCTTGGCTCCATTCTACATGTGTTTTTTCCTTTGTTCTCCTATTTTTCCCATAGGCTTACACTAAATAGAATTAAGAAAATGGAATATCTTTTCTAAATCTTAAAATAATTCCATAAATCACTCCATAAATATGATTTTACATAAATTCTAAAATCACTTGATAATTCATCCATAAATCACTCATGATTTTCCAAGGTTGATTTTCTTTTGCCTTATGGACAAAATATCACTTACCATAGTTTTTCTAAAAATACTACTCATTATTTCTAAAACTCATAAACTATACCAACTTGGAAATATAATTTATTTATATAGAACACTATAATTTCTTCTAAATAAAAGAATTAAGAATTAATACTTGTAATATTCTTATCATTACGAATTACAAGAAAATTCTTCATGTAATATCAATATAACAATTAATAATATTTAATTATTCAACAACCCTCGTTTTACAAGGATTTTTATGGTATCTTATGCCAGGGATATTATATACTTCCCCCCTTAAAGAGAACAACGTCCTCAGTGTTCTTCTCTTGTTGGAACATTAAATTTTACTTTTCATTACCAATTTTTTATATAATGTCAAATACTACTTTAATCATAATACTTCCACAAGTACTTAGAGAGAACTAGCCCTATAATCATCAAAATGATTAAAAAAAACCCGTATCAAGTACATGATGTCTTTTATTTAGGGATTACACCAGATTTTTTTTCCCACTTGTGTTGTTTGCAAGTTACTGTCTTTATCTCTCACAATAAGTTAAATCAAATTCAAACTGATGGCATTTATCTCCAACCATTTTCCTCTATTCTGTCAGGAATTTAGAGTTCAATAACTCATTATTTTATCTAATAAAAATTATTTCAGCTGCATATATATGTCAATTTATTTTCTCTATGCATGCATATAGATAAGTCATTTCCGACATGTTCATTTCTCATAAAAACCTACAAACACAACCTATTTCATCGAAACTTCCTCTTAGATAAATTAATAGATAATGTATGCAGAACTATAAGACATGTAGAAGCTTAGAGATGAAACTTATGGTATATTATAACATCCAAAATTGTTAGATGATTTCAAAATAAATAGCATAATTTAGACTTAATTTCATTGAACTGTAGTTAATGTCCGTGAATTACTCTGGAATCAAGCATATTACACCCAACAATGAACTATCTCCAATATTTCCCCACTGAACTAAGATCTACTTTCCACTGTACTCAACAACCTCATTGATTCCTTGGTGTTTTCTTCCCAATAGGGTTTTAGCAGCATCTTGCTTTAAGGTCTTCCAACCTTTCGTCTAGGCCTTTTTGTTTTAGATTTTTCGAAAAACATACTTTTCTTTTTCTTTAAAGCACGCCTTCATATCATGTTGTGTTTTATTTTACCCCACTTAGTATTTATCTCCAACTAAGTAATTAACACAATCTTTCTCTCCCATTATGTTAATATTTTCCTATTTATTATTTTATCTTAGGGATTTTTAGGAGAATTTTAGGGAAGGTCCATCTTGGACTTAACCACCAATAGATTTTCATTAGGTCGCAAGAAGTGTTATAAAAATCTAGATTTATTTACTAAATATCCCAACTAATGTATTCATTAACTCAATAATAAAATAAAATATTACATCATCACATCATCCCCATCAGGGTTTCCATAGCCATTGAATCCAATAATAATTCAATGTATGAAAATACATTGTAATTTACATATTTTCCATTTGCGTATTATCATTAAAGCAAAGGAAAATTTATGTACACCATACATCTGTTCTTAACCCTCAACATGGGTCCCAAAATTTTGTAAAATTACATTGCCAACAATTAATCACATGTCATACAGGCGGTATACATTCCAAATTTTGACATAACAAAAATCATGAAGCTTAGGAAAAAAACAATAATATATCTTGCATACCACATCATTATACATTCTTTAAGGTCCCATCTTACGAACTGTCAATATTATAGAGAAATAACAATCCCATTGTACACTAGGACACAAAATGTGAGGAACAACCATGTAAGTGACAACCACTGGGGAATTTTGGGTAAATAATTTGCAATCATGCAATCTACAATCACTGTGGAATTTTATCAAATAGTTTACAAGCATGCAATCTAAAAAAAATGAGGCATTCTAAGAAACATTTTGCAAGCATGCAATCTATAGCCATTGAGGATTTTAACAAATAGTTTGCAAGCCCGCACTCTATATCCATTGAGACATTCTAACAAATAATTAGCGAAAATGAAATAAATTTCCATAAAGATGTTTAAAATATTAGAGATATAGTAAAACTATAATTTACAAAATATTATGATTAATATTAATATCATCAATGGTAAAATTCCTGCAAAACAACCCAACTAACAATTCGTCCAGGTAGCATCAAATCTGAAAAATTGACCAAATCATGGATCTCAGTCTAAAAAGATTTTTTTTTTAGAATCAATGTGGGGGTTACATGGAATTGTGGTACAAATACCCCCTCATTTTAAGTTGAATAACATATAAAACTCCCAAGGATGGAATTATTTAAAACAACAAAACTTGGGATCTCATTTACCAGTTTTTTCAAACACATGGAATGTAAAATTTCATCTACAACTATAGATAAAGAAAAACAACCCAACATTATGGTACTATGAGTTTTTCATTGAATTTAAGTTCACTATATGAGTTCCACTTGACTCATTTCTCATTTTTAACAACTAAAGAGGTTCTTTTATATTTCTTGTTTGTTTTACAACATTCCATTGTCCTCTTCAGGGTCAACGCCAACTTCTTAATTATTTATTTATCACACAAACCATACATGAATTCATTATTTATAAGAAGTTCATTTTAAAATTGGTCATGTTTTTATTTGTTTCTTATGTACCATAATTATTGTTGTGATAGTATGCATGCAAAGGTTGGTAATTAATTCACACTATAACCACTAAGTGCTCACGATTGTTGATAGGTGCAATATAGGTTTTATAATATTTTATCTGCATACATATTAAAATTTAATGAGCACAACATTTAAATAAACATTATCACTTTCTACTCTTTAATGCCATCATTAATCATGCATCATGCATCTACTGTTAATTGCAATCTACTACAAGTTCAATTAGAATGCATTTGATGCCATTTGTAACATACTCCAGTAACCTCACAAGAAAATGCATGGAGTTAGGAATTTATTTCAACATTTACCAATGTGTAAATTTATAAATTACTTTCTATATTCACTCATTGACCATTAGAATAACCATCATAACCACCTAGAGAAATATTTAGTAAAATCATAGTGAGTTACACAACCATTAATTTTCCTTGTTGTAGCATATTAACTTAACTTTCCTACTATAACTATGCATCGCTTCCATGATCATTTTAAATCAAATAGTAAACCACATACTTGATAATATAAATATCACATCATGAAATAAATTAACATCATGAAAATGACACAATGAACAATCACATCATTAGACACTGATATACACTGGAAACCTCGTAGGGTGAAAACCAGCAAACACTTCGTTTTATTATTGAACGCTGATATACCATGGAAACCCCTCACTCAATGGTTATAAGGGAGTCCATCCCTTGACCATTGTCATAAAGTATTACATAGAATAATCTTAAATACAATATAAATAACTTTAAGCTATTATAATCATCATGATATAATTTACCAACGAATCCTCAATCTCTGTCTTTGTGGTCAGATTGTTTCCATCAGTGGGTCATCCTGCAGTTGGAACTCCTAAACCTGCATGGAATAACAAATATTTATATGCAAAAACGTTAAACATGAACAATTATTTTCTCAAGTCATTATCCTTTCTTTCCATTTCTGTCACCAACACACTTGATATCATGATTAGATAAAATATTAATACACCAATAATCAACCTTTATTTGTGACATTTCAAAAACTATTTGTATGCATGTATAAAAAATAAACATACTCTCATGCACTGCCTTCTTTAACATCATTTCACATGCATTAGTAACAAATCAATCACTCTCAAGCATCATTTTTCCAACAATGCTAACAAAACCTTGCATGCACTTTCATATTCTTTACAAAGGAAAAATAACATACTAGATAATATCCTTGTGCATGTAAATGCACAAAAAGCTTTCAAAATAACTATCCCAACAAGAAATTTCCTTTGTGTCTGTAGAAATTATATGCACTAAGCATGCATATGTCCAAGATCCACCTGATCTCACACTATTTAACTTTATGCAAGATACTGAATCTATTCCACTTGTTAATCTTTTGCGGAAAATTTAATTGCACACACATGTGAAGCATAAACAAAAATATTCAATCGCACATAACACATTTTTTAATCGAGAAAGCCTGAAGCTGAAAACCCCAACTATATATTATGTAACATGGATATCATATGAAAATCTCATACAAACATACGAAGCTCATCACAAGCTCTTAATACAGTACAATCGTCATACACTATACAAGCCTGTTTGCAAATCCATGCACTGATCTTTGCCACCTGCTAGCCTGCCTTCACTGCGCAATCTCTTCTTAAGAATAGCTCTGAATGAATTCGAATTACTCTTGGATTGACTGCGCAATCCTCATTGGCATCTCCACTATGTGTTGGATGCAATCAATGCATCACTAATAGTCACAACAGATAGTCTATCTTGCCCTTTCACCTATCTCTCCACTGGTCTCTACTAAAACTGCCATGCACTGTAGTTAACTGATGTATTGTTCAGTTGATTAATGAGTTATTATTTGTGAATTAATTAACTAATTAATTCACTCCACTCTCACTAGTGTATCAATCAGTTAGACTAGATACAACTAGCTCAACTGAGTCTAACTGAGTTAAACTGAATGCAACTCCATAACTACTTCTTCCAACTGTGTCATAACTCTACTACTTGAGTTCTAACTAAGTCCTCCATGAAATAGCTCCAGTAAACCCTCAGGAATAACATAATTCCTTCTGTCAGCTGATGTGCTACATCTGTGCACTGAACTGAAGTGCTCCAAGAGAATAAGTTGTTTTTTAGAGTCTGATTATTATTAAGAGCTAATAATAATCGACATGAATCTATTTTTATGTTGAAGATATATAAATAGACTTCGCCCAATATTCTAAAAATATAATTTCATCTATTTTTCCAACTTGATCAACCATCCAAAAAAAGCATCCTGCAACTTCTGAAATATGAGTGACATGTCTAAAAATAGACATAGTCTAAAAATGGACTTGTGCCAAAAATAGCCTGTGGGCCCACTTAGTGAAGGCGACTCTTTTCACTAAGCTCATCATTTTGTTGAATCTCAACACTCCCTCTCAACAAGATAGGGATTATCCTTCACCCTGACCCTGCCTCTATGGTATTTGAATTTGCTCCTGGTGAGTGCCTTTGTCTGAATATCTGCATCCCGATCCTCCGTGGGAATGTACTGAAGCAACATGATCTTCCGCTGCACGCAATATCTGATATGATGATACCGGATATCAGTATGTTTAGATCTATCATGAAACACATGATTAACCGAGAGTTTAATGCAACTATGATTATCACAATGAATCACTGTGGGATCTAAATGTGAACCGAACAAACCAACAAGAATCTCCCTCATCCAGATAGCCTCACATGTAGCTAAACTTGCTGCCATGTATTCTTCTTCTGCTGAACTGAGTGCCACAGATCTTTGTTTCCTACTGTACCAAGAAACCGTCATAGATCCGATATTGAAAATCCCTCCCGATGTGCTCTTTTTTTCTATTGGGCTTCCTGCCCAATCTGCATCCATGAAGCCATGCAACTTCACCTCATCCATCTGTCTGTACCATAAACCATACTTAGATGTGCCCCTGAGATATCTCAGGACATGCTTTCCTGCCTTCCAAAATATTTTGGTAGGCTTAACCATCGCTTGTGAAAGATGGTTCATCACATAGCATATGTTCGGTCTTGTATTGACTAAATACATGAGAAAACCCACCAACTGTCGATAAATAGTGGCATCCACTACCTCTGCCGATGTAGCATCCTCTTTCTTCCAATTTCCTGGAAGAGGAGTGTCGATAGGCTTGCAGCCTTGCATGTGAAACTTCTCCAGTATCTCCTGGGCATACTTTCCTTGAGACACAAACAGTTCACCTTCCCGCTGCCATATTTCCAATCCAAGGAAATAATGAAGGAGGCCTAAATCCTTCATCTAAAACTCCTTTGCAAGATCAGCCTTGCATGAGTGTATCACCTTCTCATCATCTGTTAGTATCAATCATCAACATAAAGTACAATGATCAAAAGCTTACCCTCAACCACAATCTAGTACAGGTTTTCATCCGCCTCACTCTTGGTGAAGCCAAGTCTAGTGAAATAGCTGTCGATCCGAGTGTACCAAGTGTTATCACCCGATCTGGACCCCAGGCTGAAAAATGGAAAAATAGGGTAACATCTAAACCACGCTCAGCATTGTAGCTAGCCCTACAAGGACAGGAGAGGGCTCTCTCCATAAAAGGATATTCAAAAAAGTATAATAATGATCTAATATTAGGCTAGGTAAAATGATGGGAATTTTTTTTAATAAAATGAATGAATTTTTTCAGGGATGTGTGGGGCAAAATGGGAAAGTTGAAACTGGGGAATTAAATCAGGACATATGGTATTTCATGGGGCAAGGTAGGCAGGAAATTTAGCAATTAGAGTTAAATAAGTATGGATTGGAAAGATTGGTGAGGAGATAAAAAGGGCATAGGAGATGGATCCTTTTCAAACAGAATAAAAAAACAGAGTATGAATGATTTCCCAAGGCAGGGCATAAAAATGGATCCTACCTTTCCATCTTGAAAGCATTCAATAAGAAATTTTTATGGATGAAAGGTGAAACATAAACAATTTACATATGAAACAAAGGAGAAAACAAATGCTAAAACTCATACCACATGGATCCGACAAATCAGAGCTGCATCTCTTATTAATTCCCTGTCCAAAACTGTTATAATGGAGCGCAGAGTGTTCTTTCCACACTATTCCCCTACTTCTGAGTTACAGACTACTTTACAAAATGATTTAGAATTACATTAAATAGACCATATTTGTGGGAACATAGATCCACAGAAAGAGGAGTTGTTTTCCAGCTCAAGAACTGAAGCGCAATCATAGAAAATAAATCCAACAATTTTCCCCTGAAAATAAGGAACAACTATACATTTTGGGACATCTGACAATTTTTCTGTTACACTAGAAGAAAGAAAAATAGGGAATCTGAAAAACAGATTTCCTACTTAGCTATTGCTGTAACAATATCTGTCTCATATAAGCTTTCTCAGCCTTTGACTGTTGCTTTCCATTTTTTCGTTGAAGGAAAATAACTTTAATAAAATGCTTTGAAATAAAATAGAATGAAATAATGCCTTTGGGTGAAGGGAAAACTGATTTTTTAAACGGAAGGAACAACGAGAAAAGAGTTGGGGTGGAGTTCGCATACGCAATCGGAATCAGAATGAATGGGCAGAGGGGAGATAATATATAACAAAACATTTGGAAATAGACATAGCGATGGTGTAATCAGGATCGGGGGTTGGATGCATTTAGAACACGCCACACAAAAGCTCCGATGCGATTGGCATAGGTCCAATAGGTAATAGAACAAGCCAAAGGGATAGTGAAAAACAAATAAAAATGTTTTCGGCGCTTTTACAAAAGGAAAAAGGTGATTTTGTATGAAGGAGCGGAGGGATTTTTAAGGTGGGACTGGGATATGTGAATCACAATCGGAATCGGAAGTTGGGGTGGGCGTATTATATAATTAAATACCTCTAATGCGATGGGAGATAAGCGGAGGGGGAAAGCCTTTGTAAAATAAATCAAAACAAAATTTGATTTAACAAAGGATAAAGGCCTTTTTATTATGCATGGGCGGAGTTTATTAAATGGTGGGCCCGAAAATCAATCAACATCAGGAGAGAGAGTGGAGATAAAACATATGGTGCAACAGAAAATCTCCGATGGCAACAAAGCGATGGGATATGGGCCATCGGATCGTTTGGAAAATTGATAGTGGGAGTGTAATCGAAGAATGTTAATCAGGAGCGCTCAATCGGAGGGGACTTTATGAAAGCGTTGATGAAGTAAGGGTCGTCCGATCGTCGATAAAATTGACGGCTAGGATGTAATCGGGCAGGGTTCCATCGGAAGGGATTTGAAACAATTGCATCGGATTTTTTTTCTATGGGCCAATCGGGGCACACATATTAAATGTTGCGATGCGATGGAAAGGGAAGAGAATGCATCGGACCGACGGGGTTTTATAATAACATAAAGTTTCAAAGCATGGAGGGGAAGTGGTTAATGTATAAATCAGGATTTTATAATAACAAAGCTTTAAACATTATTATAAGGTTTTAAAGGAGTGTGGAGGGGAAGTGGTTTGGGAACGGCAGAGATTATAATAAACATTGAAGTTTATTATTAAATTTAATAGGTATGGAGGGGAAGTGGTTAATCACATTGGAGTTCTTTTGCATTGCGATTGTATAATCGGAAGGGAAAAAAAGGGGGTTTTACAAAGGAAAATATTAAAATTTAATAACATAAAGTTTAAGGGAAAGTGGGAAAAGGGATTGTTTAAGGGTATAGGGGAATTTTTACTTCACTTAGGCATAAATTTCAATCCAGGAGTTAGTTTTGAGAGTGTAATATACCGTTGGAAAGCTCTTTCCGGGGTCTTTCTACTAAATCTACTTGGAACATGATTTGATGCTAAAAATGCTGTGGAAATATTCTCTGAAGGGCAGGGTAATGGCTTTGTGGAGAAAGCAACTTCTGAAATGTGACTTATTACATATGCTGACATAAAATTACATAATAAATGATAATAAAGGAAGTATCATGTTTTCACCTCAAAAAATGATTTTGAGGTGAAAATTACATCAAACTGAATAAAATATCTCTTTGATATTCCAGGTGCTGTGAATTTGAGTTTATTGACTTCCTCATGACCTTGCTAATATTTATTGACACTTGACACATTAATTTGACCATGGTGAGGCCCTAGAACCTAATGAGACCCATCCTATGACCTACTAGCATGACTCACAAAGTGAAATTAACTCATGACCAAAGACCATAAAGAGGAAAATCAACAAGTTTCACATGAGGGAAAAATGATGAAAAATCACTAGCATCAATGAATCCATGACCTAGTGGAATGGTGAAATTTATTGGTATGGGACCTCTAATACGCAAATGCAAAAGATCAATTTTGATCACTGATGGTAGTATGACTAAACTGACACTAAATTTGGCTCTAATGGGGATGGTAGCTCCTTGGAGGTGCCAAGAACACCATAGACCAAGTAGCCTTATCCATTGGGCATGGAGTTAAAAATACTGAAACTGACACAATGCAAACTGACTCTGACTCAAGACTAAGACCAAAAACTAAAGTAAAACCAAACTGACTTAAGACATGACTAAAACAAAATTGACAAACTGAGCTTATTCATCAAACCTACTCTAATTGTTCTATTAACCACCTGATCAAGTGAAATGGAACAACCAATGCAACCAGTAAGCATCCTGGCTTCTATTTGGATTCTCCCCAAGTGTTTTCTAATGAGTAAGTAGAGAGAAGGACTGAAAGGCAACTCCCATGGAAACTTGGAATCAAGTTGAATCTTGATAAAATTGCAAAGCATGAGTTGATTGGATGACCTCAAGAATGCTGTGAAAGGGTCTTCATAAAAATAGCTATTGATTTCCACTAACACATTACTGCTCTACTCCAGGTAATCTTCATACCTTGATATTAAAATTTTCCTAAAATTTGTGTTATCTTTCTTTGATGATTGCAGCAAGTTGACAAAAGGATCCTAAAGTTCGTGAATAACCAATCTCTGCTGATGATCCCAAACAAAACAAAAGTCTTCTTCATTAGTCTCCTCATATGAATGCAAACCTTGATATGAGCTTAGTAATGAAACGCCTGCTGAACAAGACAATGAAGTCGGCTTTCGAATAAAGTTACTGTCAACACTCTTTTCTGACACATGGTTATCCAATGGAGAAGGAATTTTATAGAAAACATCATCCAACACATCAGCTATAGGGTTGTAAAAAACTTGAAAAGACTGTTGCAACGTATCTATTGATTTTAATGAGATTGCATGACACTCTACAGACTGCTCATATTTTTCTTTAGAGATATTATGAAAATTCTGCTTTAAGAACTGAAATGATTCAAAACATAAGGGTACAAAATCATCTTGCATCATTAGATCATATGTTTCAGCTTCCAGGCCTTTATCTATAATCTGACTTTCAATTACGTTTGGTGGCTACAAATCTGGAGATAGGGAGGGTTTTATATCGCAAATGATTTCATCAATTGTTTTAGGAGAAGATTTCTCATTGACAACTTGCCCAAGAATTTCACTATCTGTCTCAACCTCAACATTAAAACTGAGAGATTGTTGATTTCTAATTGCATGAAAGTTATCTTTGATGAACTGAATTGAAGCGAAAAAAAGAGGCAGAGATCCCTCACTTACTTCCATATTTTCCAGACTTCATCACTGTCCTGGATGATATGCATTGGATGATTACTATTTTCAAGATGTTGAAACTGAACTTCCTCCCATAAAACAACTTTTGATTGCTCTGCAAGATTAGCTTTTGTTTGGAAAACATAATCATCATCATCGTATTGATCAAACTTTGGAAAATTATCAACATAAAACATATCATCAAGCATACATTTCATATCAACGGATATCTCTTCTCCGAGATGTTCTATAACACAGTGATTGTTAGATCGATGAAAACTGGGATAAGAAAGAACATGTTTTGGATCAGCCACTTTTTCTTGAACATCATGTTCATTCCTTGTCGTGATTTTTTTGCATCATCTCTTCCACTGCACTTAGCAAAAGGTTGAGCTTTACCTCTAAAGGTGTCAGGTGCTCTACAACATTCTTCTTTCTTCTTCCTTCAGCTTTTCTCGTCTAATCAAAAGATTAGATTCTACATCCACTGCACTATTATGTATCTCTTCAAGTGTTGCAAGTTTCCTTTCTCTTAGTTGAAACTCCATTTCTGGATCAAAGGCACACGGGTAATGTAAGAGAGCTGAGCCAGGAGGAGGTCTTATATCGATAGGTATCAAATAATAGACTCGATTGAATGTAGCAGAAAACTGTTGTACTGTCTCCCATAACTGTTTTTTCAGCTGGGCATACTCTTTTAAAATCAGGAAAGGGTTTTGTTTGACCACCCATCTGGTGAGGAAGACTTTGAAGAACTAGTGGAAATATGAGATGCTCGCATCAGGCAGGGTTTTGAACCAAATCTTGACTTTGAATTGCAAAGAAAGAGAAAAAAGCCTAATACTGACATCCTCTTCATCAACTTTAAAAGGGTCTAGTAAAGTCTCAAAATTCTGCACATGTTTCTCAGCATTGATGTTGTCACATTCACCATCAAACCTCAGCAAATAAAGGTAATAATTTTTAGGAAAAGCATGGAGTATAGGAGGTAAGATGAGAGGCTTATATATATCCGAGATTATAGAAGGTCTAGGAGTATATACAGGAGCTAGAGGATGAGTCTTGGTCTCTTTAGGCTCATCAATTCAAAGAGGGTCATCATAAGTTTTGGAAAAAGGATGGAGGCCAAAATCAAAAGAAAACTCAGTATTTATACTTTTTGAATAGGTAGAACAAAGATTTTGGTCACCTTTATCATGCAGCAAATTCTGAAAAACTTTCAGGACAACTTCAAGAAAAGCAAAGAAGTAATTTACAAGAAAGCAGATTAGATCCTGAATACCATTCCACTTAAAATACTTGAACTTTGTGTAAGATCCTTCCATTTTCCTGTAGAAAGAGTCGGTCCTCCAGTGGAGTCTTTACATTAAGTTGGAGTCGCCAAGTGAAGAATTTGGCTTCATATGCATTTGATTTTTGTTCACCATCAACATTCAGATATGATACTCTGTCATTCTTTACCAGGGAAGATATTACTAGGGTGATTAATCCTTTACGCTCTAATACCATAAATATATGATGAATTTGGGACAAGTGCTTGAAATTATATTCCCTTCTCAAACCGCTGTAAGAATATTTGCTTTGTAATAATATTTCAAACTTCTCAAGCAGATATTTCATATGATATAGGGGAAAACACTTAAAAACACTTGAGCGAACCTTACTTCGGTCGTAATATCAAAATTATATAACAATGGCGCGATTTATTTTAAAAAACATCAACCTTAGAACTTATAACATAAAACCCTTTTATTCTACCAACGCGACATAGAATTCATTCAGCAGGGGCCAGACACATCCATTTTTGGGCTTTTGTGAATAAAATAAACATTAAATAACATAAAAATGCTGGGTCATACCTCGATTATTGCTTGAGCACTTCACTATGTGATTACCATCAGATCTGACATCCTCTAGATCGAATAATCCTCGTGAATATCAAGTTTTTTCAAAGGCTGGAGTTTAACAACTGAAAGTTGCACGATATGGGTGGTATTGGGGAGATGACGTGGCCAAATATTACTGGATCGCATTTTTTTTAAGTGGTTTTTCTCCGGGGAAAAAGCGGCGTGATGAGGGTGGTTTCGGTTCCCGAAACCTGCTGGTGGTAAATGAATCGAGCTTAACTGTGGTTTGACACTTGTGGTTAGGCGCTTTAACTCCACACGTTAATTCACTGTTGGGTCCCAATGATATTAATCCGCTGGTAACAAAAAAAGCTTTTTACTTCAATAACAGATATTTCCAAGGGATTGTCGTGTTTTGTATAACTAAGGTATAACCTTAGCCAAAGGTTTTCAATACTCTTTATTTTACATGGCTTGAATATGATTTTCTTCAAATAGAATAAACACAGTCAATGAGCGTTGAGAGTGTGAGCTCGAAGATAGTCAGATCGTGTTCCCCAATAGAGTCGCCAGAAATGTTATCACCCGATCTGGACCCCAAGCTGAAAAAGGGAAAAACAAGGTAACATCTAAACCACGCTCAACCTTGTAGCTATCCCTACAAGGACAGGAGAGGGCTATCTCCGTAAAAGGATATTCAACAAAGTATAATAATGATCTGATATTAGGCTAGGTAAAATGATGGGAAATTTTTTTAATAAAATAAATGAATTTTTTCAGGGATGTGTGGGGAAAAATGGGACAGTTGAAACTGGGGAATTAAATCAGGACACAAGGTATTTCATGGGGCAAGGTAGGAAGGAAATTTAAAAATGAGAGTTAAATATGGATGGAATGGAAAGACTGGTGAGGAGCTGAAAAGGGCATAGGAGATGGATCATTTTCAAATAGAAGAAAAACACAGAGTATGAATGATTTCCCAAGGTAGGGCATAAAAATGGATCCTACCTTTCTATCTTGAAAGCATTCAATAGGAACTGTTTATGGATGAAAGGTGAAACATAAAAAAATTACATATGAAACAAAGGAGAAAACAAATGCTAAAACTCATACCACATGGATCTGACAAATCATAGCTGCATTTCTTATTAATTCCCTGTCCAAAACTGTTACAATGGAGCGCAGAGTGTTCTTTCCACACTATTCCCCTACTTCTGAGTTACAGACTGCTTTACAAAATGATTTAGAATTACATTAAATAGACTAGATTTGTGGGAACATAGATCCACAGAAAGAGGAACTGTTTTCCAACTCAAGAATTGAAGTGCGATCATAGAAAATAAATCCAACAATTTTCCCCTGAAAATAAGGAACAACTATACATTTTGGGACATCTGACAATTTTGCTGTTACACCGGATAAAAGAAAAATAGGGAATCCAAAAAACAGATTTCGTACTTAGCTATTGCTGTAACAATCTCTGTCTCATATAAGCTTTCTCGGCCTTTGACTGTTGCTTTCCATTTTTTCGTTGAAGGAAAATGACTTTAATAAAATGCTTTGAAATAAAATAGAATGAAATAATGCCTTTCGGTGAAGGGAAAACTGATTTTTTAAATGGAAGGAACAAAGGGAAAAGAGGTGGGGTGGAGTCCGCATACGCAATCAGAATCAGAATGAATGGGCAAAGGGGAGATAATATATAACAAAACATTTGGAAATAGACATAGCGATGGTGTAATCGGCATCGAGGGTTGGGTGCATTTAGAACACACCACACAAAAGCTCCGATGCGATTGGCATAGGTCTGATAGGTAATAGAACAAGCCAAAGGGATAGTGAAAAACAAATAAAAATGTTTTTGGCACTTTTACAAAGGGAAAAGGTGATTTTGTATGAAGGAGCGGAGGGATTTTTTAAGGTGGGACCGGGATATGTGAATCGCAATCGGAATCGGAAGTTGGGGTGGGTGTATTATATAATTAAATACCTCTGATGCAATGGGAGATAAGTGGAGGGGGAAAGCCTTTGTAAAATAAATCAAAACAAAATTTGATTTAACAAAGGATAAAGGCCCTTTTATTATGCATGGGCAAAGTTTATTAAATGGTGGGCCCGAAAATCAATCAGCATCGGGAGAGAGAGCGGAGATAAAACATATGGCCCAACAGAAAATCTCCGATGGAAAAAAAAGCGATGGGATATGGACCATCAGACTGTTTGGAAGATCGACAATGGGAGTGTAATCATAGAATGTTAATCGGGAGGGCTCAATCGGAGGGGACTTTATGAAAGCACCGATGAAGTAAGGGCCATCCGATCGTCGATCAGATTGACGGCTAGGATGTAATCGGGTAGGGTTCCATCGGAAGGGATTTGAAACAATCACATCAGAGTTTTTTGCTATAGGCCAATCGGGGCGCACATATTAAATGTTGCAATGCGATGGAAAGGGAAGGGAATGCATTGGACTGGTGGGGTTTTATAATAACATAAAGTTTCAAAGCATAGAGGGGAAGTGGTTAATGTATAAATCGGGATTTTATAATAACAAAGCTTTAAACATTATTATAAGGTTTTAAAGGAGTGTGAAGGGGAAGTGGTTTGGGAACGTCGGGGATTATAATAAACATTGAACTTTATTATTAAATTTAATAGGTATGGAGGGGAAGTGGTTAATCGCATCGGAGTTCTTTTGTATTGCGATTGTATAATCGAAAGGGAAAAAAAGGGGTTTTACAAAGGAAAATATTAAACTTTAATAACATAAAGTTTAAGGGAAAGTGGGAAAAGGGATAATTTAACGGTATAGGGGAATTTTTACTTCACTTAGGCATAAATTTCAATCCAGGAGTCAGTTTTGAGAGTGTAATATACTGTTGGAAAGCTCTTTCCGGGCTCTTTCTGCTGAATCTACTTGGAACATGATTTGATGCTGAAAATGCTATGGAAATCTTCTCTGAAGGGCAGGGTGATGGCTTTGTGGAGAAAGCAACTTCTGAAATGTGACTTATTACATATGCGGACATAAAATTACATAATAAATGATAATAAAGGAAAAGTATCATGTTTTCACCTCAAAACATGGTTTTGAGGTGAAAATTACATGAAACTGAATAAAATATCTCTTTGATCTTCCAGGTGCTGTGACTTTGATTTTATTGACTTCCTCATGACCTTGCTGATATTTATTGACACTTGACCCATTAATTTGACCATGGTGAGGCCATAGAACCTAATGAGACACATCCTAGGACCTACTAGCATGACTCACAAAGTGAAAGTAACTCATGACCAAAGACCATAAAGAGGAAAATCAACAAGTTTCACATGAGGGAAAACTGATGAAAAATCACTACAATCAATGAATCCATGACCTAGCGGAATGGTGAAATTTATTGGTATGGGACTCTTAATATGAAAATGAAAAAGAGAAATTTTGATCACTGATGGCAGTATGACTAAACTGACACTGACACCAAGCACGCAGTAATTGTTTTAGACCATACGGCGCTCTTTTGAGTCTGCACACATGCGACTCGCTGCTGAAGATCTAAAATCCTTCAGGCTGCTCAATGTACACCTCTTCCTCAATGATCCCATTAAGGAATGCAGTCTTCAAATCCATCTGATGAATGTGCCAAACCATCTGCACTGAGAGAGAAAGGATGGTCGGTATGGAAGAATACTGTGCGACAAGTGCAAAGGTTTCTTCATAGTCAATCCCCTCAATCTGTGAGAATCCCCAAGAAAACAATATTTCCTTATACTTCTCGACACTCCCATTAGTAGTTTTCTTTACCTTGTAGATCCATCTTGATCCTACAACTGATTTTCCCACCAGCCTTGGAACAATCTCCCAAGCACTGTTTCTGACAATGGAGTCATACTCCTCCGCCATGGAATCTACCCATGTGGGATCCTGCACTACTTCTTCAAAAGAAGATGGCTCTGTCATGATACATTTTCTCATAAGAGCCATGTATCCAGTATATCGGTCAGGTGACTGTCTTTGTCTGCGCTATGATGTAGGAACTCCTACATTCTGTGCCGCATCCACCTTTAGTCTCTCAGCTTTTGTGGTACGCTTTCTGCCCTGTCTGATGTTTGGTTATGAATGAGTGGACTCCTCCACTCCATGAATCTCCTCTTGTGGCTGATCCACATCCGGAGGCTCATCTTTGGGAACAAGAATTTCCTTCACTACATGCAATTTTAGCTCCCTCTCAAGCATAGCTTGTGCAACACGCACAATCTTTCTATTCTTCCTCTCCACAACCCCATTCTACTGTGGGTTATGAGGTGCTATGAGTTCTCTTTGAATTCCTTCTTTGCTACATAAGTATTTGAATTCACCCGAGATGTATTCACCACCATTATCGCTCCGTAGAGCTTTCACTTGCTTCCCCGACTCCTTCTCCACCAATGCCTTTAACTAACAGAACTTTGAGAACATTTCACTCTTCTTCTGCATGAAGAAGATCCATCATCTACAAGAATAGTCATCAAAAAATATCACATAATACCTGTGTTTTGTTGTTGAAGCAATCAAGAATGGTCCACACACGTCTGTGTGGATTCTCTCCAGGATCACTGAAGCATGGTTCTCCTTCTCATGAAAGGCGGTCTTCACAAACTTACCCATTGTACATCCTTTACACTGATCTAACTGCGCAAGAGTACCCTTGGGAAGCCCAATAGAAATTTGCTGCAAAATCTTCAAAGCGCCCTGGTGAAGATGGCCCAATCTCTTGTGCCATAACTCGCCCTCATCTCGGCTCACCACTTCTTCTGCTTTGCCCACCATTGCAGTGCAACCATATACCTCTAGCTTGTAGAGATTCTTAATTCGAACCCCTATATGCTTGGTTTGACCTATTTTTTTATGTCGAAGGAAATATTTTCCCTCACTGAAAACAATATCATAGCCCTTGTCTTCCAACATTGCAACTGAGACCAAGTTCTTTTTCAGACCTGGAACATGCATGACATTCTTCAACAAGAATGGATTACCGGACTCCCTCTCAAAGGTAATGATCCCAATTCCAGTCGCACTGTACCAACCATCGTCGCCCATCTCTATATGCATATGGAGGTCCTTCTCCTCCAAGTCATTAAACAACTCTTTGTCTCCCATCATATGGAAAGACGCACCACTGTCAAGATACCACACTGATCCCATGCGGCTTGAAACCAAGCATGCGATCAAGGAAAAATCCAGCTCAAATTGTGAGGCTAAGGCCTCTCCAACTGTAGATCCATCAGCCTACTTATTCTTCTTCTTTTGTGGACAGTTAGTGGTGAAATGTCCATGCTTGTGATAGTGAAAACACTTCACTTTGAACAAGTCCCGCTTCTTGCCTTTCGCACTGGATTTAGAAGGATTTTTCTTCCCCTTCCCTTTCCTTTCTTTGGAATCCAAAGCACAATTCTCTTCATCTTCATTCTTCGATGAAGATCCATCCTTGGTACCCCACCTTATTTCCTCCTACACAAGATCCGACCAAAGTCGCTCCCATCCTGGCAGTTTCTCTCATCCATTGACAGAGTCTTCGCAGCTATGCCAACTCTTCGAAAGCCCAAGGAGAGCCAAGATCACCAAGTATTCTTCATCAATAGTAACCCCCACACTTCCTAGCTCATCCTTGTAGTGGACAAACTTCGTGAGGTATTTTGGAATACTGTCGCCTTTCTCCATTTTTATTTTTCTAAGCTTGTCTTTAAGCGCCAAATTCCTCTGGTCACTTCTGCTTTGGAACAAGTTTGTCAAAGCCTTCCACATTAAGAATGGAGTGGTTTTCCTATGAAGGCTGGACAAAATGTGGTCCTTCACACCTTCCAACAGAATCCTCCTCGTCTTTGCAGTCTTCTTTTGCCATCAAGTAATGCAACATCGCTATATCCCGGCTTAGGAACATCGTTATCGATGAACTACTTTAGCCCATTATCCTCCAGCACCACCTCCATCCTATCCTTCCAGGCTATGTAATTTGAGCTCCCATCAAGGGCATACTCCAATCTCAACCCGTTGAAATACAATTTAATGTATACTTGATTTCTGCACCAAGAATCTTCTGTAGCAAATTCGAATTGTCTACCAGCACAAACTCACTTCACAATTGCAATCTTCAATCAGCAATGCTCTGATACCATGTAGAAATTATATGCACTAAGCATGCATATGTCTAAGATCCACCTGATCTCACACTATTTAACTTTATGCAAGATACTAAATCTATTCCACTTGTTAATCTTTTGCGGAAAATTTAATTGCACAGACATGTGAAGCATAAAAAAAAATATTCAATCGCACATAACATAGTTTTTAACTAGGAAAGCCCGAAGCTGAAAAAGCCAACTATATATTATGTAACATGGAGATCATATGACAATCTCATACAAACATACAAATCTCATCACAATCTCTCAGTATAGTACAATTGTCATACACTATACAGGCCTAATCTTGCAAATCCATGCGCAGATCTTTGCCACCTGCTAGCCCGCCTCCACTGCGCAATCTCTGCTGAAGAATAGCTATGAATTAATTCAAATTACTCTTGGATTTACTACGCAATACTAATTGGCATCTCCACTGTGTGTTGGATGCATTCAATGCATCACTAATAGTCACAACAGATAGTCTATCTTTCCCTTTCACCTATCTCTCCACTGGTCTCCACTGAAACTGCCATGCATTGTAGTTAACTGATGTATTGTTCAGTTGATTAATGAGTTATTATTTGTGAATTAATTAACTAATTAATTCAATCCACTTTCACTAGTGTATCAATCAGTTAGAAAATATACAACTAGCTCAACTGAGTCTAACTGAGTTAAACTGAATACAACTCCATAACTACTTCTTCCAACTGTGTCATAACTCTGCCACTTGAGTTCTAACTGAGTCCTCCATGAAATAGCTCTTGTAAACCCTCAGGAATAGTGTAATTCCTTCTGTCAGCTGCTGTGCCACATATGTGCACTAAAGTGAAGTGCTCCAAGAGAATAAGTTGTTGTTTAGAGTCTGATTATTATTAAGAGCTAATAATAATCGACATGCATCTTTTTTTAGATTGATGATCTATAAATAGACTTCGCCCAATATTATAAAAATAGAATTTCATATATTTTTACAACTTGATCAATCATCCACAAATAGCATCCCACAAATTCTGAAATATGATCGACATGTCTAAAAATAGACATAGTCTAAAAATAGACATAGTCTAAAATTAGACTTGCGGCAAAAATAGCCTACGGGCCCACTTAGTGAAGGTGACTCTTTTCACTAAGCTCATCATCTTGTTGAATCTCAACAGTCTCTACTCTTATGTTTTATTTTCCAAAGGGATTTAACGCAATAGATTCTATACTTATGCATGTGAATGCATGTTCTTTTCCAAAAACATCTTTTCCACATGAGGGCTATTCACAATGGCTATTATTTATAAAAATTCCAGCTCTATTTCAAACAAATTTAACATTCTAGTTATAATTTCGTGCATGCAACTACTTGTCCTCCTCAAAAGAAAATAGCATAGATTGTTCTTCTTGCATGTAAAACATATATTTGTTTCCAAAGGAACCTGACTAAATCTTGCATGGAAAAATAAACACATTTATTTTCCAAGGGATTAAACAGATAATATTTAGTCTTTCATATAAATTTTTTTTTTAATCTTACTAGAAGATCTATCCCAATAAATATACATAATCTTCTCCCAAATAAATCTAATACCATAGTTAATCCCTTTATGTGTGAAAATGCATATTATTTTTCCCAAAAGAAGGCTAACAAAATCAATATTATGTGATTGCACCTTACTTTTCTCTAGAATCTAATACCAAAACTATACTTTTCCATGCATCCAAGTGTATACGTTTCTCTAAAGAATCTTAACATAATAAAACATGCAATTGCTAGTTTTCCTCTCCAAGAATCTAATTCAATAATGCAAAAAAGCATAAGGTTTTCTCTTCTATTCATTTTGAAGAGTTATATCCCAATAAATGCTTCCTTTCATACAAATATATATATATTTATTTTCCAAGTAATATAACACATTAATTATTCTTTTTTCAAAACTTAGCTAACTCACTAGCTATTATTCATGCAATACAAAATCTTTTCTTATCATTTCACACATCAGCCATATTTGTAATATTTTCTCAAGAAATCACATGAGTAAAAAATCCTTCTCAAGTAACACAACCAATTGTCTTTCATGCAAAGGTTCTATGTGAACTACTTCTAACAAAAGTTATTTATCTCTTTTTGCACGACTCAAGCTCCCCATGCATGTAAAATCACATATTCGATTCTAGTAGATCAAATATATTACATATTATTCATGTGCACTTAAGCACATATTCTCTTCAAGAGTCCAATATTTCTCTTTAAACATTTTAATGTATATGCATCATGAGAACATCCTTGGTAATATTTTAAATGAAATAACTTGATTCATTTTCAGGGATTATCAACATAATTGCTCTATTTTTGTGCATGCAAATAACTTGTTTCTTTTCAATAAATATCAACCTAATTGATCTTTTTATTTCATGCAATTTATTTATTTATTTTCAAGAATATTAACATAATAGCTATCTCTATATGTACATAAGCAACTATTCTTATCTAGTAGAAAAATCAAATGGAAGCACTCTGTTTTACTTTGTTGTTCTTGTTTTAGCCATCAACTTCAGATGCGGATTACGAACATATGGAAATATTTTTTTGAGAAAAAAAGAGGCTTTTATTTGGAACGAGCTCATTAAAAAAAACCTCTCTTACATTTTACATAAGTATCGTGGTTTAGAATATTTGAATGAATATTTACAGCTCAATTTTCCAGATTTAAATATTAATTAATTTCCTATTTTGGTCATAAAATTTGGACATTGTTTCCGAAAATATGTAAATGCATTTTTGAGAACAAAAAAGGTTTGGGGTTGGAACAGGTTCATTTAAAAAAAATTCTCTGCGGTTTTACAAAGGTGTCATGGTTTGGAATATTTGAATGAATCATTGCAACCCATTTTTCCATATTTAAATATTAAATAATACCCTATTTTGGTCAACTTTGAACACAGGTTTCAAGAAGTTGAAAACTAAATTTAAAAAATAGAAAAGAGGATTTTGGCGAGAATGGGTGCATTTATAAAAATATCTTTCAATTTTTACACATCTATCATGGTTTGGGAGATACAAAGACATATTTGGACCCTATTTTCCAATAACTCGTGCAATTCACACAAATAATTAGCCAGGAAAATATTTTAAGAATGCAATTCACAAGAAATATTTTAAAAATATAGTGAATAAAACACTTATTCATCTATGCAAAAAATTCCATGGAGTATTCCAAATAAAATAACCTCGACTCTTCATCATATGCAATTTTTCAAGAAAATAAATTTGATTCTTATTTCTTCATGCAGCATATGCAAACATAATAATTTTCAAAGATCATAGTTACTTATCTCTTAATGCATGCTTAAAATCCTTCCTTCCTCTCTCTTGGCTCCATTATACATGTTTTATATCCTTTATTGTCCTACTTTTCCCATAGGCTTACACTGAATATAATTAAGAAAATGGAATAGCTTTTCTAAATCTTAAAAGAATTCCATAAATCACTCCATAAATATGATTTTTTCATAAATTATAAAATCACTTGATAAATCATCCATAAATCACTCATGATTTTCCAAGGTAGATTTTCTTTTGCCTTATGGACAAAATATCACTTACCGTGTTTTTTCTAAAACTATTACTCATTATTTCTAAAACACATAAAATATAACAACTTGGAAATATAATTTATCGATATAGAAGAATATAAATTCTTCTAAATAAAAGAATTAATAATTAATTCTTATAATATTCTTATCATTAATAATTACAAGAATATTCTTCATGTAATATCAATATAATAATTAATAATATTTAATTATTCAACAACCCTCATTTTACAATGGTTTTTATGGTAGCTTATGCTAGGGATATTACATACTCTCCCCCTTAAAGCGAATAATGTCCTCAGTGTTCTTCTCTTGTTCGAACATCAACTTTTACTTTTCATTACCAATTATTTATTCAATGCCAAATAATACTTTAATCATAATACTTCCAAAAGTACTTGGTGAGCACTAGCCTTCTAATCATCTAAATGATAAAAAAAAAACCTATATCAAGTACATGTCTTTTATTTAGGGCTTACACTAGTTTTTCTTTCCTACCAATGTTGTTTTCAAATTACTATCTTTCTCTTCCATGGTAATTTAAATCAAATTCAAACTCATGGAATTTATCCAACCATTTTCCTCTAGTCTATCAGGAATTTAGAGTTCAATAACTCATTATTTTATCTAATACTAATTATTTCAGTTGCATATATATTTCAATTTATTTTCTCTATGCATGCATATAGATAAGTCATTTCTGACATGTTCATTTGCTCATAAAAACCTATAAACACAACCTATTTCATCGAAATTGTCTCTTAGATAAATTAATAGATAATGCATGAAGAAATATAACACATATAGAAATTTAGAGACATGCAACTTATGGTATATTATAACATCCAACATCGTTAGACGATTTCGAAATCAATAGCACAATATATGCATAATTTCATCGAATCATAGTTAATATCCAGGAGTTACTTTGGAATTGAGCATATTCCACCCAACAGTGAACTATCTCCAATATTTCCCCATTCAGCTAAGATCTACTTTCTTTAAGGTCAACCTCATTGATTCATTGGTGCTCTCTTCCCAACATATTTTTAGTAGCATCCCGCTTTTAGGTCTTCCAACCTTTTGTCTAAGCTGTTTTGTTTTAGATTTTTTGAAAAAAGTAATTTTATTTTTCTTTAAGGAACAAATTTCTCTCCCAATGTGCTTTATTTTACCCCACTTAGTATTTATCTCCAACTAAATTATTAACACAATCATTGTCACCCATTATGTTAATATTTTCTTCTTTATTATTTTCTCCTAAGGATTTTTAGGAGAATTTTAGGGAAGGTCCATCTTGGACTTAACCACCAATAGATTTATATAAGCTGGAAATAAGTCTTATAAAACTCTAGAGTTATTTTTTTAATATACCAACCAATGTATTCATTAACTCAATAATAAAATAAAATATTACATCATCGCATCAGCCCCATCATGGCTTCCATAGCCATTGAATCCAATAATAATTCAATGTGTAAAAATCCATTGTAATTTACATAATTGTCCATTTGCATATTATCATTAAGCCAAAGGAACATTTATGTACACCATGCATCTATTCTTGACCCTTAACATGGGTCCCACAATTTTGTAAAAGTACATTGACAATAATTAATCACATGTCATATAGGTGGTATACATTCCAAATTTCGACATAACAACAATTATGAAACTTAGAAAAAAAAACATTAAAATATCTTGCATATCATAACATTATACTTTATTTAAGGTCCCATCTTACCTACCATCAATATTATAGAGAAATAACAGTCCCATTTAATACTAGGACAAAAATTGTGAGCAACAACCATGTAAGCGACAACCACTAGGGAATTTTGGGCAAATAATTTGCAATCATGGAATCTACAAACACTGTGGCAATTTATCAAAATAGTTTGCAAGCATGCTATCTACAACCAATGAGGCATTCTAAAAAACATTTTGCAAGCATGCAATCTATAGCCATTGAGAAATTTTAACAAACAGTTTGCAAGCATGCAATCGATGGCCATTGAGACATTCTAACAAATAGTTAGCGAACATGAAATAAATTGTCATAAATATGTTTAAACTATCAGAGAGATAGTAAAGCTGGAATTTACAAAATAGTATCATTCATATTAATATCATAAATAGTAAAATGTTAGGTCCCTATATTACTTGTATAGTCCCTTATTGTTGTTAGTGTAACCCCCTTATTATTATTATTGTACTCTTGTAACCCCCATATTGTTATTATTGTGCCCTTAAATTATTATTGTTAGGTCGGTTAGGATTACATTGTGGCCCCATGGACTCCTATATATAGAAAGGAGGTTTTGTAATTTGAATCATCCAAGAATTGTTCATTCATGTAATGTATTGGAGGTTGCCCCCTTGAAGTGGCTTATTTATAAGGCGTTGATATCTCTTTTCTTCTATTTTTGGAGTTGGTTTCACAATATTTGGTATCAGAGCTTGGGATTCTAGGGTTTCACTGCTCCAAACAGGTCATCGTGGAATTTTCGCTATAACTATTTTTCTACGAAGGTTCAAAAGTTGAAATTTTTAGAGTGCGAAGTCGAAATCTTGAGGAACATTATCGCAAAATGTCAGAGCTTGTTTCACAATATTTTTGGAGATATGATCTGTGGAAGTTAGGTATTTTTGCAGGCTCCTAAATTCCACTTAAAAAAGTTATCGCTGAATTATCACTATAACTTTGTTTTTACGAAGGTTCAGAAGCTGAAATGTTTAGAGCGCAAAGCTGAAATCCTTAGGAACGTCTTCACAAAATTTTAGAGCTTGGTGCACAATATTTTTGGAGATATGATCTGTGGAAGTTAGGTCTTTTTCAGGCTCCTGAATTTCATCTCAAAGAGGTGATCATGGGAAAATATTCATAACTCTATCTTTGAGCATCAGATTGAAATTCTGTAAAAGGTGACTGGAAGTACACAGACTGTAGCTTCTTGAAATTTCAGATACAAAGGAGCAAACAGTAACACGTGGCAAGTCATACAAGTTCGCTCTACTGATCCGGTCCATAATTAGGGCATTGTGAGACATTGGACATAAATTTTCCTTGAAGAATCCAAATCAAGTCAGACCTATGTCATTTGAAAGAAGCTTCAGAGGAGTACTATAGAGCCGAATGTCATATATTGAGGATCTGTAATTATATAGATAAGTCAATTTCAATATCAAGCTCCTCAAAATCAAGTAAAATGTGTGTATTTTCTTTTTCCGAATTGCATAAGTCTTGTTTGAAGAATCAAGTTGAATTTATTCCAAGGGAATATTATAGAATAGATATCAATATTTGATTCTCAAATGGCCCCTAAAAATAATTCAACATCCATTAAGCCTTTAGAAGGCTCTACTGTGACTCATGAAGACGAAGAATGGCAACATGACATATCAAAATTACAAGAGCAAGTGCAACAAATTTCGCTCTCGAAAAGAGCAACAAAAAATGACATGGAAGTTTTGAAGAAAGGCGTGGAATCTAAGATGGATGGTTTTAAGAATGGCATGGAAGCTAAGATGGATGGCATGGAATATGACATGGAATCTAAGATGGATGACATGGAATATAAGATGGAAAACATGAATAATGATCTAAAAGAATACATGGAAGGTTTGACAAAGTTGAAACAACAAATGTTTCATAATGGTGAAAATATAGTAGAGGAAACTCATGATGAGAAAAAAATAAATGCTAATCATGACTTCATAAACTCTAATGTTGGCGGGAAGAACCACCATATTCCAAAAATGGATATGAGGAAGTTTGATGGAAAGGATCCTGATGGAGCAATATTTTGATCTCAATAATCTGCAAAACACACAAAAGGTATGCATTGCAACTTTACATTTAAAAAAAAATACATTTGTATGGTATTGATGGCTTTGCTCTCGTAAAAAAATTGTCACTTGGTCAATTTTTACAAAATAAATGATAGCACATTATGAGGATACAAAGAGCAACACCTTCTTTAGCCAATTGATAAATCTCAAACAAAAGGGTTTAGTGGGGGAGCGCATTGAGGACTTCCAAAAATGGAATATAAGGGTACTGATACTACAGAGGAACACATAATTGATCTCTTCATAGGTACTTTAAAGGATAAAATCCAACATGAAGTTTGCATTTTGGAACCTGATTCATTGGAGAAGGCATTCAGGCTGGCAAGAAAAATTGAATGTAAAATTATGGCGACAAGGAAGCCTACCACTCACTTCTATAAAGAGGGAAGTGTTGCTACTCCTAGATTTCAACAATGTACAAGGTTGACACCACAACAATTGGAAGAAAAAATATCAAAAGGGCTTTGCTATAATTGTGATAGAAAATACACTAAAGGTCATAAGTGTGCTGAGAAAAAATTATTTTACATAGATTGTGAAGAGGAAGAAGACAATGAACAAGAAGAGGATATACACCAGGAACCAGCCCTAGAAGAGGAAGAAATGAGTCCGACCATATCATGTAATGCATTGGCAGGAATTACCACTCCTCAAACTCTAAATATAGAAGGACATATCAAGAAGAAAAAGTTAATAGTGATGATTGATTCAGTAGTACCCATAATTTTATTCATTGTAAGGTAGCCAAGGAATTGAATTGTTTCCTATACCCAACACCAGAATGTCAAGTGATGGTTGCAAATGGAGGAACTATAAATTTCTCTGGAAAATGCCATAATATCAAGCTAAGCATGGGGGAATATGTATTAAATAGTCCAATGCTTTCCATTCCTATGGGAGGTGCTAATGTTGTACTAGGAGTACAATTGTTACAATCTTTGGGGATGGTAGCTTTTAATTTTCAAGAACTTTTCTTGCAATTTTTTCAGAAGGAAAGGAATTCAAATTATAGGGTATTGCAGGGAAGACGGGAAAGATAATAAGCTCTAATGTCATGAAAAAGCTTCTAAAGAAAGAACAATGAGGCATAATTGCACAATTATTCTCACTAGAAGTTCCAACATCAAAATCATCTATTTCTGCAGATCTCCAAAAGGTCTTGGACAATCATTCCAAGGTTTTTGAAACTCCCAAAGGACTCCCACCTATTCGTGATCATGATCATGCTATTCATTTGATTCCAGGAAGTGTTCCTCGAAACATTAGGCCTTATAGATATCTTTATGTCCAAAAGAGAGAAATTGAACGTATGATTGCAGAAATGTTAGAGGTGGGTATAATTCAACCTACTCAAAGTTCTTTCTCTACTCCTGTAGAATGGTACACAAGAAGGATGGATCATGAAGCATGTGTCCTGATTATAGGGAGCTCAATAAGCTCACCATTAAAGATAAATTTCCCATTCCTGTGATTGATGAATTATTGGATGAATTACATGGAGCAATTTATTTTACCAAGTTGGATATTCGTTCAGGATTTAATAAAACTAGAATGAAGACTGAAGATATTCTGAAAACAACATTTCGAACTCATGAGGGTCATTATGAATTTTTGGTCATGCCTTTTGGCCTTACCAATACACCTTCTACATTTCAAGGGTTGATGAATTCCATTTTCAAACCCTTCCTTAGAAAATTTGTTCTAGGATTTTTTGATGATATAATAATCTATAGTAGGTCTTGGAAGGATCATGTTCAACATGTTGATAGGGTGCTCAAACTATTGTAGGAGAAACAATTATATGCAAAAATATCCAAATGTTCCTTTGGAGTACAAGAGGTGGAATATTTGGGTCATATTGTATCTCACGAGGGTGTTAAGGTAGACCCTAATAAAATTAAAGACATTAAGGAATGGAAAGTCCCCAAAACCATAAAGTAGTTGCGAGGATTTCTCGGGTTAACAGGGTATTATCGCAATTTTGTTAAGAATTATGGGAGAATAGCAACACCTCTAACAACATTATTGAAGAAATATGCATTTTCATGGATTCCTGAAGTAACTAAGGCTTTTGAACATATTAAAGAGGCAATGTGGCTAGCACTAGTCTTAGCTACGCCATACTTCACAAAAACCTTTATTGTGGAATGTGATGCATCAGGAAATGGAATTGGTGTTGTTTTAATTCAAGAGGGAAGACCCATTTCTTTTGAAAGTCGTCCAATCAAAGGAAAGTATTACAGAAACCTATTTATGACAAGGAAATGTTAGCAATACTGCATGAACTAAGGAAATGGAGAACTAACCTAGTGGGAAGACACTTCAAGGTAAAAACTGATCATGACAGTCTTAAACACTTTTTGGAACAAAGACTATCTTCAAAAGAATAGTAAAAATGGGTCACAAAGATGTTGGGTTAGGACTTTGAAATAATATACAAAAAAGGGAAGCTAAATGTTGTTGCAGATGCACTCTCAAGAAAGAATGAAGAGGTGGAAGCATTGCTTTGTGCCATTTCTATTATCCAACCAGATTGGATAACCGAAGCAAGAGATGAATGGAAGAAGGAAAAAGATGTGTGGACACTCATTCAAAATTTTCAGCAAGATCCTAGTACATCTGATACATTTAGTTGGAAAAATGATTCCTTATGGTACAAATATCACTTATATCTTTGTAAGAATTCTCAACTAAAACAAAAGATTCTTTTGGAATTTCACACTTCTCCTTTAGGAGGACACTCAGGATTTTTAAAAACTTACCAAAGGGTGAAGAAATGATTTTTTCCGGATGGCCTTAAATCTGATATTCAAAATTTTGTGGCAAAATGTTTGGTTTTTCAGCAGAATAAAGTTGAGACAATTAAGACCCTGGGTCTTCTACAACCTTTATCCATTCCAAGTCAATGTTGGGAGGAGATTTCAATGGATTTTATAACAGGTTTACCTAAGTCCGAAGGAAAGAGTGTCATCATGGTGGTAGTTGATAGACTTACCAATTATGCACACTTTTGTGCATTATATCATCCATTTAAAGAAATTACAGTTGATACTACATTTATGGACACAATTCAAAAGCTACATGGAAACCCAAGGGTTATTATGAGCGATAGAGATCCCATTTTTACTAGAAATATTTGGACGGAGTGATTTTCTTGTTTGGGTACTCAATTAGTTCATAGCTCATCTTATCATCCTCAATCTGATGGTCAAACGGAGATAGTGAATAAATTTTTGGAAGGATATCTTCGTTTTTTTGTACTTGATAAACAAACATAATGGGTCAAGTGGTTACCTCTCGCTGAATGGTGGTATAACACTTCCTTCCATACTGCAGCAAAAATGACCCCATTTATGGCACTTTATGGATATCATCCACCATCCATCACATCATCTTTAAGAGAAAATTCGAAGGTTCAAGTAGTGGAAGATCACATCGAGCATCGACAAGAAGTTCTCCAACTCTTAAAGGATAACCTGAATTTGGCACAAAATCGAATGAAACAACAGGCAGATCAACATCGCAGCGAGAGAAGTTTTGATGTAGGAGACTGGGTATTTTTACGGCTACAACCATACAAACAAATGTCACTCAAGCAAGCTAAGAAGGATAATAAATTATCGCCAAAGTACTATGGTCCTTACAAGGTGTTGCAAAAGATTGGTACTATGGCATACAAATTGGAGCTTCCTGCTTCTTCACGAGTGCATCCAATTTTCCATGTTTCATGCTTAAAGAAGGTTATAGGTTAAAATCTTCCAGTTCAAACAATATTGCCAAAACTTGATGAGGAAGGAAAAATCATATTGGAACCTGAAGCGGTCACGGAAACAAGAACTCGACAACTACGGAATCGATCAATTTCAGATTATCTCATCAAGTGGAAGAACTTACCCACTGAAGATTCTACATGGGAGGATGAGAATTTTATACAGAAGCACCCAGAGCTACTCAAGCGTTGAGGACAACACCTTTTTGAAGGAGAGGGGCATGTTAGGTCCCTATATTACTAGTATAGTCCCTTATTGTTGTTAGTGTAACCCCCTTATTGTTATTATTGTACCCCTGTAACCCCCATATTGCTATTATTGTGCCCTTAAATTATTATTGTTAGGTTGGCTAGGATTACATTGTGGCCCCATGGACTCCTATATATAGAAAGGAGGTTTTGTAATTTGAATCATGCAAGAATTGTTCATTCATGTAATGTATTGGAGGCTTCCCCCTCGAAGTGGATTATTTATAAGGCGTTGATATCTCTTTTCTTCTATTTTTGGAGCTGGTTTCACAACATAAAGTTACTGGAAAACAACCCAACCAACAAACCATGCAGGTAGCATCAAATCTGAAAAATCGACCAAATCATGGATCCGAGTCCAAAAATATTTTGTTTAGAATAAAATTGGGGGTTACATGTCCTTATGGTACAAATACCCCCTCATGTTAAGTTTAATAACATCTAAAACTCCCAAGGATGGAATTGTTTAAAACAACAAAACTTGGGATCTCATTTACCACTTTTGTCAAACACATGGAATGCAAAATTTCATCTACAACTTTACATAAAGAAATACAACCCAACATTATGGTTATATGAGTTGTTAATTGAATTTAAGTTCACTATATGAGTTCCACTTGGCTCATTTTTAATTTTTAAAAACTAAAGAGGTTCTTTCATTTTTTTTTACGTCGTTCCATTGTCCTCTTCACAACCCACCCCAACTTCCAAATTTTTTATTTTTCACACAAACCATACATGCATTCATTATTTATAAGTAGTGAATTATAACCTTAGTCATGCTTTTTTTTTTCTTATGCACCATAATCATTAGCCATGAAAATATTTTAAGAATGAAATTCACAAGAAATATTTTAAAAATACAGTAAAAAAACACTTATTCCTCGATGCACAAAAGTCCTTGTAGATTTTCGCAGGAAAATAACGTCGACTCTTCATTATATTAAAATTTTCAATGAAATAAATTTGATTCTTATTTCTTCATGCACCATATGCTAACACAATAATTTTCAAAGAACATAGTTACTTATTGCTTAATGCATGCTTATAATCCTTCCTTCCTCTCTCTTGGCTCCATTCTACATGTGTTCCGTCCTTTGCTCTACTATTTTTCCCATAGGCTTACACTAAGTAGAATTAAGAAAATGGAATAGATTTTCTAAATCTTAAAAGCATTCCATAAATCATTCCATAAATCTGATTTTTCATAAGTTATAAAATCACTCCATAAATCAGCCATAAATCACTCATGCTTTTCTGAGGTATATTTTCTTTAGCCTTATGGAAAAAATATCACTTACCATAGTTTTTCTAAAACTATTACTCATTATTTCTAAAACTCATAAATTATACCAGCTTGGAAATATAATAAATTTATATAGAAGAATATAAATTATTCTAAATAGAAGAATTAAGAATTAATTCTTGTAATATTCTTATCATTAAGAATTACAAGAATATTCTTCATGTAATATTAATATAATAATTAATAATATTTAATTATTCAACAACCCTCATTTTACGAGGGTTTTTACGGTAGCTTATGCCAAAGATATTACATACTCCCCCTTAAACAAAACAATGTCCTCAGTGTTCCTCTCTTGTTGGAACATTAACTTTTACTTTTCATTACCAATAATTTATGCAATGTCAAGTAATACTTTAATCATAATACTTCCACAAGTACTTAGAGAGCACTAGCCCTCTAATAATCAAAATGATAAAAATAAAACCTGTATCAAGTATATGTTGTATTTTATTTAGGGCATACACCAAATTTTCTTTCCCATTGGTTTTGTTTGCAAATTACTGTCTTTCTCTCCCACAATAATTTCAATCAAATTCAAACTCATGGCATTTATCTCCACCTAGTTTCCTCTAATCTGTTAGGAATTTAGAGTTTGATAACTCATTATTTTATCTAATACAAATTATTCCAGTTGCATATATATTTCAATTTATTTCCTCTATGCATGCATATAGACAAGTCATTTCTTACATGTTCATTTTCTCATAAAAACCTACAAACACAACCTATTTCATCGAAATTGTTTCTTAGATAAATTAATAGTTAATGCATGTAGACCTATACCACATATAGAAACTTAGAGACATGAAACTTATCGTATATTATAACATCCAACATCGTTAGACGATTTCTAAGTCAATAGCACAATATAGACACAATTTCATCGAACCATAGTTAATGTCCGGGAATTATTCTAGAATTGAGCATATTCCACCCAACTATGAACTATCTCCAATATTTCCCCACTAAGCTAAGATCTACTTGCCACTGGAATCAACAACCTCATTGATTCATTGGTGCTCTCTTCCCAATAGATTTTTAGTAGCGTCCCACTTTTAGGTCTTCCAACTTTTTGTCTAGGCCTTTATTTTTCTTTAAAGCACGCCTTTCTCTCCTGCTGTGCTTTATTTTACCCCACTTAGTATTTATCTCCAACTAAGTTATTAACACAATCATTCTGACCCATTATGTTAATATTTTCCTCTTTATTATTTTCTCCTAAGGATTTTTAGGATAATTTTAGGGAAGGTCCATCTTGGACTTAACCACAAATAGATTTATATAAGTTGGAAATAAGTCTTCTAAAACTATAGAGTTATTTTTTGAATATACCAACCAATGTATTCATTAACTCAATAATAAAATAAAATATTACATCATCACATCAGCCACATCATGGCTTCCATATCCATTGAATCCAATAATAATTCAATGTCTAAAAATCCATTGTAATTTACATAATTGTCCATTTGAATATTATCATTAAAGAAAAGGAACATTTATGTACACCATGCATCTATTCTTGACCCTTAACATGGGTCCCACAATTTTGTAAAAGTACATTGACAACAATTAATCACATGTCATACATGTGGTATACATTCCAAATTTCAACATTATAACAATTATGAAACTTAGAAAAAAAAAACATTAACATATCTTGCATACCATAGCATTATACTTTCTTTAAGGTCCCATATTACCTACCATAAATATTATAGAGAAATAACAGTCCCATTGAACACTAGGACACAAAATGTGGGCAACAACCATTGGGGAATTTTGGGAAAATATTTTTCAATCATGCAATCTAAAACCATTGTGCATTTTATAAAATAGTTTGCAAGCATGCAATATACAATCAATGAGACATTTTGACAAACATTTTGCTAGCATGCAATCTATAGCCATTGAGTAATTTTAACAAACAATTTGCAAGCATGCAATCTATAACCATTGAGACATTCTAACAAATAATTAGTGAACATGAAATGAATTTCCATAAATATGTTTACACTATGAGAGAGATAGTAAAACTAGAACTTACAAAATATTATGATTAATATTAATATCACCAATGGTAAAATTTCTGCAAAACAACCCAACCAACAATCCATGCAAGTAGCGTACAATATGAAAAATCGACCAAATCATGGATTTGAGTCTAATTTATTTATTTATTTATTTAATCAAAGTGGGGGTTACACAACCTTATGGTAAAAGTACCCCCTCATGTTAAGTTGAATAACATCTAAAACTCCCAAGGATGGAATTCTTTAAAACAACAAAACTTGGTATCTCATTTACCACTTTTCTCAAACACATGGAATGCAAAATTTCATATACTACTGTACATAAAGAAATGCAACCCAACATTATGCTACTATGATTTTTTCATTGAATTTAACCTCACTATATGAGTTCCACTTGAGTCATTTCTCATTTTTAACAACTAAATATGTTCTTTCAATATTTTTTTTTACAACAATCCATTGTCCTCTTCATAGTCAACCCGAAATTCTAAATTAATTATTTATCACACAAACCATACATGTATTCATTCTTTATAATAAATGAATTATAACCTTAATCATGTTTTTCTTATTTTTTCTTATGCACCATAATCATTGTTGTAATATTATGCATGCAATGGTTAGTAATTAATTGACACTATAACTAGTGAGTGCTCACGATTGTTGATAGATGCAATAGAGGTTCTATTATCTTTTATCCGCATCCATATTCAAATTTCATGAGCGCAACATTTAAAGAAACATTATCACTTTATACTCTTTTATGTGATCATTAATCATGCATCATGTATCTCATGTTATTTATAGTCTACTACAAGTTCAATTAGAATCATACTTTAAATGATGCCCAGTAACATCATACCTCTACTTTTTTTCTTCACTTAATGATTCCCAAAATGCGTCAGTGTTGCAACCTTTTACTTTGATACCATTTGTAACATACCTCGGTAACCTCGCAGGAAAATGCATGGAGTTATGAATTTTTTTCAACATCAACCAATGTGTAACTCTCTAAATTACTTTCTATATTCCCTCATTGACCATTATAATAACCATCATCACCACCAAGAGAAATATTTATTAAAAGCATAGTGAGTTACACAACCATTAATTTTCCTTGTTGTAACATATTACCTTAACTTTCCTGCTATAACTATGCATCGATTCCATGATAATTTTAACTCAATTAGTAAATCACTTACTTGATAATATATACATCACATCATGAAATAAATTAACATCATGAAATTACAAAATGAACAATCACATCATTAGACATTGATATACCCTGGAAACCCCGTCGGTTGAAAACCAACAAACACTTAATTCTATTATTAAATGCTCGTGAGGGTGTTGAAACCTCACTCAATTGTTATAAGAGATTCCATCCCTTGACCATTGTCATTAATTATTACACAGAAAAATAATCTTAAATGCAACATAACTAGCTATAAGCTATTAAAATCATCATGATATCATTTACCAATGAATCCTCAATCTTTGTCTTTGTGGTCGGATTGTTTCCATCAGTGCGTCATCCTACGGTTGGAACTCCTAAACCTCCATGGAATAACAAATATTTTATATGCCACCATGTTAAACATGAACAATTCTTTACTCAAGTCATTATCATTTCCTGCCATTGCTATTGTTAGCACACTTGATATCATGATTAGATAAAATAATAATACACCAATAATAAATATTTATTTTTGACAATTCAACAACTATTTTTCTGCATGTATAAAACATATACAAACTGTCATGAAATCCCTTATTTAACATCATTTAAAATTCATTAGTAGCAAATAAATCACTATCAAGCGTCATATTTCCAACAACACTAACAAAATCTTGCATGCACTTTCATATTCTTTCCAAAGAAAAACTAACATACTAGATAATATTCTTGTGCATGAAAATGCACAAAAAGCTTTCAAGATAACTATCCCAACAAGAAATTTCCTTTGTGTCTACTCTTATGTTTTCTCTTCCAAAGCGATTAACGCAATAGATTATATACTTATGCATGTGAATGCATATTCTTTTCCAAAAACATATTTTCCACATGATAGACATTCTCAATGGATATTATTTATAAAAATGTTAGCTCTATTTCAAACAAATTTAACATACCAGTTATAATTTCATGCATGCAACTACTTGTCCTCTCCAACAGAAAATAACATAGCTTGTTCTTCTTGCATGTCACACATATATTTATTTCCAAAGGAAACTAACTAAATATTTCATGGAAAAACAAACACATTTATTTTCCAAGGGATTAAACACGTAATATTTATACTTTAATGCAAAGAAAAATTTTCATCTTACCAAAATATCTAGCCCAATAACTATACATAATATTCTCCCAAAGAAAAATAATGCCATAGTTAACCCCTTTAGGTGTGGAAATGCATATTATTTTTCCCAAAATAAGGCTAACACAATCAATATTATGTGATTTCACCTTCCTTTTCTCTAGAATATAATACCAAAACTATACTTTTCCATGCATCCAAGTGTATACGTTTCTATAAAGAATCTTAACATAATAAAGCAACTGATTACTAGTTTTCCTCTCCAAGAATCTAATTTAATAATGCAAACAAGCATATGGTTTTCTCTTCTATTAGTTCCATAGAGATATAACACAATAAATTATTCCGCTGTTGAGCTTGCAATATGTGTTCAAATACAAAATCAGAGAAAAATATTTCAATGTTCAAGGCCCATGGCCCAATGGTAAAGGAGCTAAGTGTTGGGGGGGGAGGTCATGGGATTTAACCTCGACCTCGACCCTCCATACACTATTTTACAACGGATATGTGAGCCTTTGTGCAACGTTGTCTGAAATTTAAAGATGTGCATCGAAGCTTTGAACTATTCGTTCAATTAAATATATGCCACTGCATTCGAGTCTTAATGTATTCCATAACGTATATGCCAAACTTATTAAACCTTTGCAACATATGTTTTAATAAAATGCATGCCACCATTTATTAAATGACCCACCATACCATAATAATATGTGTCATACGTAATGTTTTAAAATGCCTCACTTTTTGGGTTTTTTAATTTAAATTTGGAAAAACACTGAAGAAGATTTCATGAATGCTGATTGGGCTACCATGTCATCAGCCTATATCTGTTTTACAATTTTATTTTTTATAAATTGTCTGTTCTGAATGGCGATCAGTGGACCATAACTTCCTCATCCAAAGTCGGTTTTCAACAAAACGAGTTGCGTTGGATTCCTTGTGATAGGTCGATCGTTGTCGTTCTAGTTTGGTGAAATTATGAGCACTTTCATTTTTGAGCTAATTTTTGCCCCTAATCCAGATTCTAATCAACTGGTGTTGTTTGCAAATTACCATATTTCTCTCCCACAGTAATCTCAATCAAATTCAAACTCATAGAACTTATCTCCAAACATTTTCCTCTAGTCTGTTAAGAATTTAGAGTTCAATAACTCATTATTTTATCTAATACGAGTTATTTCAGTTGCATATATATTTTAATTTATTTCCTCTATGCATGCATATAGATAAGGAATTTCTGACATGTCTATTTTCTCATAGAAACCTGCAAATCTAACATATTTCATCGAAATTGTCGCTTACATAAATGAATAGATAATGCATGCAGAAATATAACACATATAGAAAATTAGAGACGTGCAAATTACGATATATTATAACATCCAACATTGTTAGACAATTTCAAAATAAATAACACAATATAGACATAATTTCATCGAACCATAGTTAATGTCCGAGAATTAATATGGAATCGAGCATATTCCACCCAACAATGAACTATATCCAATATTTCCCCACCAAGCTAAGATTTATTTGCCAGTGGAATCAACAACCTCATTGATTCCTTGGTGCTTTCTTCCTAGCAGATTTTTAGCATTGTCCTTCTTTAAGGTATTACAACCTTTTGTCTAGGCCTTTTTGTTTTATATTTTTTGAAAAAGATACTTTTATTTTTCTTTAACGCATGCCTTTCTCTCTCACTGTGCTTTATTTTACCCCACTTATTATTTTTCTCCAGCCAAGTGATTAACACAATATTTATCTCCCATTATGTTAATATTTTCCTCTTTATTATTTTCTCCCAGGGATTTTTAGGGATTTTTAGGGAAGGCCCATCTTGGTTTTAACCACCAATATATTTTCATAAGATGACAAGAAGTCTTAAAAAAAATCTAGAGTTGTTTCCTGAATATCCCAACAAATGTATTCATTAACTCAATAATAAAATAAAATATTACATCATCACATCAGCCCCATCATGGCTTCCATAGCCATTGAATCCGATATTAATTCAATGTCTAAAAATCCATTGTAATTTACATAATTGTCCATTTACATATTATCATTAAATCAAAGGAACATTTATGTGCACCATGTATCTATTCTTGATCCTCAATAGGGGTCCCACAATTTTGTAAAAGTACATTGACAACAATTAATCACATGTCATACATGTGGTATACATTCCAAATTTCGACATAACAACAATCATGGAACTTAGAAAAAAAACATTAACATATCTTTCATACCATAGCATTATAATTTCTTTAAGGTCCCATCTTACCTAACATCAATATTATAGAGAAATAACAGTCCCATTGAACGCTAGGACACAAAATGTGAGTGAAAACCATGTAGGCGACAACCACTAGGGAATTTTGGGCAAATAATTTGCAATCCTGCAATCTAAAACCACTGTGTCATTTTATCAAATAGTTTTCAAGCATGCAATCTACAAACAATGTGGCATTCTAACAAACATTTTGCAAGCATGCAATCTATAGCCATTGAGGAATTTTGACAAACATTTTGCAAGCATGCAATCTATAGCCATTGAGACATTCTAACAAATAGTTAGCAGGAATGAAATAAATTGCCATAAAGATGTTTAAACTATCAGAGAGACAGTAAAACTAGGATTTACAAAATAGTATGATTAATATTAATATAGTAAAACTAGGATTTACAAAATAGTATGATTAATATTAATATCATCAATTGTAAAATTTCTGCAAAACAACCCAATCATGGACCAAATCTGAAAAATCTGAAAAATCGACCAAATCATGGATCCAAGTCTAAAAATAATTTTTTTGAATCAAAGTGGGGGTTACATGGACTTATGGTACAAATACCCCCTCATGTTAAGTTGAATAACATCTAAAACTCCCAAGGATGGAATTCTTTAAAACAAAAAAACTTGGGGTCTCATTTACCACTTTTGTTAAAAACATGGAATTCAAACTTTAAAATACAAGTGTACATAAGGAAATACAACCCAACATTATGGTAATGTGAGTTTTTCATTGAATTTAAGCTCACTATATGAGTTCCACTTGACTCGTTTCTCATTTTTAACAAGTAAAGAGGTTCTTTCATTTTTTTTACAACATTCCATTATCCTCTTTAGGGTCAACCCCAACTTCTAATTATTTATTTATCACACAAACCATACATGCATTGATTCTTTATAAGAAATGCATTATAACCTTAGTCATGTTTTTCTTTTTTTTTCTTATGCACCATAATCATTATTGTAATATTATGCATGCAAAGGTTGGTAATTAATTCAAAATATAACTAGTGAGTGCTCACGATTGTTGATAGGTGCGATAGAGGTTTTATTATCTTTTAGCCCCAACCATATTCAAATTTCATGAGCATAACATTTAAAGAAACATGATTAGTTTCTACTCTTTAATGCGGTCATTAATCATGCATCATGCATCTCATGTTAATTGTAGTCTACTACAAGTTCAATTAGAATCATACCTGAGATGATGCCTAGTAACATCATACCTCTACTTTTTTTTTTCTTAATGATTCCAAAAATGTGTTAGTGTTACAACCTTTTTCTCTTATACCATTTGCAACATACCCCGGTAACCTCACACGAAAATGCATGTAGTTAGAAACTTGTTTCAACATTTACCACTGTGTAAGTTTCTAAATTACTTTCTATATTCCCTCATTGACCATTATAATACCATAATCACCAGATAGAGAATCATTTAGTAAAATCATAATGAGTTAAACAACCATAAATTTTCCTTGTTGTATCATATTAAAATTTCCTACTACAGCTATGCATCGATTCCATGATAATTTTAACTCAATTAATCATAATCACCTACTTTATAATATAAACATCACATCATGAAATAATTTAACATCATGAAAGTGAAAAAATGAACAAGCGCACCATTAGACACCAATATACCTTGGAAACCTTGTGGGGTGAAAACCACGAAACACTTAATTTTTTTATTAAACACTCGTGAGGGTGTTGACCCCTCACTCAATGGTTATAAGGGAGTCCGTCTATTGACCATTTTCATAAAGTATTACATATAAAAATAATCTTAAATGAAACATAACTAGATATAAACTATTACAATCATCATGATATCATTTACCAACAAATCCTCAATTTCTGTATTTGTGGTCATATTGTTTCCATCAGTGGGTCATCCTGCAGTTGGAACTCCTAAACCAACATGGACTAACAAATATTTTTCTGCCACAATGTTAAACATGAACATTTATTTTCTCAAGTCATTACCCTTTCGTGCCATTTTTGTCGTCAACACACTTGATATCATGATTAGATACAAATATTAATACACAAATAATCAATATTTATTTGTGACACTTCAACAACTATTTGTATGCATGTATAAAACATAAACAGACTGTCATGAAATTCCTTTTTTAACATCATTTCACATGAATTAGTAGCAAATAAATCACTATAAAGAAACATATTTCCAACAACACTAACAAAATATTGCATGCACTTTCATATTATTTCGAAAGGAAAAGTAAGATACTAGATAATATTCTTGTGCATGGAAATACACACCAAGGTTTCAAGATAACTATCCCAACAAGAAATTTCCTTTGTGTGTACTCTTATGTTTTATTTTCCAAAGCGATTAACACAGTAGATTCTATAATTATGCATGTGAATGGATGTTCTTTTCAAAAAACATATTTTCCAAATGAGAGCTATTCAAAATGGCTATTATTTATAAAAATTCCAACTCTATTTGAAACAAATTTAACATACTAGTTATAATTTCATGCATGCAACTGCTTTTCCTCTCCAAAATAAAATAACATAGCTTGTTTTTTTTGCATGTACATATATTTCTTTCCAAGGGAAAATAACTAAATATTTCATGGAAAAACAAACACATTTCTCTTACAAGGGATTAAATGCATAATATTTATTCTTTCAATCAAAGAAACATTTTCATCTTACCAAAATATATAGCCCAATTACTATACATAATATTCTCCCAAAGAAAACTAATACCATAGTTAATCCCTTTGGGTGTGCAAATGCATATTATTTTTCCCAAAATAAGACTAACACAATCAATATTATCTGATTGCACCTTCCTTTTCTCTAGAATATAATACCAAAACTCTACTTTTCCATGCATCCAAGTGTATACATTTCTCTAAAGAATCTTAACATAATAAAGCACACGATTACTAGTTTTCGTCTCCATGAATCTAATTCAATAATGCAAACAAGAATATGCTTTTATTTTCTATTAGTTTTGAAGAGTTATAACACAATAAATGCTTCCTTGCATATATATATATATATATATATATATATATATATATATATATTCCAAGTAATCTAACACACTAATTATTCTTTTTCCAAAACATAGCTAACTCACTAGCTATTATGCATGCAATACAAAATATTTTTCTTATCATTTCACACATAAGCGAGATTTGTAATATTTCCTCAATAAATAACATGAATAGCAAATACTTCTCAAATAACACAACAAATTTTCTTTTATGCAAAGGTTTTATGTGAACCACTTATCACAAAAGTTATTTATCTCTTTTTGCATGACTCAATCTCCCCATGCATATACATATTCAATTCTAGGAGATCAAATATACTAGATATTATTAATGTGCACTTAAGCAAATATTCTCTTCAAGAGTCCAATATTTCTCTTTAAAACTTTTAATCTATATGCATTATGAGAACACCTGTTGTAATCTTTTAAGTGAAATAACTTAATTCATTTTCAAGGATTCTCAACACAATTGTTCAATTTTTGTGCATGCGAATAACTTATTTATTTTCAAGAAATATCAGCCTAATTTTTTTATTTGTTTTTAATGCAATTAATTTATTTCTTTTCAAGAATATTAACACAATTGTTATCTATATATGTACATAACCAAATGTTCTTATCCCACAGAAAAATCAAATGGAAGCACTCTGTTTTTCCTGTTTTATTCAATTAAATTTGGACGTGTCTTCCGAACATATGGAAACAAATTTTTGAGAGAAAAAAATGTTTTTGTTTGGGACAGGCTCATTAAAAAAAACCTATCTCACATTTTACACAGGTGTCATGGTTTAGAATATTCGAATGAATCTTTGCAACTCTTTTTTCCATATTTAAATATTAAATAATTTCTTGTTTTGGTCATGAACTTTGGACACTGTTTCTGAACATATGGAAATGATTTAAAAAAAAGAAGAGGTTTTTGTTTGGAACAAGTTCATTAAAAAAACCAATCTGTGATTTTACAAAGGTGTCACAGTTTTGAATATTCAAATGAATCTTTGCAGCCCATATTTCCATATTTAAATATTAAATAATTCCCTGTTTTTGTCATCAACTTTGAACATGGGTTTCAAGAAGTTGAAAACTAATTTTGAAAATATGAAAGAGGATTTTTGAAAGAAAGAGCGTATTTACAAAAAACTCTTTCAAATTTTACAAATATATCACAATTTGGGAGATAAGAGACATATTTGGACCCTATTTGCTAATAAGTCATGCAATTCACATAATTAATTAGCCATGAAAATATTTTAAGAATTTAAAGCACAAGAAATGTTTTAAGAATACAGTGAGCAAAAAACTTATTCCTCTATGCAAAAAAGTACATGGATATTTTCCCAAGAAAATAACCTCAACTCTTCATCATATGCAAATTTTCATGCAAAATAATTGAATTCTTAATTTTCCATGCACCATATGCAAACATAATATTTTTCAAAGAGCATAGTTACTTATCTCTTAATGCATGCTTAGAATCCTTCCTTTATCTCTCTTGGCTCCATTCTACATGTGTTATGTACTTTGTTCTCCTATTTTTCCTATAGGCTTACACTAAATAGAATTAAGAAAATGAAATAGCTTTTCTAAATCTGAAAAGAATTCCTTAAATCACTCCATAAATATGATTTTTCATAAATTATAAAATCAGTCCTTAAATCTTCCATAAATCACCCATGATTTTCCAAGGTAGATTTGTTTTTTCCTTATGGAAAAAATATCGCTTACCATAGTATTTCTAAACTATTACTAATTATTTCAAAAATCATAAAATATACCAACTCAGAAATACAATTTATTTATATAGAAGTATATAAATTCTTCTAAATAAAAGAATTAAGAGTTAATTATTGTAATACTCTTATGATTAATAATAATGTGAATATTCTTCATGTAATATCAATATAATATTTAATAGTATTTAATTATTCAACAACCCTCATTTTACGAGGGTTTTTACAGTAGATTACACCAGGGATATTACACTATTGTACTCAAACAAAATATTGAATCCTTCTACAAATTTTCATAAACCAAATATGATCGCACAATCACATAACAAGTAACAAAAAGAAACTATCAATCACACAACACCAAATGTATCTAGGGAATGTACACTTCCTAAAACCCCACTATCTGTATATTGTATAAATTCAAGACCATGAAACAATACAAAGCTTTTCTTTCATCAAGAAACTCCTGCACTCTGCCAACTGTCTCACTCTTATCTAGGAAAAAGCAGTCAAGTAATTGACCAATTCTCAGCCTCTGCTCAACCAGCCTTGATCATGTATTCCTGGTGGAATTGTCACCCTATTAAATTAGAATTTCCTTGGAATTGATTTCCCAATGCATCTTAGGCATCCACATGACTCTATAACTGACCTATACAATTTTCTAATTATACAACTAATAGTTATCATCCATTTAACCTCAATCTCAACTGGGCCTTCCTTATAACTAACACACAAAAACTATTTATAGCAAGTTATTAGTTAAGTGATTGGTCACAACTTGTGAATTAATTCATATTTGATTCACTGGACCTATCGCTAGCTCATGTCTCAGTTAGAACTAGTTAAACTAATTAATTCAATTAATTGAGTTAGTTAATTACAACTCACAAATAATTGTAATTGGACCCCCTAAAATCACAAGATAAATCTATGTGCCTCCTCTCTGACACTCAAATAAAATTCCCTAAGTCAACTAAGTCTTCCTAACCTAGTTAACTAATACAAGTTGTCGTGATATGAAATTACATGTTCTCTTCCAATTTAATTAAGAGAAAATTAAATCAGAATCCCCCTTGGGTGCCATTTCAACATGTGAATGAATTTTTGAAAGGGTTGGAGCATCAATTAAGGTACTTAAATTAATTGCAGGTATTTTTTGTAACACAAAGACGCATAGGTTAATCCACAATTACACTTCAGGGAACTTGTTGCTACAAACACCCATTTAAGTAGAGGAAAATACAACATGAAATACTAAGTGCACTAGAGAAAAATGATATACAATACGTACTGTAATTTTCTCAAAAATGGGAATCATACTAGTCTTTATTGACTGTTTTCTAAGAGATTTCTTCATTACAAAACTATCTCCAACTCTAGAACTTTGAACCTTTTTCCATTCTAATTTCTAAATTTTATTTTTTCTCCCCAAATTTGAGTGTCTAAATTAGCTATGAAACTGATTCATTTTGAGTTATAAAATTGTTTTGTTTGAAAGGGTTTATAATAAAAAGTACAACAATAAAAAAAATAATATCATATATATGTAATATATATATTAAAACAAACATCCTTTTTACACAGTGAAGTTCCAACCCTTTATAAATTGTTTTATAATATGGCATATTAAAATTTTGAGTGGGAAATAATGTATTTTGGGGTTTGGTTACCCACAAAAGATTATTATATGAATTTTTAATCAAATGGTAGGATGTGTCCCCCCCAAAAAAACCAAAAATGGTTTTGTGGACACCCCAAAGTGGTTTTAAAATAGGTTGGGGAGGGGTATACACTTGATCTCGACCGTTCATATCTTATGTTGGTGGTTTTCATAATACCTCCCAATGTGGAACGTGTGTGGAACTCCCCTCCATGAAAATGAAATGGGGTATTGGCATCTGTATTCAATCGATCTGGATTAACTTATAAGAATTGACCAATATCAACCGTTGAACACTCCAATACTTGAAAGCGGTAGGAGCCTGGAAAACCATGAGTTTGATAATTTGATATTTCAATGTAATTATGATATGGAGGAGATAACCATGGTAGGACCTTCCAAAATTTTTTTAGTGATCCTTGTCCAACACAGATGAAATGGTGCTTTCTTTCTTTCACATTTTAAAGGTAGACTATGCGCGAAGTAGCTTTTTGGACCAATGAAGAAATATTTCAGTGTTTTAGATATATGCTAGCTTACAACCACTCTTCAATTTTCTCTATTAATCTCAAAAGTTTTTTAAGCTATAATGCTCTATTACTAAGGTCATTCAAAACATGGTGCTAGGTTGTCCTTCAAATTCACTACTTAATGTGTATCTTCCCTTTGTTCAGCATAATAATAATTATATTATGAGTATTTCATTAACCATTAATAGCTTTCTCAATTTTTATTATTTCCATATTTATTGTATTAACCCCCTCTAGGACCTATAGAATACTGACAAACCTTTCAATGATTCCTTTTTTAAACCAAGAGACATGTTGGTTAGATCCCATTGAAATGGCACCTAAAGGGGGATTCGGATTTAATTTCCTCTTAGTTAAATTGGAAGAGAAATTGTAATTTCATATAATGAAAACTTGTATTAGTTAACTAAGTCATAAAGGATGAGTTATCTTAAGAAATTCAAGTTGAGGGAAAAAGAGGAGGCATGTACATCGATCCAATGATTTAAGGGGGTCCAATTACAATTATGTATGAGTTGTAATTAGTTAACTCAATTAATTGAGTTAAAATCAATTTAACTAGTTCTAACTGAGTGACGCACTAGAGATAGGTCCAGTGAATTACATCTGATTTAATTCAGAATGAGTGATCAATTAGTTAATTGATAATTTTCTATAAATATTTTTTGCATGTCAGTTCTAAGGAAGAACCAATTGTGACAGAGGTTAAAGGGATGATAACTATCAGTTGTATAATTAGAAAATTGTACATGTCAGTTATAGAGTCAGATGGAGGCCTTGTTAGGGTTGCACAATTAAGGCAAGGGATTTTCCTATTTAATATGGGGCTTAATTCATCAAATAATTCATGAGAAAGGCAGGCTGAGCAGAGGCTGAGAATCATCTAAGTAATTATCTGATTTTTCCTAGATTAGTATGAGACAGTTGGAAGAGTGCAGGAGTTTCTCTTGAGAGAGAAAGAATTGTATTGTTTCATGATCCTTGACTTCATAAAATATACAAATATTGGGGTTTTAGGTAGTGTGCTTTTTCTAGATACATCTTGTGTAGTGTGATTGATTTACTTCTTTCTCTTGCTTATATGTGATTGTGCGATCATGTTTTTTTATTTTTGCAAATTTGTAGAAGGATTAAATATCTTGTTTTAGTACAACATAAGATTATATTGAATACCATTGGTATAATTTCTACATGGTATCAGAGCACCAAGAATCACAATAGAAGAGAAGAAATTGATTTTGTGTTGAACAAGTATTTAAATTTGTAGATTCATTCTTCAGTACCAGCAGCTGATCAAATTTCTTCTAATGGATTGAGACTCGAATATGCACTCAAGGGAAATTCAAATTATATTTCATGGAAGGAGAAGATGGAGGCAGTGTTGGAGGATAACAGAATGAAGGAATCCATTGAAATTGGTATTCCTGAGCCCATTGTGACCAATGCTCAACAACATGATGCATGGAAGAGGAATGTGGAAAAGGCGAGAAGGATCTTGTTGGAGGGAGTTCGAGATAATATTGTATCAAGTTTCCATGGGAAGGTGAATCCACGTGCGATTTTGAAGGCCTTGAAATATTAATTTCAAAGCACCAACAACAACAAGAATTTGGTGCTGAAAGACAAGCTCAGAAAGATCAAAATGGAGAAATAATACACGATCCAGAAATACTTGACCAAGTTCACTCAATGTTGAGATGAGATTAGAAGTGTTGGGATCACTATTGCTGACAGTGATTTTATGAGCCAAGCACTTCTAGGCCTTCCCAAGAGCTGGAATATTTACCAGAACTCTATGAATGGGAGGGAGAACTTACCAAAGTGGGAGTAAGTGTGGTATGACTTGGTACAAGAAGAGTTTCAATGGAGCACCAAATATGGATGCTCTTCAAACATTGATGATGAGGAGAGTTTTTTATTAGCTGGCAAGGCGAAGAAAGGAAAAGGGAAGTCATCCCATTCCAAATCTGAGACCAGTAAGGAGGGAAATAAGAGAGACTCGTCAAAGGTGAAATGTTTCAACTATCATGATCATGGACTCTATGCCACAAATGTTCCACAAAAGAAGAATAATAAGAACGCCTCAGGAGGAGCAACAGGTGAAGCATTGGCTTCAAATTTCAAGTTGGAATTCACCCTCATTGCATGCATGGTGTCATCAGTGATGGGTTCTATGTGGTACTTGGATAATGGAGAATCATTCCACATGACCGAAAAAAAATAATTATTCAGTAGATTGGAGGAGAAGAATCTCTAGATGCACATCAAGATGGGTGATGATAGCATGTATAACGCTACTAATGTTGGTACAATTACATTTCAGAGAGATTCAAGTAAGCCCATCATATTAAAATATGTTATTCATGTTCCCGGTGTAAAGAAGAATTTAGTTTTTGTTGCTATGTTGAAAGATCGTGGCTATGATGTTATTTTTAGTGAAGGAAAGAAGTTCCTTTGTTACAAAGCCACGTGACATGTGAAACAGATTGGGGTTTGAGTGAATAAACTATACAAACTTGATGTGGATGAATGCGCAACATTGAGCACTAAAGATGAGAAGGTGGTGAGCTAAGACAGCGGTGAGTTATGGCACAATAGGTTCGGTCATCTACACCACATCACTTTGAGGATCATGCATCAGATTTCTATAGTTCTTCCAAAGGGTACACTTCCGCAAAGAGACACATGCAAAGGATGTACTACAGGGAAGTATACAAAGGCCACCTTTCACGATAAGGAAATCTCAGTAACGAAAATACTTCAGAGAGTTCACTCAAACGTGTGTGGACCGTTCTCAACAACTTCCATAAAAAATCACACGTGTTATGTGATTTTTGTTGATCGTTTTTCAAGAAAGTGTTGGATTTTCTTCATGCAGAAGAAAGATCAGATGTTCTCCAATTTTTTTGATTTCAAGGAACTTGTCGAGAAATATACAGGGAAGAAGGTGAATGCCTCAAAAGGAATTGGAAGAGAATTGATTGCACCTCATAACCCACAATAGAATGGGTTTACATAAAGAAAGAACATATTGATTGTGGGAGCAACACGATCTATGTTGCATGATCATGGCCTACCATTATTTGGGTGGAGACATGCAATACACCAATATTGGTGAAGAATCATAGTCCTCATCAGATACTTGGCATGAGTACACTAGAGGAGGTTTTTTCAGATAAAATAATGTGTTGTATTTTAAAATTGATGGTTCATCTATTTATTTCCATGTGAAAAAATATGCCAGGAAGAAGCTAGATCCAAGAATAAATTTGGGCATATTTGTGTGGTACACTGGTAAACCACACAAATATCAGGTGTATTTTCCAACACACAAGATGATAGTGGTCATAAGAGATGTGAAACTTGATGTAGAGAAAGCCACATGATTGTCCATTGAGATGGAGATTGAATTTCATGCAATTGAGGAGATCTGATCTCCAAAAGGATGAACCTCAGGATGTGGAGCAATCACAAGAAAATGAGAAAAGAGTGGTAGAAACCACTCATGTAGAGACATTTACTAGATATGGAAGGAAGCACACAAGACAGGCTGATGGATTAATGCTATATGCGAGAGAGAATGTGGGAGCACCCACATCACAGTGTAGACAAAGAAGGTCCCTAGAGAAATACACTAGATACATGGCTCTTATGAGCGAAGGTATTGTGACTAAACTATCCTCTTTTGAGGAAGAAATGTAGCATCTAGTGTGGGTTGATGCCATGATTGAGGAGTATGACTCCATTATAAAAACAAATGCATGGGAAATTGTCCCAAGGATAGTGGGGAAGTCAATGATAGGATCCAGGTGGGTCTACAAGGTTAAGCAGGTAGCAGACGGGAGTGTGGAGAAGAAAAAAGCTATATTTGTGGCCAGAGGGTTCTATCAGGTGGAGGGGATTGACTATGATGAGAATTTTTCACCAGTCACAAGGTACTCATCGATTAGACCCATCCTTGCACTCTTAGTGTAGATGGGACGACATACACATAAGATGGATGTAAAGTAAACCTTTCTCATTAGAGTTATTGAGGAAGAAGTGTACATTGAGCAGTGAGAAGGTTTTGAGACCTTAGACAGGGAGTCGCATGTGTTCAGACTCATAAGAGAACTGTATGGGCTGGAGCAAGCACCTTGTTCTTGGTACCCTAGGATCAACATCTATTTCACTGGTTGGCTTCACCAAGAGTGAAGTAGATGCGAATCTATATCATATTGTGGTTGATAGCAAGATTTTGATTATTGTACTTTATGTCGATGATTTGATATTGACAGGTGATGAGAAACTCACAAAGTATTGCAAAGATGATATTTTAGGATAATTTGATATGAAGGATATGGGGCTCTTGCACTATTTCCTTGAATTGGAAATATGGAAAAGAGACGGGGATATATTTTTATCTCAGGGAAAGTATGCCAAGGAGATTCTGAGGAATTTCCACATGAATGGAAGTAAACCCATGGAGACTCCTCTTGTAGGAAAGTGGAAGAAGGAGGACGCTACTTTAGGCGAAGTAGTGCATGCTACTATTTTCAGGCAACTTGTGGGTTCACTCATGTATTTGGTGAAAACACGACCAAACATAAGCTACGCAGTTAACCAGATGAGCCAAGCTATGGTTAATTCGACCCAAATATTTTGGAAGACAGGGAAGCATGTCTTAAGATATCTCAGGGGCACTATAGAATATGGATTATGGTACAAAAGGATAGAGGGAGTGAATCTTCAAGGCTTCACTAATGCCAATTGGGCAAGGATTCCATACGACAGGAAGAGCACACCAGGGGGAATCTTCAACATAGGATCAACAACAGTTTCTTCGTACAATAGGAAATAGAGATCAGTTGTACTTAGTTCAACAGAGGAAAAGTACATGGAAGCCTTTCAGGAAACATGCAAGGCCATCTAGATGAGGAAGATACTTTTTGATTTGTTTGGTCAACAAATGGATCTGACTGTGATACTTTTTGATAACCAGAGTTGCATCAAACTCTCGATTAATCTAGTATTCCATGACCGGTCCAAGCATATTGATATCTAGTATCACCATCTCTTAGATGTTTTTTAGAAAAGGATTATGTCATTATAGTACATTCCCATGGAGGAGAAAGATGTCGACATCTTGATGAAGGCACTAGCAAGAAAAAAAATTTGAATACCACATAGACATGATTGAGGTAGTAGATAATTACTTTCTTGTTGAGAGGGAGTGTTGAAATTGAAACAAGAAATGGAACCCAAAGGGGGCTTATGATTTATTTTTTCCTTAATTAAATTGGAAAAGAAATATTTCATCACATGACAACTTGTATTAGTTAACGATGTCAGAAAGAAAAAGTTAGCTTAGGAAGTTGAGGGTCAACGAGGAGGCATGTAGAGTGATTTTGTTTGCGCAAGGAGTCACTCCTTGACTGAAAAAGGAATAAGCCTTACACATCATGGTTCATTTCAAGTTTTTAAAGGTTTTTAAAAGATTTTAAATGGTGGGATGGCTTCTCAAATGAATTTGAAATGATTAATTTATCCTTTAAGACTTTCATGCATTTGGCAAGCTGTGGAAATAACAAATTGTATGGGTAAATGAGTAGTATAGGGAGTAGAGTGAAATAGTGGAGAGGAGATGGATATCTGGTACATATTATAGAAAATAATTAGATCCTAAATCAGTCACACAACTATAATTATGATTCTTACAAAAACTCAGTTTATGTAAAGTAAACAACACTCAGAAAATATATTTCATGCATAAAGTATCCCATAAATATTTTATGGAACCCTCACTCACATGTTCTGAAACATATATATAATCTGCAAAAAACTAAAAGGTAGATAATTTAGTGTTAAATCTTTTAACAACTCTCACTCCTATTTTACTAGCTATTGCAGCTTATAATTAGAACAAATTAACACATAAGAGGAAACACACCGTACATTAGATGTTCTTGAAACATAAAACCCTTCAGCATGAATTTTAGAAAGGATTTTATTTATTATAATGAGTCTTCAGTAAGATCAACATCCAACATGATCTACATCTATCAATTGTCTATTTATATATTTACAGTGGGTCTCTAGGAAGGATAGACCACTCGAATCTTTCAAGGAGAGGGACTTTATTACATTTAAAAGAAAACATGAAGAGATTTGTTTCTATTTATTAAATCACTATAAAAAATTAACTGAGCACTAAAATGAATATTGTCAAATCCAACATCCATGGGGATGTGGCATTTTCTTATCCTAAATTGTAGGTCACATGTACAGGTTTTTCTAGAAAAATTAGATTGAGTAACTGCTGCCGGAGTTTATGTAAATGTTATGGTTTGTTCCTTGAATGCTTCTCGTGGTCTATCCATTATGGAGACCCATTGTAAATCTATAAATAGATATTTGATAGATGTAGATCAGGTTGGATGTTGATCTTACTGAAGACTCATTATAATAAAGAAAATCCTTTCTGAAAGTCATGATGAAGGATTTTTTATTTCAAGAACATATAATGTATGGTGTTTTTTCTCTTCTGTGTTAATTTATTATAATTATAAGTTGCAGTAGCTAGTAAAATAGGAGTGAGAGTTGTTAAAATATTTAACAATAAATTATCTACTTTTCATTTTTCTGCAAATTATATATATGTTTCATAACATGTTAGTGAGGGTTCCATTAAAGATTTGTGGGATACTTTATGCATGAAATCTATTTTTTGAGTGTTTTTTACTTTACATAAACTGAGTTTGTGTAAAGAGTCATAATTATAGCTGTGTGCTTGATTTAGGATCTGATTATTTCCTCGAATAGGTACCAGCTATCCATCTCCTCTCCATTGTTCTACTCTACTCCCTATACTACTCATTTACCCATACAATTTGTAATTTCCAAAGCTTTCCAAATGCATGAAAGTATTAAAGGATAAATTAATCATTTCAAACTCATTTGAGAATCCATCCCACCATTTAAAATATTTTCAAAAGCTTTAAAAACTTGAAATGAACCATGATGTGTAAGGCTTAATCCTTTTGCAGTCAAGGAGTGACTCCTTGTGTTAACATCTTTTGCATCATTGTCAGGGAGGAAAATTGAAGTTTATCCTCGTGTGAATGACAAATTTATTATTCTGGTTATGAGGTGTACAGTTACAACTGTATTTTCAGACTGCTTTACACCTGGTGACTCCATTGTTGAAGTTATGGCTCCTATAAGGACTCTTGAAAGGACTAGAACTAGGGTAACTCATATTCCCCTTTGAGAATCCAAGTTCTTGACCCTCAAAATCTAATTAAGAAGAATATTAAACAAAAGTTCGCTACTTTTTATATTGCTTTATTAAAGACTATTCATAAAGAAGTCCTTCGAACCTTATCCCCTGATTTTGTAAAAAATATTGTACCTCTCTTGTTTTCCAGCCAAAAAATAGTCTGTACATCACAAGTTGGTGCTTCATCGTCTGATTTTCAAAGTCTACAAATTTTTATTTCACAAATGCCAACATCTCACACCATGGAAGGTTCAAACCCACCCCATAATCGAATGGATGCAATTATTGATGCTAGGTATTCCCCTTTGGTTTTACCTTAGCCTATGAATGTGTTACCTGCATGAGATTATCTCAATTATATGCCTAGATTTAATGGTGAGGGAGAGGTAACATCTGAAGAACATCTTGCTGATTTTTATGCATATGCTGACAATCTAAATATTGAGCATGAAGATGTCTGGATGAGAGTTTTTGTTCAGATTCTTGAAGGTGATGTAATAAAATGGTTTAGATATTTTAAATATGGTAGCATCACTGGAATTGAAGCCCTTGATGATTCATTTTTAAGGAAATGGGGTGATAAGAATGATTTTCTGTACTATATCACTGAATTTAGTGCATGAAAAAGAAAAGAAGGAGAATTAGTTTTTAATTTTTCTAAAATATTCAATGGGATGTATAAAAATATTCCTAATGAAATAAATCCTACTGAAACATCAACTAAAATCACTTATGATGGTGATTTTGATCTTGATTTTTGTTTATTATTAAAGGAAAGAAGATCCGCAACATTAGCAAAAATGCAAGAAAATGCACTGAAAGTTGAATCTAATATGTTAGCAGCTGATAAACTCAGAGGAATAATTGATAGAGAAAAAATAAAGCAAAAAGATGAAGTTTCTACCTCAACAACTACTGAGCTTTATGAATTAACCAAGATGGTCAAATCATTGACTACTGAGATGAAAAATCTCAAGATGGAAGTAAGGCCAGCTACTACAAGAAATGTTTCATTTGATCAGACTATTAGGAAACAATTTAGAAGACCCAATGCTCCCCATATTTGCAAAGAGAAAGACGATACATTGATGATCAAAAGGTGCAAACTCCTTTCTATAATTTTGTATTTGAAGATGACGAAGAAGCAGAAGGGTTGGAAAAAAATGCTCATATAAATTTTCTAAGAGATAAATAAGGGCTGATTCATCTTACAAAAATAGAGTATGAAAATTTCATGTCATATACTCAATCAAATGAAATAGATCCTAATCATTCCATGATTGCAGCTGATAATCAAAGCAGATATAATCTTAGATCAAAAAAGGTTGGTGATAATGCAAGGTTTCCTGTTGCATAGCGCAATAAGAATAAAGATGCAAAAAAAAAAATTCAGTAGAAAAACAAGTTACTGAACCTAGTAGATCAGAAGTTCCAGTGGCAATTAATCCTCCTTCTCGTGAGGTAAAAATTTCTCATAAACTACCCAATGTTTTCAATTTTAAAAATGAGATTCAGAAGATAAATATTCCTATCCCTCTTTTAGAACTCATGAATAATGATGATTTGAAAAATAATTTCATGAAATCTCTTCAGCCTCCACCTACTGAAGTAGTCTCTGATTTTGTTAATCTTAAAGATGATAAACCCACTGTAATGCTAGGTCCATTGGTAGAAGAAAGAGATGACTCAACCCCTACTTTCTATCTATCTCTGAATATTCATGAAAATATCTTGCATAACTGCCTTATGGACTCTAGAGTCTCACATTATTTAATGTCGAAAGTAGTCATGGATGAACTAGGACTTGATGTGACTAGAGAGTAACAAGATCTCTTTTCTTTTGATTACTGGAAATTTCAATGCCTTGGTGTCATAAAAGACCTTGCAGTGAGTCTTTTTCAGTTACCCATGAGAGGAATGGTCATGGACATTGTTGTAGCTGATATTCCTCCTGGATTTGGCATGTTACTTTCAAGATCATGGATTAGGAGGTTGGGAGGAACTTTGCAAATGGATTTCACTTATGCTACCGTCCCTATTTTTGGAGGAGAAAAAAAAAACCTTTATAAATAAACTCAGTTGGAATATAGTATTAGTGACAGTAAATATCCAACAAATCATCGAATTTATGTTATAACAATTGATGTTTGTTCAAACATTTTTCATATGGATAATTATGTTTTGTTTGCAGAAAATTTCTAGATTTCGAAGCCTACTAAAGAACAGATCAGTCATGAGGGTTCTCAGTTGTGAAAATTTATTTGATGGTTCATGTTCTAAAGAAGGACCTGGTGTAGAATTTTTTCTCATTTCTCATTTAAAAGGAAGCTCCACTTTTTCTTTAAAACTTGAATTTGAAGCAAATAACAATGTGACATAATATGAAGCTCTTTTTATTGGTTTAAAGACAACAAAAGACATGAACATTTCAGAAATTTATGTTTTTGGAGATGCTGAACTTATTATTTAACAAATCAGAAATGTTTATCAAACTAAACATCCCAAACTCAAAGATTACCAGAATGCAGTATGGAGCATGGTTGAAGACTCATTCTTGGCCTTTAATATTTCTTTTGTTCCAAGAGAATCTAATAGTTTGGTTGATTCACTTTCTATTTCAGCAAGCTCATTCAAGATTCCAATGCCTATAAAGGTGAAGTATGAGGTGGAATTTAGGTTCAGACCTAGCATTCCTGATAATGTCAAGAATTGGAAATTTTTTGAAGATGATTAGGAAATTAAAATATTTATTGAAGCTACTAAAAAATTTTATGTCCTAAACATTAACCAAGATGAAGATCTCATGGAGAAATATGTTGATTTGCAAGATACCAAAAAGTTGAAAAAACATATTATTGATCGGCTTAATATACAAATGCCTACCAATCATATTCCCAAGGGATTAATTTCACTTGAGAATCTCTTTGATCACAATGATGTTTCATTTAAGCCACAGTTAGTTGAAAAAGAAGAATAATTGGAAGATTTAAATTTAGGAATAGAAATCGAACCAAGGTATGTTAAGTTGTCAAAAGCTTTATTAGAAGAGAAAAATATTGAATACTACAAGCTATTTTGTGAACTTTCTGATGTTTTTTCCTGGAAATATGAAGATCTTAAGGCATATGATACATCTATCATTAAGCATAGGATACCATTAGAGGATGGTACTAAACCATTCCGGAAAAAAATTAAGACAAATCAATCCACTATTGTTACTAGTGATGGAGAAAGAAGTGAAGAAACTTTTGGATGCAAAAATCATCATTCCATTGAGATATTCAAATTGGGTTGCTAATCTAGTTCCAATGAGGAAAAAGAATGGTGAAATCAGATTATGTGTGGATTTCAGAAATCTTAACAAATGCTCCAAGAAAGATAATTATCCATTACCAAAAATGGAGCATATTCTTCAAAAGGTAACTAGCTCTGACATAATTTCCATGTTAGATGGGTTCTCCGGGTATAATCAAATTTATGTTTGTCTAGAATATCAAGAGAAGACAACATTCAATACTCCTTGGGGTACATTCATGTATGCAAAGATGCCATTTGGGCTTATCAATGCAGGAGCTACTTTTCAGTGTCCTATGAAATTTGCATTCATTGGAGAAAAAGATAAATTCTTGGTCATCTATTTGTATGATATCATTATTTTTTCAACTTCAGATGAAGAACACATTCAACATTTGAAACAAGAATTCATTAAATGTGGAAAATGTGGTATATCATTGAACCCAAAGAAATATAATTTTTCTCTTAAATAAGGTAAGATGTTGGGTCACATATTTGCCAAAGATGGAGTGAATATTGATCCCAAAATAGTAATTTCAATTCAGGAATTAACACTTCCAAGATCCAAGAAAGAAATTGAATATTTACTTAGGAAGATTAATTTCTTAAGAAGATTCATTCCAAATTTTGCTGAAGTGGTGAAACATATTACTTGCATGTTGAAGAAGGACAAAGAATTAAAGTGGATAGATGAAGCCAAAAATTCATTTGAGTTGATCAAGAAAGAAATCATTGAAGCACCTCAGTTGGTAAAGTTTTGAATATTCAAAGCCTTTCTTGATTTTATCATTTTCTTCTAAAGATACTATTGTCGCTTTTCTATTGCAAAAATATTTAGAAAATAAAGAATCCCCAATATCATTTTTCAGCAGAGCTCTTAGAGATGTTGAATTGAAGTATGAAGTGTTGGAAAAGCATGCCTATGCATTAGTGAAAGCTCTGAAGGCTTTTAGAGTTTATATTCTGCATGGTCAAGTTATTGCCTATATACCTTCATCTGTTGTTATAGAAATATCAATTTAGCCTGATATTGATGGAAAGATAAGTAAGTGGGTGACTAAAGTTCTTGAGTTTGATTTAGAGATAAAGCCTACTAAATTAATTAAAGGTCAAGGATTAGCAAAACTACTAGCTAAAGAAAATTGTAAAATTTTGGGCTTAGATTTTTTGGATGACAATTTTGAAAGACAGATTTCAAAACCTATAGACAATATGGCAGTGGATACAAAAATTTCTGAGTGAAGTTAGTACAAAGATATCATTTATTTTCTGCAGCATTTCAAACCTCATCCACATTTTGACAAAAGTAGAGTAATATATTTGAAGCTGAATATTGTTAAATTTTGTATTCAAGATAATCATTTATATTGGAGAGATCCTATAGGAGTTTTTTTAGGATGCCTTGACCCAGATGAGTCCAAGAAGGTTATTTTTGATATGCATAGTAGTGTGTGTGGAGGTCATCATTATTGGAGAACTACAATATACAAAATATTAAGAGCTAGCCATTTTTGGCCTAGTTTGTTTTCTGATGTATGTGCTGAAGTAAGAGCATGTGAAAAATGTCATAAATTCACTGGAAAAAAGAATTTTAAATCTTTTCCACTCAAGCCCATAATTTTTTCTGCACCTTTTCGGCAACGGGGTTTAGATTTTATTGGAGAGATTCATCCACCTTCAAGTGGAAAAAATCATTGGATCCTTGTTGCAACTAATTACTTTACCAAATGGATTGAAGCAATACCTACCAGGAATTCTACTCATAAAATTATAATTAACTTTTTGGAGGGAATTATAATGAGATTTGGTTGTCCATCAAGGTTAGTAGCAGATAATGAAGCTGCTTTTAAGGAAACACCATTGGTGAATTTCTGTGAAGATTATGGTATTCAAATTACTCATTCAATAACATACTATCGACAAGGGAATGGTTTAGCTGAATCTTCAAACAAAAGCTTGGTAATAATCATCACCAAACTATTGGAGAAAAATAAGAAATCCTGGGATTCAAAATTGAAGTTTTCTTTATGGGCTGATAGGGTGACTATTAAAAATTCCATTAATACATCACCTTTTCAAATGGTTTATGGAACTCATGTTGCTTTTCTAGTTCAATTAGCTATTCCTGTAGCTAAATTTTTGCAAGATCATGAAGCTGAGTCGAATGACATAAAAAAAATATTTTATCAAATTATAGAAGTACAACAACAATGAGAACAAAAATATGATTTTATAGGGAAATATCAACAAGATGTGAAGAAAGTTTTTGATAAAGGAACTAAGAAAGAATATTTCCAGATTGGAGACCTAGTATTGAAGTGGGATGCACAACATCAAGGCCTAGGTAAGCATTCAAAGTTTGATGCTCTATGGCTTGGTCCTTTCAGAATCTCTAATATTTTGCAAAAAAATACTTTTGAGTTGAAACATATGGACGGGACAGAGTTATTTGGAGGCCCATTCAATGGGTTTTTTCTTAATAAATTTTTTTACTAAGGGTGTTGGTCGCCTAAGCCCATTGTAAATACCAGTGTGTTTCATAATAAGACTCCATAGCCCAATGACAAGGCAATAAAACTAAAAAATATTCTTAGAGCATCGTAGGGAGATCTCTATCCCATGTGGAGCCAATGTTAGCACAGTTCTTTGTTAAGTCACAAGTTACTCTTTTATTTATTTTTTGTTATTCATCAGATCATTAGTCAAAATTTTTACTTTTTCAACTAGTTTTCAACAATAGTTTTGGTTACTAAAAAATATTAATCTGGTATACTGCTCCTTCACTTCATTTCATTATCAGCAGTTTCAAGATCATCATTTAATCATCATCATTTAGTGGTCTAGAGTCAAGTCATTCCATCTCATATAGGTCAATTTTAGGTTCAAACTGCCCATGGAAAATCTGCAGATTTCAAGTAAAATAAGTCAGTTAATCATCCATTTCATTCATAAAGGTTTGGTGAATGAAGCAAGCATGTTTCTGCAGTCTAAATAAAAACCATATTTGATGTTTCATATAGCTCAAGTCTCAGAAATATCAACATTGTCTTACTGTGCTAGACATGACTGACAAAAAGGAAGGGAAATCATGATTGACAAAGCTACAAGGAATCAATCTGCCTTCTCAGTTCAGTTGAAAGACGAAAGTGTTGCTGAAAAAATGTAATGGTGATGTGAATTTCATTTTCTACCTTCATTCATTTCATTTATCCTCTTTTACCATTCATTTTTCCAAAACCCAAAGTCCAGCACTTCATTTTCTTTCAAAAAATACTTTTAACCATTCGAAATCCATATATATATTATGTACCATAGCTTCGCCCGTTCCAAAGAAAGCCCTTTAAATATATATCATATATTACATATATGATATCATATGATATAATTTTCCACACTTAACCCCTTTAAATTTCATCGCAATCGACGTTTCATAAGTTTCAAACTTCAATTCCACATCCCCATGAATGTTGGGTTTGATAAGCTTCAGATGAGTGCTTAGTTTAAGTTTTATAGTGATGTGATAAATAGAAACATATTTCCTCCTATTTTATTTGAAATGTAATAAATTCCCTATTCTTGAAATATTCGAGTGGTCTATCCTTTCTGGAGACCCATTGTAAATCTATAAATATATAGTTGATAGATGTAGAGCATGCTAGATGTTGATCTTACTAAAGAATCATTATAATAACGAAAAGCCTTTCTAAAATTCATGTTGAAGGATTTTGTGTTTCAATAACATCTAATGTATGGTATGTTTTCTCTTCTGTGTTAATTTATTCTAATTACAAGTTGCAGTAGCTAGTAAAATAGGAGTGATAGTTGTTAAAAGATTTAACAGTAAATTATCTTATTTTCAGTTTTCTGCAAATTATATATATGTTGCAGAACATGTTAGTGAGGGTTCCATAAAATATTTATGGGATACTTTATGCATTGTTGGAACAGGGTCTCCTACAAAGTTATGAAACTGGTCCATTTTGTATATTTCTTATTATATTTAGTATAGCGTAGGGGGTTTGGGGTGGGTCAAAGCCCCTAAAGCATTGTAATTGGGTCAAGGGTAGACCAAGAGTTCGCAAAACAAGGTTTGAGGATCATTGGATGCAGAGGCTAAGAATGATAAGAGATTGTTGCTAAGTGCAAATCGATAGATCTGGTTAGGGTTTTGGGTAAGAACTCCTGCTGCTGTGTGTGCGGAGGGCCTTTGTCCTGCTGTGTGTAGACCCTGCTGCTATGTGCGTAGGTTGGGTTTTTAGGGTTTTGTATGTATATCTGAAAGATTAATGAATGCAGAAGTATTGTTGTATATCTGAATCTGTTGGAATTGCTGTGATATGAATCTGTGATGTCTTGATTACTTAGTATATGCTGCTATTTTATTGGTTTAAGTTGCGAACATACTTGTGTCCTTATTTATGCTGCAATCTGGGTTTGTTATGTTAGACTCCTATACCAATAGGTGTCATTTTTCATGATTTTCTTGATTGAACTATGCAATATGTTCAAACCTTCTTTTTGTGCAAAGGTGTTCCATATTCTTGAAAAATCAAAAAATCAAAAAAATTTAAAAAATGTAAAGAGGGTATACCCTAAAAGAAAAATCAAATAGGGTAAGAAAAATAAAATGGTCAAAAAAGTGAAAGAAATGAACCCCAAACAAAAATAGACCAAGGAAAGTGTGCAAATCCAAATGCCACTACTATTTCATTTTTTGTAAATAAGTAATTGTGTGCAGCTTGTTAAACTTTGCCACAATTTATGAAGAGTCAAACTGTATAAACTTGACTCATTCATTTTTCAATTTCATGTTGTAGAATAGTGAATAAATATCTGACCAAAAATTTTAATCTTGGCAGATAAGTAGATAGGTAGAGTTAATAAAAGGTGCTTAACAGTTTAATCTGAACCCTTGGATGCAATAAGTGTAGAATTAGATAGATTTTCCATGTAAAATAAAAGAAGATTGATAAGGGTTTTCCAGCCTAAGTGCACCCTAATAAAGAAGAGAAAATGATAGAATAAAGTAGATAGGGTACGTAGATGGTGTTGCAAAGTTTCATGTGATGAATGATGGTGCTAAATGTGTTTAATCCTTTACTTTCATCACCAAGTGCAGAGAACACTACATTGGCAGAATTTTAGAGTAAAGAAAGGTCAAAATCATTAACTTCCCCTCTCACTTTTTTCCTAACAATTTTACTAATTTTCCCCAAAGTGTTAAGGAATTTGAAGATTAAAGGGGCTCAAGGCATTTCCTTGACTTTTGGAGGGACTGGACCCTCGACCTAATAATAAAAAAGACCTAAGTACTTGAAGTTATTTATCATTATACTCATTCACTTTTAATCTTCTCCTAAGTAAAATTCTATTTTACTTAGGAAAATCATGCTATATTTCATAAAGTCCCTGAAAATTACTTGCTATGCTAAATCTAAGTGTTGAAGTTGATATAATGCAATTTGCTTCAGAAAATCTTCACTTTCTTAGTTGTGTAAAGTATTTTGAGTTTCCCTTGTTCCCTTGTCATATTAACATTCTAATTTATATATTAAATCCCCATGAAAATCACCTTTCCTATTAATTATAACTCCTCCTATGTAATATCCCAAAAAACCTTTGTATTATACGTTTTAGCCGAAGTATTTAAACCCATATGATGAAATTGAATGCCCACAGTATAAAACCCTTTGGCTAAAAACATATCTATATAACTATTCCCGCCCCCTATGGTTAATAAATTTCATTAATTTATTACCATATAATAAAAAATATTTGAAAAAGGGTTTAAACATATATTTTATGTTTTGAACGGAAAAACGAATAAAAACCAAAGTCCTGCCGCAACCCCGACTCTCATTAAATCACGGGATTAATTAATCACCCGGATTAATTAATAACCAATCTTTCCACCAATCACACCCCGCCCGAAATGATTAATTAAAATATTAATTACTTTGGGCCCGCGCTTTAAAACCCCACCAGTTCCACATCATATCATCTGTCCGATCATCGGCCTGAAGATCTACGGCTCATAAACATTCCGCTGCCCATCCTCCATCCGAGATTTAATGCACGAAATCAAAGTGGTTTCGAAACAGTGCCCTGGCCACATGTTAATCGCTGAATGGAATCGCTCCCATTTCACCAAATACCGCCAACTCCCAAAAGCAGTGGGGAACTTACCACTTACCGCCCGACCCCGGTGATGTGTCCTTCCTGTACCATTGATGACATCATCCTAAAAAATAATAAAAAATTCCTTTGACTTTCCAAATAAAACAAATTTCGCGCATTTTTTCATCATTTTGTATGTTGAAAGCGACTGTGCCCTCTACACTGGAAATTTGAAAATCAACTGTTAAACTGCCATTAACAGAATTTACTGAAGACCCCCATCATTCCAGTATTCAAGCGTCCATCCTTCGTCCATCAGTACCTGTTAAACACAGTTTTCCTTCTCAAAATAGGTATTTACATCATTTCCCGTTTCAAACTCTGTGAAATCATGCCGTTCGTTTAAAATTCTATACCAAAGAACTGTTATAGAGTGTTTTGAGTCTTCCCTTTCCTCAGAATTTCAATTGCGTCCATAGAAAGATGTAAATTTCATCTTCAAAACTGAAATTGTGCCTGTTTCCGTGAAAAACCCCCGAAATTTCCACTTTGAATACACAAGAACCAAAATGGAAGTTCCTGTAGCGTTGAATGTAGCTCCATTGAATGCCCCCCATAGAGTTTTGGATTACTTATCATTAGTGGACAAAGATTTTCAAATAAAGGACTTGAAATTTACTGAAAATCCCCTTCGAATTTATTGTCACTACAGAGACAATTATTTGAAAGGCTCAGATATTATTGGGTTATGGGAGTCTGGTCTTCCTAGGTACCTTTTCCCCTCAGTCCATATCTTTCCTGAAATTATCCATTATTGCCATGCTAATTATGATCCATATCAAAGAGCAGTATTATCCCCAAGCCAGAACATCCTTTTTCCTATTACTGCTCAATCCATCAATGATATGTTACATTTTCAGCCTAGTGAAGCCCTTACTCCTTTGTTAATGGAAGAATTATTAGATAAATCCACTAAATTATCCTAGGATGAGTTAACTCACATTTGCCAAACCTTCATGTGGTCAAAGCATCAGCCTACGGGCCCTCCCCCTTATGCTAGTGTTTATTTTACTTAAGAAGGGAAAAACATTTTGAGTATGATATCTTTCATAATGGGTTTTAATACCAGTGAGTATGTTGATCATTTAACCCTGGTGTTATTTTCTATGTTCACCCTTGGACAGCCTCCTGCTGTCAGGTATGACTTTACATCTTTCATTGCAGATAAAATGCATGACCAATTCATGAAATTAGAGAACGAGAAAGTATTCAAATATTCTGCTGAAATTTACCATCTCATGCTTTATTACCAGTCTGAAACTTTCTCTTTCCATATCAAAAAACTTGATGCCCAAGGGAATCCAAGATCTGTTATCTTTTGGTCAGCCATTACTCATTATTCCATAGATTCTCCCTATTCTTATAATGAGTTCATTGACCTTTTCATACATCCTGCAACTACATTGTTGACAGGAGTTTCCCCTCTAAGACTCAGCAATGAAATCAGGAAAATCCTTCAGCTTTCAAAATAGTATAAGATAGGTGACTGGTACTTCTATCAGAATCATACTGAAATTAGAATTTATGGATGTGAATTGAGCCCTTTCAAGTTACCGAGATATGTTCCAATGAGACTTTTTGCACTTGAGTATTTTAGAAAAATGAACAATTCAGATATAATTCACTTCTGTAATGCCAAGAAAAAGGTTCAACTCAGGATAAAGAGCCAACTAGGTCCATTTATCTACAATTCTAGGGATGGAGGGGAAGAAGCTCAAAAGATATTAGAGGAAAATTACAGATTGCAGAAAATTTTCCATTGGGTACCCTATGACCCATTCAACTTTATTTGTGACAAAAGGATGAAAAACAAATCAGCACCCTACATGCATCGAAGAATCCCTGAAATTGAAAAGTATGCTAATACAAATGAGTGGGTAGAAGGAACTTTGATAGAGCAGGATAGTGAGTAGGTTGATATAAATAATGTTATGAAAGATCTTGCAAAAATACTTGACTTGGATTATTTTACACAGGTACAAATACCAAAGGTTGGTACTTCTTCTGTTGGTATTATTCAGCAGAATTTATAGGAAAACATTCCATCAATTGTAGTTGAATCCAAAGGCAAAGAGAAAGAACCAGAAACACAAGTCATTGAAACATTCACCATGACAGAAAAACCTCAAACTTACAAGGTACAAGATCAAGCACAGGTTTCTCCTGTTCAAGTCAATCAGCCTGAAGTTTCAAATTTACAGACTCCGTCTAATGAGGAAAAAGGCAAGAAAAGACAAGTTAAAGATCCTACTCCTCCTAAGGAATATTCACAACAACTTCAAGCTAAAAGGCAGAAACTAAATCCACTACCTGAAGTAGAATCTATTGATGAAATCTTTGATGAAGAAAGGGAGGATAGTCAACTTACTGGTTCAGTTAGTGAAGCATATACAGGTCATAAAGGAAAGGAAATACAAAGACAGTTAAGCACTGAAGTGTCTTCATTTAAATAGCCAAAGACAGATGCAGGAGACATAAAAAAGATATTTATCAGTATAAAAGCAAGGAATGATCCATTAAGGGTCCAAGTGTATAATCAGTATCTTAAAATGGCTCCACAAAATCAAGAGAGATTAATGTCAGCTTTTGACATTCAGCAAGGGAAAATGTTAATGAGCCATTTCAAATCTAAAGTGCCAAAGCCACAAACAACAGCTGATTACATCAGGACCAATTTTAAGGTCCTAGCAAAAGATATTCATCCATTGGACCAGATAGAATTACACAAGCAAACTGGAGAAATGATATATTCTACCCTTACTGACAAAGCAATGGCAGCTCATAGAATGCAAGATTCTTTGAATAATACAAGTACCCAGTTGGAGATTGAGAAAGCTTCTTCTCAAGCAAAGGATAACAGAATAAAATATTTGGAGGAAATAATCATCAGTTTGGGTCATAATCCCAAAGATATAAAAGGCATTGAAGCACTGATTAAAAAGAAGTAGGATGACATTGCTGCATTGAGGAAGCAATTAAAATTACCTGCTTCAAGGCATCCTCAAACTGTAGAAGTATTGAAGAAAAATTCAGAAGAAGAAATAATGGAATTGCTCCTGAAAATGAATGAGCAACTAAGTGAAACAGAAAAAGAACTGGAGCAAGCATTAAAAGAAAAGCAGTCTACTATTCAGACATCCACAACAGAAGCTACTACAGGTACAACGGCCGCAGACCAGCAAACAGACCCATCACAGGTGAATACTTCTAGTTTAAGTTCTGGAGAATTAGTGAAACAAATGGAAAGTTTAAAACTTAGAGTAACAGAACTTCAATCTACAAAGTTACAACTCATAAGTTTGAAACAAAAATATGATATGTCAAAAAAGACTGTTGCTGACCATACAAGAGAAATCAAAAGGCTGGAAAAATTGGTCAAAGCTTTAGAAAAGGATCTCTCATTGGAGAAGCCTTTGAGAGAAATCAATGAAATTCTTTGGAATAATATTATTCAGTCGATAAAGGATATTTGGTCCTTCATTCAAATAATCTTTGAACAAAATGACTTGGTCAAAATAGCTCTGGAGGAAATTGACAAAACAAGAGAAGAATTGAGAGACAGACCTGAACAAGCAAATCAACTCATACAGTTCTTAAACACCCAGACCAGACAGCAGCTTACAGAGCTTGGAATTGAGGACAGGACATGTACAATTTTAGAAATAAAAATATTTTTTACTAAGAGAACTCTTATGCAAAATCTGGAATGTAAGTGCTCAGATATTCAAGAAGAGATAATTGCATTTAAAGAAAGGTTTAATGTTTTATTAGCCAGCAGGTTGCCCAGTCCTATGATTTCAGAAGACAAAATAATGGACTTGGGAACCTATGTCAATAGATTGGACATACATGCTCACAATTTAACTTGTTCCTCTACCAGTTCATCAGAATCGACATTGCCTACAGGAAAGAATCTTTATGATAGATTAAAGGATTTATTTCATCTTGAGCATGAAATAAGATATGTGTTCCCAAATCAGCCCAATTTCTTCAGATACACAGAGGCTGATGAAACATTAAGAAAAATCCAATGAACCAAAATAACAGAAGACAAATGGTGGGAAGACCTATTAAATTTTTTGTAAAATTCATCTTCATATGGAAAATTTTGCCTTTTTACTATTATGTGAAGGATAAATAGATGAACAAAGGTTAAAGAGTATCAGCTTAGCAGTTGAAAGTGTATCAGTAAGAATAGAAGAGTATCAGACAAGCAAGGCAGTCATAAAAGAATTACCAAAGAGGACAGCATCGAGCTAGATTGTAGGACCTGCCTCCAGCACATGCATAAAAGGAGGAAACAACACATCAGCAGTTGCCTTTTATCCTATCTACGAGACCATCCTGTCTCTCTTTATGTTGTAACTTATTCATTAGTCACCCTAGATTATTTCCTAGGTTGTTGTAAGATATTTTTAATCATTTTTGTATAAATAAGCCCTCGAATAAAGTATTGAGTGTGGATTCTACTACTTTGCTGTAACATTGATCTTTTGGAATAAAAGTGCTTTGGAGAAATTTCTTTGTGGCTTGCTGGATGATGATTTGAAGCTCAAGACTTTTTGCAGGATTCATGTGTCCGACTACAGTTCAATAAGTCCTTTCTATCCTATGTTTTAAGTTTTATATCTGTTTATAATATCGCTGTGTTCCATTTCTGAATAATTGACATGAAAGAATAAATCAGAACTTACTTAAGTGTACTCTGATTTCAATTGTGATTATTCTAAATGTTTTCTTCTAAACTGGTTATAAGCAACGAATTCTTAATTGCTCTTGTTTCGCTGGTTTAAACATTTTGATTACTATAGTAAATAATTCTTAACTGCTCTTTATTTTTAATCATTCACTTTCTTTCTTTGAACATGTTGAAAGATTCTTAATTGCCTTTCATCCCTTCAAAATCCATTCCATTCACTTTAATTTCTAAAAATTGTTCTCTGTTTGGCTATCTTGCCCTGCAAAGCCATCTTGTGTGTAGAATAGTAATCCAGTAAAGCCATCCTTTCGACTCCATAGCCCAATGGACTAAAAATCTTCAACCTTGCCCTCAGTTGGCGGATTCCACCATTCAAACAAAATCAAAACTCTTGGACTTATAACTAGCCTAAAACTTTCTAAGAACAAAGCTAAATTTTAAAGAGAGAGCCCTCTCTGGATACAGATTGGCTAGATTCTGTATCTGAAGGTTGGTTTGTGGTTACCTCGGGTTTACTTTCCTTTTCCACAACTTTAAGGAAAACCTGAGTGATAACATAGTGGCGACTCCACTGGGGATTTGAATCATTTTTATTTATTACTATTGTTTGCTTATAAGCTATAGACAGAGTCTGAAGATCAGCCAGGTAGCCTTTGAAATGCTTTTGCCCTACAACTGCATAGTAAATAAATGCTGCTTCAGTCTATCTCTGATTTAGCTTATACACTGAACTTTAGTTTCAAATGTTTGATCAGACTCTCTAGTTCAATAAATCTTTGAGAAAATTTTAATCAGAAATCATTATTTCTTGAAGAATTTGTAGAAGTTGTACTTTCATTTTATTTAAAACAAAAAATTAAAAATACAGTCTAGGAAAACTGGCTTCAGAAAGGATTCGTCATACCAGGTCAAATCCTGACCCTAATCCACCACCAATATTTGAAAATCCAAATCTGATTCCTAGGATTCTTAGAAGACAAGGAAGTCAAGAAAGCTCTGAACAAGGAAGTCAAGAAAGTTCTGGAAGTTCCAGACCTCTTTCTAGATCACATTCCTGTCCTATGAAGATTATATATTTTGATGAAATCCCTTTTGATGAGCGATTTGAAACATCTCTGTTCATGAATTTTTCTGAATCTGAATTGTCTAAGCTCGTTCCAGACCCACTATTTCTTGAAGATTTACAATTGAGATTTGTTTCATATCATCTTGACAGACATTTACAAAACTCCATTCAATCTGAACAGACCTTTGAAGAAAGGTCAAACATTTTTGTAATTACTGAAGCTTCCCCAAGCTCAGAAATCTTTCCTCAAACTTCTCAAAACCAAGCCACTCCTTTTACTCCTCCACCCACTCCTTCCAGACCATCATCACCTGTTATTCCATTACACCTTCCAATGGCCAATAGATATGCCCCGTTAAGGTTTCCAGGCAACCCTGCTGCTTTGCCTCAGGATTATCAGAGTAAAATCACCCCTTTTGACGGTTTAGGTACTTACACTGCTCAACAACACACCAAAAGGATGACTGATTACTTTGAATTTTATGAAATTGACGCTGATGATGTTCGAATTAGAATTTTTTTTCAGAGTCTTACTGGGGAAGTCATGACATGGTTTAGGGCCCTTGCTCCAAACAGTATTGCTGATTTACCAGCTTTGTATAGGGAATTTTTGAATAGATGGGAGAAGAAGAAATACCCTCTTCAGATCCTATCAGAATTTGAAAAATTGAGAAGAAGACCTAATGAAAAAGTGCAAGATTACATCATCAGATTTAACGAAGCCTACAACGCTGTTCCTCAAAACTTTAGACCACCTCCGGACTCAGTATTGGTTAAATTCCCTGATGGTTTTGACTCTGACATAGAATATTCACTTAGGGAAAGAGCCCCCCAAACCCTAGAAGAGATGCAAAGCATAGTGGTTAGTGTGGAAGCAAACCTCATAGAAAAACGAGCTAGAGGTAGGGCCGAAAGAAGAATGCCTATGAATGAAGAACCTTCAGCTTTTGAAAGAAAGCTGGATGCAATCATCAAAGGTATGGAAAGACTGGGAGACAGAGTGGAGACAATCGAAAGAAAGTCTTCTGGTGATAATCAAAATGTTGTGAGAAACCCAAACTTTAGAAGGAATCAGAACCAAAATATTGGGAAAAATGTCCCTGACCAAAACATCAGGCCACCTTTCCAAGAAAATTTTGTTGAAGGTTCAACTTTTGAAGAGCCTACTGAGGATGTTGAAATAAATAACGTGACTGAAAACAAAAATGAACCAGAAGTTTTTCTATCTCAAGATGATCAAGAGAATCGCATTCTTGAAACATTTCAAACTCATTCAGGAGAAACTTTTGATTTTAAAGAAGGCTATGATACAACAATTTATGAAGTTCATAAACAATACAATTTGAGAAGCAGACGGATTGATGTGCCAGAGAATAGAAAACAGAAAGTTGTAAAAAAAAACGTCAAAGGTAAAACTAACATCTCTCATGTACAAAACATTCCTCCTGTACAAATTTTGTCTAGGACAAGTCCGATCCCCGCAAATCCAATAATTGAAGATGTGTCTGACAACCAACCAAATAATAAACAACTATCTAATAATTTTCCTCCTGTAGGAAACGTAGAAGAAACAGAAAAATTTAATTCAGAAACACCTTCAACTCATAATCCCATCTATGAAAAAGAGAAAAACATTGAAGACCCAAAAAATAGAGAAAACCCAACTGTTCAAAACACTAAATCTCAAACAGAAAAACCTTTCAATCTAGAGGCTAAAATAGGCAAACTAAAGATAGTTGTTCCCTTATCAGAATTGGCTAAACATGATGTCTATAGAAGCCAAATCAGCAAATCCCTTAACATTAACATTACTGGAATGGATGATTCAGTAAATGTTCTTGATGATCAACCCAAACTCCTTTTTGGCCCCGAGGTAAATGGAAAACCAGAAAGTGGAGGAACTCCTCCATTTTATGTGAGCTTGAATGTTCATGACAAAATACTCCATAACGCCATGCTTGATTCTGGAGCATCCCACAATTTGATGCCAAAAGTTGTGATGGAAAGATTAAATTTAGACATTACCAGACCGTATAAAGATCTTTTTTCATTTTATTCGAGTCAGGTAAGATGTTTAGGTTTGATTAAAGATTTGTGTGTTACTTTGGTGCAATACCCTGCGAAATCTGTTTTGATGGATATAGTAGTGGCCGATATTCCTCCCAAATATGGTATGTTGTTGTCTAGATCCTGGGGTGCTAAACTTGGAGGATCTATTCAATTAGACATGTCATATGCCACTATTTCGGTATTTGGTCAACCTAAAAGATTATACAAAGAGACCTTGATGAAATATTTAGTCAGTAGCCATGAGAAGCCTGAAAACTTTCCTGTCTATTCAGTACATTCTGATATGGACTCTTTCATCCTTTATAATGCTGAATTGGACCTTCCTACTGAGCTAGAAGCACCAGAAACGGAAACTACCAATAAATATATTGTTCAAATCGAAGAGATTTCTGAAAACAAAGAAACACCAGATAATCAAGAAATACCAGAAAAAGCTAAAAAACTAGCTCCTGTTAAGAAACATGTTAAAACAGTTGATGAAGATTATGAACATGAAATTTTGTGGCATTTAGAATTTGATGGCTCAGTAAACAAGTTAGGAGCAGGAGCTGGAATTTGGATACATAATGTTGAAAACGATCACGCCGAAGGCCATGCTTATAGGTTGAACTTTAGATGCACTAACAACATGGCAGAGTACGAAGCTCTTTTGCTAGGGCTGAAACATGTCAAAAAGTTAGGAGAAATTAGAGTATCGATCATAGGAGACTCTGAATTAATTATTCAGCAGATTAATGGTGAATGTTCAAAAAAAGATCCCAGATTGAAACAATACAGAGAGACAGTTGTGGAAATTCTCAACACTTTTCTACAAACTCAACTTGCCAAGATTCTTAGGAAACAAAATTTGCATGCTCACAATATTGCAATGTTCACTAGCACATGTAAATTACCTTTTGGAGCTAATCATCAGTTCACAATCTCATGAATTGGCAAGTGTTTGTAAATAATAATCAGATCAATAGTTTTTTGACACTAGAAAACGAGTTTTCTAACAGTAGTATAGATGAAGACATAACAATCAATGAATCTGATCAAGTAGATGAACAAGAAAAGAATATTTCAGAAGAGACTGCAATTCACATGCTTCACCCAACCAAATTCACCGAAAAAGATATGCAAGATTTGAAACAAATGGAATTCGATGAGATTATAGAAGATGAATCTGAAATCATTAATCTGAAAGATAATCATTTACCCAAAGGATTAACTCCTTTGGAAGATCTTTTTGACTCAAATGACATTCCCTTAAAACCCAAAATGGAACCGGTAAAAGCTGACATTGAAGAATACAATTTAGGGACTGAAGGAAATCCCAAGATGGTTAAACTATCTAAATCTCTGCCAGAATATCAAAAGGTTAAATATGTTGAACTCTTAAAAGAATTCCAGGACGTTTTTGCCTGGAGTTATGAAAATCTTAAATCATATGATACATCAATAATTCAACACACAATACCTTTGAAACCAGATCAAAAACCTTTTAAACAGAAACTTAGAAGGATCAATCCTGTTTTACTACCTTCAATTGAAAAGGAAATTAAAAGAATGTATGAAGCAGGAATTATAGCTCCTATTAGGTTCTCTGAATGGGTTTCTAATTTAGTACCAACAAGAAAAAAGACTGGAGAGATTAGATTGTGTGTCGATTTGAGAAATTTGAACAAAGTTTCTTTAAAAGATAACTATCCTTTGCTTAAAATGGACCATATCCTACAAAGGGTAGTGGGATCTTCAAGGATATCTCTTCTGGATGGATTTTCAGGGTATAACCAGATTCTGGTTCATCCTGATGATCAAGACAAAACAACATTTACAACACCATGGGGTACTTTTAAATATGTCAAGATGCCATTTGGACTCAAGAATGCAGGAGCTACATTCCAAAGAGCAATGGACATTGCCTTTGCTAAAGAAATACATGATTTTCTAGTTATTTATCTAGATGATTTAACTGTTTTTTCCAAAACAGATCAGCAACATTTAGATCATCTAAGACAAGTGTTTATAAAATGCAGAAAGTATGGTATTTCTTTAAATCCGAAGAAGTCATTGTTTGGTTTGGAAGAAGGAAAGCTCCTAGGTCACATTATTTCTAAATATGGCATTCGAATTGATCCTGAAATAATACAAACAATTTTGCAGATACCTCATCCCAGAAAAATTAAAGAACTTCAAGCTTTCATAGGAAAGATCAATTTCTTAAGAAGATTCATTTCCAGTTTAGCTGAATTACTTAGACTTCTTACTAACATGTTAAGAAAAGATTCAAGCATTGACTGGACTGTAGAAGCCAAACAATCATTTGAAGAAATCAAAATGGCTTTAACAAGAACACCAGTTCTTACCAGTCCAAAATTTGATAGAGATTTCATTATTTTTTCATTTGCTTCTGAACATACAGTTGCAGTTGTTTTACTACAAAAAGATGATCATGGATGTGAAAAACCAATAGCATTTTTTAGTAAAGCACTTAGAGATGCATCTTTGAAATATAATATCATGGAGAAACAAGCTTTTGCACTTGTGAAAGCAATTAAAGATTTCAGAGTTTATATATTGTATTCTCATGTGATAGCTTATGTACCTAATGTTGTCGTTAAAGACATCTTGACTCAAGATGGTATTGAAGGCAAAAGAGGTAAGTGGATAGCTACCATATTAGAATATGATATTGAAATTAAACCAACAAAACTCATAAAAGGACAAGGTTTGGCTCAACTCATGACTGAAACTAATTGCCAAGCCTTGGACATTAACGAGCTAGATGATGAAAAGGAGATGGCGACTCCATAGATCAGTTAGACCTTTTTAGACTCACCCTGGTACACTGATATTATTTATGTTTTGTTAAACCTGCAAGCTCCTCCAGGGTTGTCCAGAACGAAACAAAGATTTTTGAAAATGACATCTTTAAAATATTGTATTTTAGATAGTGCTCTTTTTTGGAAAAATCATGATGGAATCCTATTAAATTGTTTATTGAAAGATGAAACTGACAAGGTTCTTAATGAATTTCATGCAGGAGATTGTGATGGACACCTCTACTGGAAGTCAATTGCAGATAAAATCTTAAGGGCTGGTTTTTACTGGCCAACCGTGTTTTCAGATGTTAAGAAATTTGTAACTTCTTGTCATAAGTGTCAGATCTTTGAGGGCAAAAGAAAGTTGTTACCTTTACCATTAAAACCAATTTCCACAGAGAGACCCTTTCAACAATGGGGACTGGATTTTATTGGAGAAATCCATCCCCCTTCTTCTGGGCAACACAGATGGATTCTTGGATCGAGGATAGAGTAACACAGATGGATTCTTACTGCCACATATTACTTTACTAAATGGATTGAAGCTATCCCATGTAGACAAGCAAATGATTCTGTAATTATAGGGTTTTTAGAAACTAATATACTTTCAATATTTGGCTGTCCAGAGAAAATTATAACTGACAATGCTACTGCATTTAAGTCTAAGAAAATGCTTAGTTTCTGCAATAAATATCACATTACTTTAGGCCATTCAACAGCTTATTACCCCCAGGGTAATGGACTGGCAGAGTCTTCCAATAAAATCCTTATTAATATCATTAAAAAATTATTGGAATAAAATAAAAAGAACTGGCATAAGAAACTTACCAATGCATTATGGGCAGACAGACTTACAACTAAGAAGTCAATTGGGACCAGTCCATATGAATTAGTTTATGGTATTGAAGCAAGATTTCCATCATCCCTAGGAATTCCTGTTATGAAGTTACTTCAGGAGGCTCAAGTGGAACCAAATGATATTCAGAGAAGAATAAACCAAACAATTCACTTGCAGCGGATCAGAGAAGAAGTGTATCAACGATCCCAAGTCTTACAGGAAAAATTAAAGAAAATGTTTGACAAAAGGACTAAAGCAGAAGATTTTCAACTAGGAGACAAAGTTTTGAGATGGGATTCCAGAAGGGAAGATAAAGGAAAACATGGGAAATTTGATTTCTTATGGAAGGGACCTACATCATTCATGCTTTACAGGGAAACAACACATACTTTTTGAAGAATTTGGACAATTCAGAAGCTAAGGAAGGATCAGTCAATGGTTGAATGCTAAAGCACTATTTTGATCCTATTTACTAAGATGTTATGATTTTTTCTAACTTGTACATAATATATCCTTTCTAATGCATCACTTTTGATTGCATGGTGACTTCTTGGAGTTGAAGCCTGAAGTGAAGGCCCTAAGCTTCAAAAGTTTCACTAGCATATATACAATAAAGCTACAAGAAGAAGGAGATTACATGGTTCAGTTTGAAGACATTTTGAGGCATCTGACCTGCTGTTCTTGACTTTTCACAAGGAAAATCCATCCCCAAGTGGAGCCGGTGTTAGACTCCTATACCAATAGGTGTCATTTTTCATGATTGTCTTGATTGAACTATGCAATATGTTCAAACCTTCTTTTTGTGCAAAGGTGTTCCATATTCTTGAAAAATCAAAAAATAAAAAAATTTTAAAAAATGTAAAGAGGGTATACCCTAAAAGAAAAATCAAAGGGTAAGAAAAATAAAATGGTCAAAAAAGTGAAAGAAATGAACCACAAACAAAAATAGACCAAGGAAAGTGTGCAAGTCCAAATGCCACTACTATTTCATTTTTTGTAAATAAGTAATTGTGTGCAGCTTGTTAAACTTTGCCACAATTTATGAAGAGTCAAACTGTATAAACTTGACTCATTCATTTTTCAATTTCATGTTGTAGAATAGTGAATAAATATCTGACCAAACAGTTTAATCTTCGCGGATAAGTAGATAGGTAGAGTTAATAAAAGGTGCTCAACAGTGTAATATGAGCCCTTGGATGCAATAAGTGTAGAATTAGATATATTTTCCATGTAAAAGAAAAGAATATTGATAAGGGTTTGCCAGCCTAAGTGCACCCTAATAAAGAAGAGAAAATGATAGAATAAAGTAGATAGGGTAGGTAGATGGTGTTGCAAAGTTTCATGTGATGAATGATGGTGCTAAATGTGTTTAATCCTTTACTTTCATCACCAAGTGCAGAGAACACTACATTGGCAGAATTTCAGAGTAAAGCAAAGTCAAAATCATTAACTTCCCCTCTCACTTTTTCCCTAACAATTTTACTAATTTCCCCCAAAGTGATAAGGAATTTGAAGATTAAAGGGGCTCAAGGCATTTCCTTGACTTTTGGAGGGACCGAACCCTCGGCCTAATAATCAAAAAGACCTAAGTACTTGAAGTTATTTATCATTATACTCATTCACTTTTAATCTTCTCCTAAGTAAAATTCTATTTTACTTAGGAAAATCATGCTATATTTCATAAAGTCCCTGAAAATTACTTGCTATGCTAAATCTAAGTGTTGAAGTTGATATAATGCAATTTGCTTCAGAAAATCTTCACTTTCTTAGTTGTGTAAAGTATTTTGAGTTTCCCTTGTTCCCTTGTCATATTAACATTCTAATTTATATATTAAATCCCTATGAAAATCACTTTTTCCTATTAATTATAACTCCTCCTATGTAATATCCCAAAAAACCTTTGTATTATATGTTTTAGCCGAAGTATTTAAACCCATATGATGAAATCGAATGCCCACAGTATAAAACCCTTTGGCTAAAAACATATCTATATAACTATTCCTGCCCCCTATGGTTAATAAATTTCATTAATTTATTACCATATAATAAAAAATATTTGAAAAAAGGTTTAAACATATATTTTTGTTTTGAATGGAAAAACGAATAAAAACCAAAGTCTCGCCGCAACCCCAACTCTCATTAAATCACGGGATTAATTAATCACCCGGATTAATTAATAACCAATCTTTCCACCAATCACACACCACCAGAAATGATTAATTAAAAGATTAATTACTTTGGGCCCGCGCTTTAAAACCCCACCAGTTCCACATCATATCATCCGTCCGATCATCCGCCTGAAGATCTATGGCTCACAAACATTCCGCTGCCCATCCTCCATCTGAGATTTAACGCGCGAAATCAAAGTGGTTTTGAAATAGTGCCCTGGCCACGTGTTAATCGCTGAATGGAATCGCTGCCATTTCACCAAATACCGCCAACTCCCGAAAGCGGTGCGGAATTTACTGCTTACCGCCCAACCCCGGTGATGTGTCCTTCTCGTACCATTGATGACATCATCCTAAAAAATAATAAAAAATTCCTATGACTTTCCAAATAAAACAAATTTCGCGCATTTTTTCATCATTTTGTATGTTGAAAGTGACTGTGCCCTCTACACTGGAAATTTGAAAATCGACTGTTAAACTGCCATTAACAGAATTTACTGAAGACCCCCATCATTCCAGTATTCAAGTGTCCATCTGTCGTCCATCAGTACCTGTTAAACATGGTTTACCTTCTGAAAACAGGTATTTACATCATTTCCCGTTTCAAACTCTGTGAAATCATGTCGTTTGTTTAAAATTCTATACCAAAGAACTGTTATAGAGTGTTTTGAGTCTTCCCTTTCCTCAGAATTTCAATTGCGTCTACAGAAAGCTATAAATTTCATCTTCAAAACTGAAATTGTGCCCGTTTCCGTGAAAAACCCCTGAAATTTCCACTTTGAATACACAAGAACCAAAATGGAAGTTCCTGTAGCCTTGAATGTAGCTCCATTGAATGCCCCCCATAGAAATTTGGATTACTTATCATTAGTGGACAAAGATTTTCAAATAAAGGACTTGAAATTTACTGAAAATCCCCTTCGAATTTATTGTCGCTGCAGAGACAATTATTTGAAAGGCTCGGATATTATTGGGTTATGGGATTCTGGTCTTCCTAGGTACCTTTTCCCCTCAGTCCATATCTTTCCTGAAATTATCCATTATTGCCATGCTAATTATGATCCAAATCAAAGAGCAGTATTATCCCCAAGCCAGAACATCATTTTTCCTATTACTGCTCAATCCATCAATGATATGTTACATTTTCATCCTGGTGAAGCCCTTACTCCTTTTTTAATGGAAGAATTATTGGAGAAATCCACTAAATTATCCCAGGAGGAGTTAACTCGCATTTTCCAAACCTTGATGTGGCCAGAGCATCAGCCTACAGGCCCTCCCCCTTATGCTAGTGTTTATTTTACTAAAGAAGGGCAAAATATTTTGAGTATGATATCTTTCATAATGGGTTTTAATACCAGTGAGTATGTTGATCATTTAACCCTGGTGTTATTTTCTATGTTCACCCTTAGACAACCTCCTGCTGTTAGGTATGACTTTGCATCTTTCATTGCAGATAAAATGCATGACCAATTCATGAAATTGGAGAACGAGAAAGTATTCAAATATTCTACTGTCATTTACCATCTCATGCTTTATTACCAGTCTAAAAATTTCCCTTTCCATATCAAAAAACTTGATGCCCAAGGGAATCCAAGATATTTTATCTTTTGGTCAGCCATTACTCATTGTTCCATAGATTCTCCCTATTCTTATAATGAGTTCATTGACCTTTTCATACATCCTGCAACTACCTTGTTGACAGGAGTTGCCCCTCCAAGACTCAACAATGAAATCAGAAAAATCCTTCAGCTTTCAAAACAGTATAAGATAGGTGACTGGTACTTCTATCAGAATCATACTGAAATTAGAATTTATGGATGTGAATTGAGCCCTTTCAAGTTACCCAGATATGTTCCAATGAGACTTTTTTCACTTGAGTATTTCAGACAAATGAACAATTCAGATATAATTCACTTCTGTAATGCCAAGAAAAAGGTTCAACTCAGGATAAAGAGCCAACTAGGTCCATTTATTTGCAATTCTAGGGATGGAGGGGAAGAAGCTCAAAATATATTAGAGGAACATTACAGATTGCAGAAAAGTTTCCATTGGGTACCCTATGACCCATTCAACTTTATTTGTGACAAAAGGATGAAAAACAAATCAGCACCCTACATGCATCGAAGAATCCCTGAAATTGAAAAGTATACTAATACAGATGAGTGGGTAGAAGGAACTTTGATAGAGCAGGATAGTGAGCAGGTTGATATAAATAATGTTATGAAAGATCTTGCAAAAATACTTGACTTGGATTCTTTTACACAGGTACAGAGACCAGAGGTTGGTACTTCTTCTGTTGGTATTATTCAGCAGAATTTACAGGAAAACATTCCATCAATTGCAGTTGAATCCAAAGGCAAAGAGAAAGAACCAGAAGCACAAGTCATTGAAACATTCACCATGACAAAAAAACCTCAAACTTCCAAGGTACAAGATCAAGCACAGGTTTCTCCTATTCAAGACAATCAGCCTGAAGTTTCAAATTTGCAGACTCCGTCTAATGAGGAAAAATTCAAGAAAAGACAAGTTAAAGATCCTACTCCTCCTAAGGAATCTTCACAACAACTTCAAGCTAAAAGGCAGAAACTAAATCCACTACCTGAAGTAGAATCTATTGATGAAATCTTTGATGAAGAAAGGGAGAATAGTCAGCTTACTGGTTCAGTTAGTGAAGCATATACAGGTCATAAACGAAAGGAAATACAAATACAGTTAAGCACTGAAGTGTCTTCATTTAAAAAGCCAAAGACAGATGCAGGAGACATAAAAAAGATATTTATCGGTATAAAAGCAAGGAATGATCCATTAACGGTCCAGGTGTATAATCAGTATCTTAAAATGGCTCCACAAAATCAAGAGAGATTAATGTCAGCTTTTGACATTCAGCAAGGGAAAATGTTAATGAGCCATTTCAAATCTAAAGTGCCAAAGCCACAAACAACAGCTGATTACATAAGGACCAATTTTTAGGTCCTGGCAAAAGATATTCATCCATTGGACCAGATAGAATTACACAAGCAAATTGGAGAAATGATATATTCTACCCTTACTAACAAAGCAATGGCAGCTCATAGATTGCAAGATTCTTTGAATAATAAAAGTACCCAGTTGCAGATTGAAAAAACTTCTTCTCAAGCAAAGGATAACAGAATAAAATATTTGGAGGAAATAATCATCAGTTTGGGTCTTAATCCCAAAAATATAAAAGGCATTGAAGCACTGATTAAAAAGAAGGATGATGACATTGCTGCATTGAGGAAGCAATTGAAATTACCATCTTCAATGCATCCTCAAACCGAAGAAGTATTGAAGAAAAATTCAGAAGAAGAAATGATGGAGTTGCTCCTGAAAATGAATGAGCAACTAAGTGAAACAGAAAAAGAACTAGAGCAAGCATTGAAAGAAAAGCAGTTTATTATTCAGACATCCACAACAGAGGCTACTACAGGTACAAGTACAACAACAACAGATCAGCAAACAGACCCATCACAGGTGAATACTTCTAGTTTAAGTTCTGAAGAATTAGAGCTTGGAATTGGGGACCTAACAGGTACAATTTTAGAAATAAAAAGAGTTTTTACTAAGAGAACTCTTATGAAAAATCTAGAACGTAAGTGCTCAGATATTCAAGAAGAGATCATTGCCTTCAAAGAAAGGTTTAATGTTTTATTAGCCAACGGTTTTCCCAGTCCTATGATTTCAGAAGACAAAATAATGGACTTGGGAACTTATGTTAATAGATTGGACATACATGCTCACAATGTAACTTGTTCTTCAATCAGTTCATCAGAATCAACGTTTCCTACAGGAAAGAATCTTTATGACAGATTAAAGAAATTATTTCATCTTGAGCATGAAATAAGATATTTGTTCCCAAATCAGCCCAATTTCTTTAGATACACAGAGGCTGATGATACATTAAGAAAACTCCAACGAACCAAAATAGCATAAGACAAGTGGTGGGAAGACCTGTTAGAAATTTTGTAAAATTCATCTTCAGATGGAAAATTTTACCTTTTTACTATAGTATGAAAGATAAATAGATGAACAAAGGTTAAAGAGTATCAGCTTGGCAGTTGAAAGTGTATCAGTAGAAATGAAGAGTATCAATGAAGTTAGGCAGTCAGAAAAGAATTACCAAAAAGGACAGCATCGAGCTAGATTGTAGGACTTGCCTCCAGCACATGCATAAAAGGAGGAAACAGCACACCAGCAGTTGCTTTTTTATCATATCTACGAGACCATTTGTCTCCCTTTATGTTGTAATTTATTCATTATTCACCCTAGATTATTTCCTAGGTTGTTGTAAGATATTTTTAATCATTTTTGTATAAATAAGCCCTCGGATGGAGTATTGAGGGTGGATTCTACTACTTTGCTATAACATTGATCTTTTAGAATAAAAGTGCTTTGGAGAAACTTCTTTGTGGCTTGATGCATGATGATTTGAAGCTCAAGACTTTTTGCAGGATTCATGTGTCCGACTACAGTTCAATAAGTCTTTTCTATCCTATGTTTTAATTTTTATATTTGTTTATAATATCACTCTGTTTCATTTCTGAATAATTGACATAAATGAATAAATCAGAATTTGCTTAAGTGCACTCTGATTTCATTTGTGATTATTCTAAATGTTTTCTTCTAAACTGGTTATAAGCAACGAATTCTTAATTGCTCTTGTTTCGCTGGTTTAAACATTTTTATTGCTGTAGTAAAGAATTCTTAACTGCTCTTTATTTGTAATCATTCACTTTCTTTCTTTTGAACATGTTGAAATATTCTTAATTGCCTTTCATCTCTTCAAAAATCCATTCCATTCACTTTAATATCCAAAATTGTTCTCTATTTGTCTATCTTGCCCTGCAAAGCCATCTTGTGTGTAGAAAATTGATCAAGTAGAGCCATTCTTTTGACTCCATAGCCCAATGGCCTTAAATACTTCAATCGTGCCCTCAGTTGGCGGATTCCACCATTCAAAAAAAATCAAAAATCTTGGACTTATAACTAGCCTAAAACTTTCTAAGAACAAAGCTAAATTTTAAAGAGAGGCCTCTCTGGATACAGATTGGCTAGATTTTGTATCTGAAGGTTGGTTTGTGGTTACCTCGGATTTACTTTCCTTTTCCACAACTTCAAGGAAAATTTGAGTGATAACATGTTCTACTTTCTTCATATAAGAATATCTAGAATAGCTTTGTATTGTTATATGAATTCTCGATCTGTTGATTTCTATGAGTAATATTGTTGTTGCGCATGTGGATGCAGAGGGAATCTAGGCTCGGTGATACCAGACTGGGTTACGATCAGGGTGAACGTAGCTCTGCTTGACTTACCTATCCTCTCCTAGGTTGCACAAACCTAGTTCTAGCACCCACCCATAATACTTCGAGTGAGACTTTGGCCTGCGCAAGCAGGTCATTGTTGAAAGGGCCAGTAGTATAGGGGTTTGTTGGCAAACCTTGAACATCTGAACCTGGGTCAGGACAATTGAGCCAACAAATGGTTCCATTGCTAGGACCTGGAGAATTTTGAGAGAGAGATCAGGTAATGCCAAGGCCGTAGAAGCCAGAGAGGAAGGAAATTGATGAATTTTTTAAACAAAAATTTCAAGAATTTTCCATAAAAGAAAACCACAGTAAGAGGTTGACCACCGAAGAGTGTAAGAATAAGTACATTTTCACAGAGATCTATGAGATCTTGTTTGTAACGATCATAATTGAGCTCCAGGAGTGGCTTACGAGGATGGTCGAGTTTCAAAAGTGTTGGAAGGACAAGCGAATCACAGATTGGACCCCCGAACTAATCCAGCAGCTAGAAAAGACTGATAACACCATCACTCGTGTTAGCCACCTATAAAATTTGTTATAGCAAAAGGTGGCTAAGATTTTTTGAGCCTTCAAGGAAAAAATTTTATTACTAAAAAGTGTTGGCTCTTGAAGACTCTTGAAGGCCTCATGCCTCTGTCCAAATCTTCACTTCTGTTCCTTTTTATACTCAAAAGTTCTGCTAATTTCATGAGATGAAACTGCTGCAAAATCATCATTTTTCCCCTCCCTCCACTCAAAACTAACCTTCATTTTTCTCCCCTTTTTCTACATAAAACTCCTCTATTTTCATGATACCTCTTCTTCCCTTCATGAAAATCATTTTTACAAGGTTAAGAACTCACTTTTTAGCCTTATCGAAACCCACCAACTCCTTTGAAAACCATTGAAAAATGCCTGAAAAACACATTTTCATATTATGGACTTAAGCCCCCTTGGGCTTAAGCATAACCACTTCCCCACCATATGCTTTGAGGCTGGAACCAAGCGCTAACCTTTTTCGGTGCTTATCGCATCGCAAATATCCAAGTGTGCAAGTCCTTGTGCCATTACAAAAATTCTGATGCAATTAAGCCGTGTGTTTTATAAACCCCCATCATATTCCATAGACCCATGGCCCCACAGACGGGTGCCTATTCGCTTCAAATAAAATATTTCTTGGCCAAAGTTTAAAACCTTTGGTTATATATGAAAATCCATCGGCCTTATATTATTTTATGATTTTTTCGCCGATCCAATCTTTAGTCGTTCCGCACCGTCGATCTGATCTTAAGATCGGACGATGCAGAGTCCATCTCTCCTATGGTCCCCGCCTTCCACTCACCATTCCAAAAAATCGCGTGGTTTCTATCGCACTACCTTTGAAAGGTGGGCGGTAATTTTCATTTGGCTGGTGATGCCATTCACCACATGATACGCGTCCCGTGCACTATTTGAAAACCACCGTCCATCGCGCACTAACGTTCGGACGTGGACCCGGTGCTATATGGATGCATGCCGTCCGATCTGAGGCTGCCCATCTGACGAATATCGCTCACCGAAGATGCCTGACAGATAACCAGGCTACGACGTGGTCATTGAAGCATCTTTGCCGTAGATTTGATCTGCAGATCGACGACTCACATTTCATCACCCTGATTCATCGCCTAGTCAAACGTTCTCCATTTTGACTTTCCACCTGCACTCTCGACTGTCAATCTCTGCGCGATCAACGACTCTGATTTAAATTTTTCTTCTGCCTTCTGTATGACTTCTCCTGATCAATATTGACCATTGGATGATGCCATTCAATGGCCATGCTTCCCCCACACATCCTCTGCAGCAATAAACCTATAAATGCATGGATTTTCTAATAGTTTTTGTATTGTGTAGGGTTTTTATGGTTTTTCGCCAAAACTCAAGAAATTTCAAAGGAGGAGGGTGACGATCCTCCCGCTTCAAAATCAGCAAAGAAAATCCTTTGCAGGGTTTAAATTTTACGTTTTATCAATAATTCATCAGGCATTGATGCAATTTTACCCCTGCACAGCCTTGCACACCAACAAAAACCATGGATCGGGCACAGTCAGAGAGTATCAGTGACGAAGACCAAAATTTATCAGAATAGAGGGTTAAAGATAGATTTTGTGGGGATCACAGCTAAGAATGTTTATCAAAAGCCTAATCCCCAACTAAAACACAGTTTGAAGAAAATTTTAAGTGTTTTATCAAACAGGAAAGCCTCCACCGCCACTGTTGAGGAAAATTGATCCCTCTAGCTACCATGATGCCACCTGTGCCTCAAAGTATTCATATTTGAGGCTGGATTTATTGATCAGGATCAGATATCTGCCTCACAACACAGCCAAAAGATAAATTTCGTAGGAAAATTAATGACAAACATCTACAGAGTTACTTCGACATCACACAGAGCCTCAAAGGTAAAAAAAATCTCCCACCGAGATTAAAGCTCTTTATGTAAAGCATTTAATACAGTGTACACTCACGTAAGCTTCTTCATTGAGCCCCTCAAAGGCCAAGAAACCATTAAGTTTGTATTAATTGTAATTGGATATCTTTTATCAGATCTCACCTCCTCATTCTTCTATATATACTTCTGCAGAAGATGAGTGAGGGGTTGGTTGAGTTGGTTGCAAAACTTTGAAACACATTTGAGCTTAAAATTTCGATTGTAAATAGTGTTCACTGGCTCTTTGAGCTCTACTTGTAATATATAAGTTAGGTTGAGATGAGTAGATGATTGCTTAGCTAAAGCATTGGACTTAAAGCTGTAACTGGTTTGGAGCATCAATACAAGCTGATTTATGGGATCCTGGTCTATGTTGACGGTGATGTTTTTCTAATTGTAACTTGTTATTTTGTTTCTATTTTCACTGTGTTTCATTTACTCTTATAAAGAAAAACATTCATAGAGTTAGTACCTACTGTATATTAGTAACCTTCTCTGACTGAAAATCTTTATTTATATGTTTTCTTCCAAACTGTGTTATTTGGGAATGATTTAATTCAGTTTAAGCATAGGAATGCTGGTGTTCCCTCGTTTTATTGCCTTAGCTGAATATTATTCTTGAATGTTATGTTCAGTATTAGTTAAGTAGAGATGAACTATGGAAGATATGGTGTGCCCTGGTCCTAGTATTAACCCCAAAGAATTTCTAAATGTTTCTCTTGGCATGTGTTAAAAGCTGGCTAGTTTCAAAGTACTTACCAGATCTTAGGCCATTCTTTGTTATCTTTGTGTTTGTCTTGAAAGTTACCAAGTAAAGCAAAGCTAGGAGAGGATTTGTGGTGAGCCCGGATCACTAGTTTCTTCTCCAAAGGTTGCCTTCAAGTTTCCCTTTGTTTTTATATGTTTGCTATTGAAAGTGTATCAAAGGCTGACTAGTTTCAAAGTACTTACCAGATCTTAGTTTTCTTTCATGTTTTTCTTAAGTGTGTGTCAAAGGTTGGCTAGTTTCAAAGTACTTACCAGATCCTGGGCTGCTCTTTCTTCTGCATCTGTTTAATTTTCCTTCTTGTTGTATCATTTCATTCCATAAATAAAACTTTAAAGGGATCCTTAGACATAGATGACTTGCCCCATGGACCACTCTTGCCTCTTGTTGTTTCAATTAAACCCTATTATGACTCCATAGCCCAATGGAATAAAACCTACAATTATCTATCTTTTTGGCCGAAGCTTACTCTGATTGCTTGCAACTTCTCACCTTTGAAACTCTTTGCATTTTGAACATTCCACCTCAAACAGTAATCTTGCTCAACCATCCAAAAACCAAAACAAACCCTTGGCCTTCATAACTAGCCTAATATCATTACCCAAAACTTCAAAGACAAATCCATCTTTGCACTCATTGGAGAGATCCCTCTCTGGATTCAGGAGGGCTAGATCCTAGAATCCAAAAGTTGGTTGAAATGATGTTTCTCCCTGAGATCGGACTTTGCCAATATTGGTGATTAAAGAATCCTAACATTTCTGGCGACTCCGTTGGAGATCGAACCCAGAATCATTTTCATTTTTATAAAATTTTGAGGGTAAAAAGCAGCCTTTTCAAGCACTACCAAAGAAAGGTAATCATGGTAAAACTTGTTTGAATCAGTGACAAACTAGGTAAACCCTAGGATTCTCTTAAGACTTTATCTAAACCTTGAAAAATCAGCTGGCTTAGCCATAAGAGTAGACTTCCTTTGTCTCATGACTGTAGCAAAGTTTGAAACAGAGTTAGGATATTCTTAAAAACCACACAACTAAAAAATAACTGAGAAAAACCTAAAAATATTTCATATTGGTATTCAATAAACATGGTGGTGTACCATAAAACCTTTTACCTCTGAAAAGAGCTAAAAACGTCCACTTGGCGACTCCACAATTCTTAACAGACCTTAAGACTCCACTGAGAAGAACCTTTGTCATTGTAATATCATTAAAACTCAGTTAGAGGAATGTAGGATTCAAATTTAGGTAAACAGATTAATTGACCTTTTAATGATTGTCATACCTGGTTGAAATTTTCTTGTTTATTTGGGTCTAAAAAACACAACATAGTGGCTCCTAGAAATATTCACAGTAGATCCCATCTTGACCCTTACCCACTTGAGATAGTTGATAACCCAGTAAGTATCCTTAGGAAGTCTCCTAAGATTAAATTATCAACTATTTTCAGACCACCCTTAAAGAGCTAACTCAGTTCCTGAAAACCTTGTAGCTCTACAAGAAACACATGGTGGTGGAACCATAAAACATTTTACCTCCTTACGAGCTAAAAATTTTCCACCTGGCGACTCCACACTCTGAAACTCCTAGAAGACCAAATGACTCCACTGGTAGAAGACCCTGAACTGATTGACTAGACACAATGACCTCTTTCTTGATTTACAAACATGATTCCAAGGATACAATGAAGATATGCCCCAATGAGTAGATATCATATCCCTGGGTTTCCACGTAAGATGCCCCAGGTGAATTGGGATGACAACCTGCCTATTTTCCAAGGTGAAAATTTTGATAAACCATTGTTACATCTTATCAAATTTCACATACATGTATGGAGGTTAAAGGTTGAATGGCATGAAGATTGCCTAATGAAAATGTTCATGCTAACATTAGAAGAAAAAGTTATGGATTGGTATGAATGCTTGAGATCTAGTAGTTTGTTTTCTTTAAAAGACCTTGAATATGTGTTTTATGAGAACTATAAAGAAAAAAATACATCATTATCATGGGGTGCAATATATTATGATCCATCACAAAACATCACCCAACACGTTATAGATGATGAGGAAGCTTTGGAAGAGATGCATCCTGAAGATCTTTTAACAACCATTCATGAGTTTAATATCCTATTGAAAAATTTTAAGAACATAGATGAATCAGTTGAGGAAGAGATGATCCAAGAAGTAAAGAACATTCCTCAAGATATCCCTGGAAACTCAAATATTGATTCATCATCCATTATAGCTGAGGCTCAAGAAGACATCCAGCATCGAAATTAGTCTTCGCAAGAGACAGAGAACTGTTGTGCTCCTATTCAAAGGAACGTAGAAACATCCTTCCCTTTGATAGAAAAAGAGATAGATCAGACTATTTATAAACAGTCAGCCTCTGAAACTTTCTACAAAACAAACACTCTTGCCCATTTACATAGAGAAATTTTTTGTACAGATTTAGAAAGTTCTTTTGTAGATCAGAATGATAAAGGACCTGCTGATAACCTAGTATGTTTGATTGGTAGTATTACTTATATTCGTGATTCTCCTAACTTTGATCTATCTAGTGATGATGCTTCCCAAAAAAATATTAATTTTGCAGGATCATCATTAGCAGATTTATGGGAGGAAGATCAGTTCCTTCAAAGAAGTAATGAGCCAGTGCAGACTATTTATGATACTGATGATGAAAATTTTCAAGGCCTAGAAGTGAGTGAAGATTCATTCGATCTTTTCTTTGATTCTTTTAAGATCATCAGTAATAATTTCCATATGATTGGGACTCAGCAGACTTTCGGCTCAAAGGATGAGGAGGAAACAAACAAGGAAATTTTTGAACAGGTTGAAATCAAGGAGCCTTCTCTTGAAAAAGAGGAAGCAATTGAACATACCCCTGCTCAAGAATATAATAACCTCCTCATAGAGTACAATCCACTAAACCAGAGCTCACCAGGGCTACAAGAGGACAACACTGCCAATTATGATGAGTCCTCCAGTTCAGATGACGAAGAAGAGGTAGAGAAACAAATAGAATACTATCCTACTGAGGATATACCATCTTCTCAAGAAGAATCTTCTTCCTTTTCTGTCAAGAATTATGAAGCTTCCAAGCAACTTTCTGAAGATATACTCCTCAAAGATGAAGCCTTGGAAGCAGACAATCCACCAGACATGGAGGACCAAGAAGAAGAGAATCTTCATCTTTTCTTTGTTGATCCTATGGAAGAGTGTGTGGAAATCCCAACTGGCTCAAATTATCAAACAATGACCCTTTGCAAGAGACAGAGACATGAAGATTTGTTACCTTCTGTGATAGCCTTAATATTGAAGGTTAGTCTTCAATATGTTCTATGGATACCTCTGACAAGCAACCATATTTTCTTCTTCTTCTTGACATTACTCAGCTGGCTGCATTGGCACTTTTGTATCATATGAATATGTAAATACTCCATGTTTAGAATAGGTTAGATAGGAATGTCGATAAGGCTCAACCTTTGAGCAGTTAGTTAGTTGTTGTTTTCTTCTTTGAAGAATACAAAGGAACAAAAATACAAAAAAAAAACAAAGAAAAAACAAAGAAAGAATGAAAAGAGGGCAGATTGACAAAACAAGAAAGGTATAGCCCCATACCAAAAAAGGGAAACAAATCTGAAAGTGTGCAAGCTCAAATTCCACTCCTTAAGAACACACTTCTAGTTATTCAAACTATCTAATATTGACTAATTAGTTTTAAATTTACTATTGATAGGATAGTGAATTCGATTTTCCAATCTGTCTAATATTGGTTTATCAGTAGGTAGATTAGGATAGAAATTAAAGGTTCAAACATGCTCAAAATTTGAACCTAAGTTTCCAAAGAGAATGACTCAAATCTATTTTCAAATTCTGAGTCAAAAAAGAGGTAAATCTGGTTCTAATTAGCTCAAAATCTGGACCAGAGAACAAGAAAGAAACAACTCAAACAAGAGTCAAAACAGAGCTGTAAAGAAAAGAGTAGGCCTGATGAGAAACTTTCAGATCCCGAGCCTTCCATTTTGATTTAATTTTCTGCAAAAATAAATGTCTGTGTGCAGCTTGTTTTCTATGCCATAGACCAGCATCAAGTTAGACTGTTTAATCTTAACAGATTAGTAGATTAGGTAGAGAAGCATCTGAACTAAACTGTTTAATCTGAGTTCAGGGAGAAATAAGGAGTAGAAATAGATTAGATTTCCTACTTTCAAAAAATAATATAATGCTGTGAAAAGAGTTTTCCAATCCAAGTGCACTCTAATGAAGAAAAAATGCTAGATCAATAGGATTGGGTAGGTAGAGAGCTTTTTGATGAAAGAACCATTGTTTTTATGGCTGCTAATATGTTTTCAAAAGAAGATCATTTAAGCAAAGTGTTGAGCCCCAAAGATGTCCTTCTTTTCCACCACATTTCACTTCATTTTCTTTGTCCCTCATCAATTACAGGCTTAAATTATCAATAGGATTGATTAGGATTACTTTAAGAATGTATATAATGACTAACTTGCTATGTTTTCATGATTTTGTTATTGTAGCAATTTTTGACTAGACTCGGCTATAGAACGCAGTCATTCTGTAGCCAGTCGCCTATTCCGCAGCTATCTTCATGTTTATGCAGGTTCCAGGTGTCACCTCAAGGAAAAACACATATGGTCCTATTCTGCATCACTCCCCCATCATTTCTTGCTCTCCACGAAGTCTGAGCTCGAGTCTACAGGTGGTTATGCACATGGGAAACCAAAACTAGGAGATAGACTTCTAATAGGGAAAGGATTGTACAGATGTCCTTAATCATAGTACGAGGCCACCACCAGAGTCCTAGTTTGATTTTAGTTGGGAAAGACAATTATTTCTATTTTATCTCAAAGACAGTTATGTAATTTTGTTATAAGTATGGCTCGGAGACCGAGAAATAGTTAGCTAGATTTATGTTTTATTGTTAGATCTCAGAAGACCGTAATACTCTGTTTTGAAGAATTTCTCCTTTAATGAAAGAAGCATCACTTTATTGTAAGAGCTGAGTCAATATTGAGCAGATTTGCGTGCTAATCCGGTGGTAGAGGGCCCCTGCTACCTGAGAAGCTTTGTTCATATGGTTTAGATAAGTAACTTAGCCTTGTTTCATTCTTAGTTTAATCAATTTTCTGAACTTTGTGTTTTTATACTTACTTGAAGTGGATGCCACAGTTAGTCTTATCCTTACAAACTCTTCCAAAATACCACTAACATTGGATGGGATATAACTATAGTATTTTAGGAGTTAGTTGCATTTCCTTGAACTTTATGTTTTTTGTGCTCAATGACATTAGTTGTTACAGCTAGTCTTGTTCTTATTAATCTCTTCCAAAATATCACTAACTCCGGATGAGACATAGCTATGGTGTTTCAGATCTTACTGTGTTTTGTTGAATTTTATGCTTTTATGCTCGTTTAAATAACATGTTGCAGCCAGTCCTGTTCTATAAATTATTCCAAAAAACCACTAACTCTGAATGAGACAGAGCTGAAACATTTCGTAGAATTAGTTGCATTTTAGTCCAGTTGAAATACTCCTAAGGTAAATGTCACTCTAGTTTAATTCTGTCACTATATTTCAAGTTTGATAATGGCATTCTAGTTCAAATCTGTTCACTGTATTTTAAGTTAGATTAGTGGCATTCTAGTTCAGTTCCAGTTCACTGTATTTCAAGTTAGGTTAATGGCATTCTAGTTTAGCTGTGGTCATTGTGTTTCAAGTTTGATCAATTTCATTCTAGTTCAGTGTTATTCATTGTTCTTTAAGTTGTGTTAACTGTCAAAATTAGACCTTCACGGCCTTCATTGTTTACAAACTACTCTTGTTCTAACTTTCCATTAATATATCATCATATGGACAGGAATTAGTGATATCAGTTTAAGGCCTCGATTGTTCTGCAATCTTTTGCAATTTCACAAATAAGCCTTTTCCCAAAAACTATTCTAGAAAATCTCTAACTTTCGAATGAGGCTTAGTAGTGACAAGTTGAGCTACAGAATGGATTAATATTAGAATTACAAGTCAATTCAGAGTAGAAATCTTATTGTGCTACAAATAATCTTTTCCAATTGTGTTCCAATAAACTTTTAGCCATGGATGAGATTCTTTGTAATATTGTAAGATGATTGTTTACTTAGGAGAACCTCATTTGCACTAAACTTGTCCTTTTCTCATGCTATTCCAATATATTTCTAATGAATGAATTGGATGAGTTCATGTTATGAGTTATTGAGTTCATGTTGTGATTTATTTCCTTGCTATGAGTCATTATCAAACTTTGCATTTTCTGTTCTTTAGTATAGGTTTTGCTCTGTTTTTAGTGTGACCAACAATTGTTCCTTTTAACATTTAGTTCTTTTCCTTCTTAACATAAAACCACAAAACCAAAAACATCATAAAAACATTAAACACAACGTAGTGAGAAACAGATACCTAGGCGCATATAGTGCACCTCACTTCAGCAGTTTACTAACCCTGGTTGATAATTTATGACCTCAATTTAGGAACACTAAGTTGAGCACTACACAAAGGAAAGCAGCCCAATGGATCAGGCACAAGTCAGCCTCCCAGAGAATACAATGGATGAGGCACAGGTCAGCCTCCTAGAGAATGCAAATTTGAAGTTCTTGATGCCTTCAAGAAGGTACCATCCCCAAGTGGAGCCACTATTAGCCACCTATAAATTTTTTTATAGAAAAAGATGGTTAAGACTTTTTGAGCCTTCAAGGAACAAATTTTATTACTAAAAAGTGTTGGCTCTTGAAGACTCTTGAATGCCTCATGCCTCTGTCCAAATATTCACTACTGTTCCTTTTTATACTCAGAAGTTCTGCTGATTTCATGAGAAGAAACTACTGCAAAATCATCATTTTTCACCTCCCTCCACTCAAAAATAAACTTCATTTTGCTCCCCTTTTTCTCCATAAAACTCCTCTATTTTCATTATCCCTCTTCTTCCCTTCATGAAAATCATTTTTACAAGGTTAAGAACTCACTCTTTAGCCTTATCGAAACCCACCAATTCCTTTGAAAAACATTGAAAAATGCCTAAAAAACACATTTTCATATTATGGATTAAAGCCCCCTTGGGCTAAAGCCTAACCACTTCCCCACCATACGCTTTGAGGCTGGAACCAAGAACTAACCTTTTTCAGTGCTTATCGCATCGCAAATATCCAAGTGTGCAAGTCCTTGGGCCATTACAAAAATTCCGATGCGATTAAGCCGCGTGTTTTATAAACCCCCATCATATTCCATAGACCAATGGCCCCGCAGACGGGCGCCTATTCGCTTCAAATAAAATATTTCTTGGCCAAAGTTTAAAACCTTTGGTTATATATTAAAATCCATTGGCCTTATATTATTTTATGATTTTTTTACTGATCCAATCTTTAGTCGTTCCGCACCGTCAATATGATCTGAAGATCAGACAGCACGAAGTCCATCTCTCCTGTGGTCCCCGCCCTCCACTCACCATTCCAAAAAACCGCGTGGTTTCTATTGCACCACCTTTGAAAGGTGGACAGTAATTTTTATTTGGCTGACGATGCCATTCACCGCATGACACGCATCCCGTGCACTATTTGAAAACCACCATCCATCACGCGCTAATGTTTGGACGTGGACCCGACGCGATATGGATGCGTGTCGTCCGATCTGAGGCCGCCCATCTGATGGCTATCGCTCACCGAAGATGCCTGACAGGTAACCAGGCTACAGTGCAGTCATTGAAGCATCTCCGCCGCCGATCTGATCTATAGATCGACGACTTGCATTTCATCACCCTGATTCATTGCCTGGTCAAACATTCTCCGTTTTGACTTTCCACCTGCGCTCCTGACTGTCGATCTCTGCGTGATCGATGGCTCTGATTTTAAATTTTTCTTCCACCTTCTCTATGACTTCTCCTGATAAATCCTGACCATTGGATGATGCCATTCAATAGCCATGCTTCCCCCACACGTCCTCCGCAGCAATAAACCTATAAATGCATGGATTTTCTAATATTTTTTGTATTGTGCAGGGTTTTTATGGTTTTTCGCCATAACTCACGAAATTTCAAAGGAGAAGGGTGACGATCCTCCCGCTTCGAAATCAAAAAATAAAATCCTTCACAATGTTTAAATTTCATGTTTCATCAATAATTCATCAGGCATTGATGCCATTCGACCCCTGCGCAGCCCTGCACACCAGCAAAAACCATGGATCGGGCACAGTCAGAGAGTATCAGTGACGAAGACCAAAATTTATCAAAACAGAGGGTTAAAGAAAGATTTTGTGGGGATCACGGCTAAGAATGTTTATGAAAAGCCTAATCCCTGACTAAAACACAGTTTGAAGAAAATTTTAAGTGTTTTATCAAACAAGAAAGCCTCCACCGCCACTGTTGAGGCAAATTGATCCCTCTAGCTACCACGATGCCACCTATGCCTCAAAGCATTCATATCAGAGGCTGGAGTTATTGATCAGGATCAGATATCTGCCTCACAACACAGCCAAAAGATAAATTCAGCAGGAAAATTAATGACAAACATCTGCAGAGTTACTTCGACATCACACAGAGCCTCAAAGGTCAACAAAAGCTCCCACCGAGCTTAAAAATATTTATGTAAAACATTTAATACAATGTACACTCATGTAAGATTCTTCATTGAGCCCCTCAAAGGCCAAGAAACCATTACGTCTGTATTAATTTTAATTGGAGATATTTTATCAGATCTCACCTCCTCTTTCTTCTATATATACTTCTGCAGAAGATGAGTGAGGGGTTGGTTGAGTTGGTTGCAGAACTTTGAAACACATTTGAGCTTAAAATTCCAATTGTAAATAATTTTCACTGGCTCTTGGAGCTCTTCTTGTAATAGATAAGTTAGGTTGATGATGCAGGAGCATTAGCTCGGAAAAATACCTTGTATTTTTATTAAACCTAGGGGTCTCATGTTTTTGAGAAAATATTAATTTCATGTAAATATTAATATTATTTTTGAGTGATTAAATTATGTTTTTAATTAATTATATGTGATAATTTGTAAATGTTTCCAAATAATTGGAAAAAATGAGAGAAATTAGATGAGAGATGTCTAAGATATAATCATGAAGCCTAAGATAGATTTAGTTGCAAGACTTTAGGGATAAATCTAGATTTTAGGGGCGTTGAGATATTGGAGGACTTTGTTGAGTGATTAAAGGGATTTGAACCTAAATTAGTTCAGTTCAATCTGTATAAATTAATGAGCCTCAAAAGGCCAAAGAGATCAGGTAGAATAGAATAGAGAAATAGGTTGTAAGCCTCCAGGCCTTTGTAAGAGGGCCAATGATTGAAAATCAGGCCAGGAGGAAAATAATGCTGTAAGCAAGTTCATTTTTATATAAAATATTTGGATTTTAATTATGCGCCTTAGTTGATTGATTATGTATGGTTGAAATCCAATATTAAAGATTGAAATGGTGACTCCGTGTTAAGAAACTTGTTGGCTTCAATTTGTAGAAATCGATAACTATTTTGTGTTGAAGCCAAAGCAAAAAATCAATGAGGTTTTATGGAAATTTAACGTATGGCGAAACTGAATTGAATTATATTTGAATGTCTGTGGAATAAGTGTATGAGGCAAAGAAATCGATTTCAGTTAATGTCAATTTATGCATTGAATTGAATCCGACTTGCATATGTATCGATCCTTCTAGAGAAAAATTGAATCAAAAGTTCAATTCAAATTGGTGTTAGCATATCGACTTGGGTGAGTCGATTTCATGGAGGGCACCATCGCTTTAAGGAGAATTTGACTGAACTTTTGTGTAAGAGTGCAGAATCAATATTTGAAATCGTGTTTTGTGGGTTTAACTACAAGTTCTTGGCATGAGTTAAAATTGCAGCATTCAGGAGCTTCAGATTAAGATATAGTTCTGGATTGAAGAAGACCTGAGTTAGAAACGAAGGAATTCGATTTATATAAATCGATATGGATTCTTGTGTTTATTTCACGGTACAAGGAGTGATGAGGTGCGGCCTTTTGACAAAGATGCATGCAGTGTGAACACATTTGCATCGATGTCTAGTTGTCAAATGCTGAGTGAATAGTAAATGTGTTTGATTGTTCAATTAGAAGGCGGATTGCAGAGGTGTGTAGTGCAATGAAGCGGAGAATAGTTTGAATGAAATCTTAAAGATGCAGTGAAATCGTGGGCGCAGAGGTTTCTGAGTTTAATACTGTTTTAAATATTAAATTGAACATACCTTAGAATGAATCTCATCGAAATTAATGAGGTTCGGGTTCCTGAGTGAATTTGAATTGTGTATGGTTTTAAATTCGACAGTTATAACATGTGGTTTGTAGCTGTCAACGAGCTATATCAACGATGTGAAAACTTAAATCTCTGTTGAGTTGGCAACATAAATGTGCCTCGGGCATTTTTGGATCAGTGCAATTATCTCGTTGACTTGTGGAAGCCAATCCACAGCCAGAAGTCGGAGAAGGCGTTGAAAAACGTTGAAAATCTTTGTTAATGTTTCCAATCCAAAGTCTGAAGTCTGAAGATTTATTGAACAACATTGAAAATCGGTGCAGAGTTTTAGTTTAAGCCTATCCGATTCTTGAATTAAAATTTAATGGAATTGAGGAGAAACAATGGAGGAATGAAGGTCAAAGTCGATGAATTGCAGCGTTGAGGGAATTGCGTTAAGGTATATCACAGGAGAAGGGCACAGTAACCTGTAGATGTTTTCATTCATGAATTGTCTTTGCAGATTTAAAATCGCCACAGAATGGGAATGTGAATTTCAATGGTAAGTTACAACGTTGGAATGATTCTTATCTTGAATTGGTGGAGAAACCCTGTTTGGTAAAACATTGTTGGATGAATGGTAAAATATTGGAACCAGTTGCATTATTAACCCAAATTTCATGTTGGCATGGTTGTTATAATTTTTGCTGAATAATTTTGTGCATTGAACTAAGGTTAAGTTGGCAAGTCTAAAAAGGCAAAGGCACATAAATGAATCAAGGTTTGTTTATTTTAAATACTTGGCATTTGGGTTAATAAGTGGCGGTGTAATAATTATGCCTTGGGATTTAATTAACCAAGTTCGACTTTTGAATTTGGGAAGTTTTCATAGTTTAAACATCATGAAAAGATTTCATGGATGAAATAAACCTTACATATGAAGGTTGAAGGTTTTTATGAAAGTATGATTTGGGTTTTAGATGCTATCAGAAGAGAGAGTTGATTGAGTTTGGGGGTGTGTTGAAATATGGTATTCATAATCCATAAAAAGTTGTGAACATATGCTATTAGCTTCCGCATGTAAAAGAGTGTGAAATCGCCTTGACTAAGTCTTATTTGGGCAGTTATCGAGATGCATTTATATATGCAGAGTATTGGAGAGATTCTGGGTTTTGCAGGGTCTTTCTGCATCAATTGAGATGAGTAGATGATTACTAAGCTAAAGCATTGGACTTAAAGTTGTAACTGGTTTGGAGCATCAATACAAGCTGATTTATGGGATCCTGGTCTATGTTGATGCTGATGTTTTTCTAATTGTAACTTGTTATTTTGTTTCTGTTTTTACTGTGTTTCATTTACTCTTATAAAGAACAACATTCATAGATTTAGGACCTACTGTATATCAGTAACCTTCTCTGACTGAAAATCTTTATTTATATGTTTTCTTCCAAACTGTGTTATTTAGGAATGATTTAATTCAGTTTAAGCATAGGAATGCTGGCGTTCCCTCATATTATTGCCTTAGATGAATATTATTCTTTAATTTTATGTTCAGTATTAGTTAAGTAGAGATGAACTATGGAAGATATGGTGTGCCCTGGTTCTAGTCTTATCCCCAAAGACTGTCTGAATGTTTCTTTTGGAATGTGTTAAAAGATGGCTAGTTTCAAAGTACTTACCAGATCTTAGGCCATTCTTTGTTATCTTTGTGTTTATCTTGAAAGTTACCAAGTAAAGCAGAGCTAGGAGAGGATTTGTGGTGAGCCCGGCCTGCTAGTTTCTTCTCCAAAGGTTGCCTTCAAGTTTCCCTTTGTTTTTATATGTTTTCTATTGAAAGTGTATCAAAGGCTGGCTAGTTTCAAAGTACTTACCAGATCCTAGTTTTCTTCATGTTTTTCTTAAGTGTGTGTCAAAGGCTAGCTAGTTTCAAAGTACTTACCAGATCCTGGGCTGCTCTTTGTTCTGCATCTGTTTAATTTTCATTCTTGTTGTATCATTTCATTTCATAAATCAAAATTTAAAGGGATCCTTAGATGTAGATGACTTGCCCCATGGACCACTCTTGCCTCTTTCTATTTCAATTAAACCCTATTATGACTCCATAGCCCAATGGACTAAAACCTGCAATTATCTATCTTTTTGGCTGAAGCTTACTCTGATTTCTTGCAACTTCTCACCTTTGAAACTCTTTTCATTTTGAACTTTCCACCTCAAACAGTAATCTTGCTCAACCATCCAAAAACCAAAACAAACCCTTGGCCTTCATAACTAGCCTAATATCATTAACCAAAACTTCAAAGACAAATCCATCTTTGCACTCATTGGAGAGATCCCTCTTCGGATTCAGGAGGGCTAGATCCTAGAATCCCAAAGTTGGTTGAAACGATGTTTCTCCCTGAGATCAGACTTTGCCAATCTTGCTGATTACAGGGAGCTAACAAATTGCACAGTGGATCATTGGGTAGACAACGTGTTAGGAGGATTTGTAACAAAATTTTCTATCGATCAGTTTGTCTCCTACTCTGAAGCAAAGTGAAGATTCTTCACGGGGTTCCGAGGTAAGTTCCTGAAGACTTTGCCATTATTGATCAAAATATTATTATGCGAAAAGAGTATTCTGTGTAGCCATACCGAGTGAATGACCTCTGATCTGGACAGGAGTTCAACCTGGAGTGGAAAGTACTATAGGGCCAACATAGAAGGAGATCAATTGGCCTACAGTCTAGTAAGGGAAGTAGCTACGCAGAGTCCTCCATCCACACCACTTTCAAATCAGCCTAGAGGTAAGAATTCACCGACCCCTCCGCCACCGGAAGATGACATGGTTGCGCACATGAAATTGCAGACCTTCAAGGGTGTGGGGGATGAAGATATGGATCAGTTCTGGTTTGTCGCAGGATCGGTATGGACTATGTAGAACATGGCTAATGAAGTGGTGAAATGGGAACAGTTTTCCCTTGCCTTCGAAGGAAGAGAATTGGACTAGTACATGGGATACATCGGCCAAAACGCAAATGCAACTATTAAAGAAATTAAGGACGCCCTAAAACAACTGTTCAAGAAACCTAAGTCCTACTCCAAAATCATGGTTGATCTAAAGGATTTCAAGCAAGGACCTTTTGAATCTATGTGGGAGGCTGATCAACAACTAAAGAAGGTGATCAGAGAAGGGGGATTCCAATATGATGAAATACAGTACACAAAATGGTTTATTGCCATGTTGCTGCCTCACCTGAGTGTACCTATGGGGCACCAAATTTTTGAATCGCAGGAGAAGGCCTTGGAAGGTGCCATGAAGTTAGAAGCTACACCTCGAGATGAAACTCAGCTAGGCGTCCAATAGATTTAGGGAAATCTGGAAGCGATGCATGTAGAGATATAGAAACTACGAAAGGAATGAGGGGCAGAAGCTAGCCCCGAACGATGGTGCATACGATGCCAGAATGAATGGCCACACCAAGGATAAATGTCCTCTATTAACAGAGTATGTGCAGGCCGAGGGACCAAGCCCATTGCACCTTAGGGAGGCTGTGGGTCCTAGTGGGCCAGCACTTTGGTGCGACGATTGTCGCGTCGTAGGACTGCACGATACTAACCACTATCCCTGCCTTGCTACATACGTTCCACGAGTAGAGTAGAAATGGTGTTGGTTCTGCAGATCGGTGGGGCATGACGAGTAGAACTACCAGACATATGATTTGATGATTGATCAAGGAAACTTATACAGGGTACAATCAGACCCTGCGTCACCAAGGACCCTCGTAGGTATAGGCGGCTCTCCAACAAGGGGCAGGGGAGGAGGACGCGGTAGAACTGTAGGACGGGGACGAGGTCAGATCATCTGCTATAACTATGGAGAAGCAGGACACTTTGTAAGGGACTTCCTGAACCCCACTAGGAAATCTTTCCGATATTGCAGATAGCTAGACCATGCGATCGAAGATTTCCTGATCTTGATCGCAAAAATGCAGGAAAAGAACTTGAGACCTACGCAAAATGTACAAAGAGTTAAGGCTGAGCTGCGAAACAAAGATCCAAGTGTGAATGTGGTGACACGCAGTGGGATGGCCACCAGGGGGCCTTAGGAGGAGGCTACAATGGAACCTATGATCCATCAATCCGTTAAAAAACAAGAATACCTGGACCTAAGAAGGGGGAAAGAAACATTTATCGTAGCTCATAAAGACGAAGGCAACTACTGCTCGGCCACTTGCGAACTCAAGGCAGATGAGAAGGTTGAGCCCTTTTTGCAGGCATGTATGAAACTACTACACAACCCAAAGGCTGTGGAGAACCTTCAGGCATTAATAGATAGTTGCGCAGCCCAACCCAACCTAAACTTGGAAGTCAAGGATGTGCACAAACTATACAGGTATAAGAAACTCACCAGAAGAGAAATGCGGTTGTCTGCGCAGATCAGTGACTACAAAATGAGCTAGGTTATTTTGGACCTAGGGTCGAATGCGAACATATTACCTAAGCAGATTTGGAAATGAATGGGAGAACCTAAGTTGGAATGGTCCACTATTTAGCTGCACATGGAAAATCAACAGAAGATCATCCCGCTAGGAAGGTTTCCTAAAGTTACGGTGGATATCGTAGAAGTAAAGGCCTGCGCTGATTTTGAAGTGATAGAAATTGTAGAATATGCTGACGCCTACCCTACGCTCTTGGCATTGGATTGGGCCATAGATATGGGAGGTATCATTAACCTCAAGAAGAGAAGCATGGTGTTTGAGAATAATGGCACAAGGGTGATAGTACCATTAGATCCTATGGAAGGTGAATGATATACAGAGGCAGTACGCGATGAAGAGGAGGTGGATCACATTTAAAAGTTGACTGTGCGGGGCAAAGATTGGATCAAACCCATGGTGGAAGGAGTACTCCGCTGGGAAAAGGACAGTGAATACTTCTCTGACTCTGATGGGGAGATGGAGAATTGGCAAAACCGGTTGCATGATGTCTTAGTGTTGCGATGTCTTTGAGTCACTAGGGACTTCCATTACATTCCTCGGAGGTAAGAGACCTACCCTTCTTTGATGGTTCTGATAACATTAGGGAATTCTCCCACACATTCGAAGCCGAGGTTCCTAGAGAATGGGGGATATGGGCCCTTAATCTAGCAATGTGTGCAACACTTGCAAGATGGTGGGAGTTGCACAAAGGGGTGTTCTAGGACTAGGAGGACTGTCGAGACATGATGCTTCTCCAATTTGAGCCTCCAGTAAATATATGGGTTGAGATGTTCCTTAGCCCAGGATACTCGTGTAACCACTTGTTGGCCTGGATCAGGGCATGGGGTGACTGGGCTAGGGAAGAATGGGTTCACTTTTTCATTCACGCGTTACGACCAATCTCGATTGCATGGTACCTGGATGCGGAGCTACATCGATGCACCCGCCATTGGGAAATTATGAGGGATGAATTCATCGGGACATTTGGACTCATAGGGGGGTCAGAAGCACTTGATGAAGCTCTATAGGGTATAGATACATTTTTTTTTAAAGAGCCTAGCTCCACTAAAGCATTCGGGGCACCGACATGGGAATCACAGATGCAGGATATTGTCAACTGCCACAGCTTGGCAAGGGAAGAAAGTGAAGAAGACCCGTAGTCTGTCTCTATCCTAGAGTCACAAGGAGAACACCCTATTGCAGGACCCTCACTACAAGAGGTAGATGTCACTAATCCCCTCAAGCTGCACGAAGTTAATATTGGGATGGAATAACATCCTAAGTTGGCTAATATTGGGGACTATTGGGATGAAAATATAGTAAGCAAAGTGGATAAGTTACTCACTGAGTACCAAGACTTATTCCCAACAAAAATTTTATAACTAAAGAGGATCACAGGGGACTTATAAGTCATGCATATCACTCTCAAACAGGATGCCTAACCTGTGAAATAGTGACCCTATAGGTTGAACCCCAAGTATAAGAAAAAATTCAAGGAAGAGCTTGATAAAATGATCACTGCAGGTATCATCGAACCTGTCGAACAGTCAGACTGGGTTAGCCAGATGGTGGTTCAGGAGAAAAAGGCTAAAGGGGATATTTGGATCTGCGTGGACCTACACAAGCTAAACGACGCCTATGTTCATGACCCATTCCCTACACCTTTCTCAAACGAAATTTTGGATAGCGTGGGGGGACAGTAAGCATACTCTTTTACGGACAGATTCTCTAGGTACCATCAGATTAGAATCGCTCCTAAAGACCACATCAAAACCATGTTTTCCACGGAATGGGGCTCGTTTCAATATATTGTCATGCCATTTGGTCTCAATAAGGCCCCTGCTATTTTTTCACGAGTAGTGGTTACGGTGTTCAAAGAATTTATCCACAATTTCCTAGAAGTATACTTTGATGATTGGATCATCTTCGGCATGGTGAAGGCGCATGTATCTAACTTGTGCATGATGTTAGATGCCTGCCGAAAGCATCAGATTTCCTTAAATATCAAAAAGTGTATTTTCTGTGTACCCTTTGGTATCCTGCTCGGCCATATAGTTTTTCGACAAAGGCTGATGGTGAACCCTACTGAAATTGCAGTAATCATCAACTTGCAAGTACCAACCACGGAGAAACAATTGTGCTCGATACTTGGGCACATAGGCTACTACCGAAAATTAATTCGAGGCTACGAACTTATCACGAACCCTATGGAAAAATTGCTCAAAAATGATGTTTTTTTCTTTTGGGATGACGAGTGTCAAAGGAGCTTTGAATTACTTAAAGAAAAGATGGTCTCGACACTGATTCTCATCTCTCCTGATTGGGAGAAGGTCTTTCATGTCCACGTTGATGCATCAGGAATTGATCTTGGAGCTATCCTTACACAGCCAGGAGAAGGAGACATTGATCATCTGGTTTCCTTTTCAAGTCAACTCTCAGGCGCTAAACGTAATTACTCCACTATAGAGCGGGAGGGGTTGGCCATGGTATACGCTTTGCAGAAATATCAATATTACTTATTAGGAGGACACTTCAAAATGTTTACAGACCATTCATCCTTGAAGTACCTAGTAAATAAGCCCATTTTGGGAGGGAAAATATGCCGCTGGTTACTGTTATTTCAGGAGTATGACTTTGAAATCGTAGTTAAGTCGGGAAATCTGAATGCTAGGCTGGATCACCTATCACGAATAGAGAATGGAAAAGAGCCAACCAACCTAGAAGACAGATTACCTGATGCACATTTGTTTGCTATTAAGGTAGTACGTGCCCACTTCACTGATATCATTCAGTTCTTGACTACCGGGATGGCTCCCCCGAAGTATTTAGTGCAACAGAAGAAAGAGCTAGTCGCTTGAGTAATATATTTGACCATCATTGCGGGTCAGTTATATAAGATGGGAGTGGATGAAGTATTACAGCGATATGTTCTGGAACATGAAAGGCACACTATATTGGTAGAAGCTCATGACGGAGTATCAGGAGGTCACTACCTAGGGAAAGCAATGGTGAAAAGGGTTTTTAGGGATGGGTTATGGTGGCCTACCCTGCACCGTGATGCCCATGATATGTGATATGTGCCAACGAACAGGGAGGCCATCCAGTAGGGATGAAATGCCCCTTCAACCACAAATGGCTCTACAAACATTTGATAAGTGGGCCATCAATTTCATTAGACCTATCTACCCACTACGAAAGAAGACAGGAGCGCGCTACATTATTATTGCCACTGATTACGTCACTAGGTGGGCTGAAGAGCAAGCAGTAAAGGATTGCACTATGGATACCACTGCGCATTTTATTTTTGAACAGATCTTGACCAGATTTGGGTGCCTGAAGATCCTCATGAGTGACAGGGATACGCACTTCGTTAACGAAACAATCCAAGCTTTGACTACAGATTTTTGAATCCATCATGCAAAAAGCACACTGTATCACCCATAGGCCAATGGTGCGGTTAAATCCTTTAACAAAATATTGGAGCGAGCACTGACAAAGGTTTGCAATGCCGATCGCAGCGATTGGGATGTATGCATCCCATCATTTCTTTGGGCTTATCGAACCACCTACAAAAAGATAACTGGGAAAACTCCTTTTAGGATGGTCTATGGCAAGGAGGCCATTATGCCAATGGAGTACATTATTCCTAGTCTACGTATCACCGCCATCACGAACATGGCAGACCCTGACATCATGGGGGAGCGCTTAGCACAACTTATGGCTTTGGAGGAAGATCAGTTCCTAGCTAATTTCCATCAACAGGTGTAGAAGGCTCGTGATAAAGCCTAGCATGATCGACATATTTACCAAAAGACCTTCGTGTAGGATGAACTGGTCCTCTTATACGATAGCCAGTTTGCAAAACATCCAGGGAAGTTTCGATAGAACTGCCTTGGGCCCTATACTGTTAAGTAAATCACGGATGGTGGAGCTGTTCGGCTGGCTACCCTGCGTGGTGATGTACTGCCAGGATATGTCAACGGTAGTCGGCTCAAACCATATTGGATCAAATGACTACAGTGAGAGCAGCTGTGAAGATGCAGAGGATGAACCTACTAGCACAGTGACTCGGGACGAGTCACAAGATTATGTTGGGGGACTGTTGGAACAAGGTCTCCTACAAACCTGCGAAATTGGTCCATTTTGTATATTTCTGATTATATTTAGTATATTGTAGGGGGTATGGGGTGGGTCAAAGCCCCTAAAGCATTGTAATTGGGTCAAGGGTAGACCAAGAGTCTGCAAACCATGACTTGCAGACAATTGGATGCAGAGGCTAAGAATGATAAGACATTGCTGCCAAGTGAAAATTGATAGATCTGGTCAGGGTTTTGGGTAAGGACTCCTACTGCTGTGTGCACGGAGGGCCTTTATCCTACTATGTGCGGACCCTGCTGTTGTGTGCATAGGTTGGGTTTTTGGGGTTTTGTACATAGATCTGAAAGATTAATGAATGCGGAAGTATTGTTTCCTATCTGAATCTGCTGGAATTGCTATGATATGAATTTGTGACATTTGGATTACTTAGTATATGCTGTTGTTTTATTAGTTTAAGTTGCGAACATAATTGTGTCCTTATTTATGTTGCAATCTAGGTTTGTTCTACTTGATTCATACAAGAATACCTGAAAGAGCTGTGTATTGTTATATGAATTCTCAATCTGTGTAGAAAAAATACTGAGAGGGGGGGTGAATCAGCATTTAGGGCTGAACAATTTTTCTTTTCTTTCTCTTAAAACCATATGTTACAGTACTGCATCCAACATGTATGTCCATATATCTTATTATGTCTTTACTTAGGGCATTGCATCAGATAAGCATTAAGCATGAACATAAATAATAAAACTAACCATCAAACATAAACAACACATGTGAACACCAGGATTTAAGGTGGAAACCCAATTCGGGAGAAAACCACCGCTGCTGTAATCTCAGTCTTCAATATTTATTATAGAGAAAACTTCTTACAATATATGCTGGTGTAGAATTATACTAGCATGCAGGCACCCACTTACAGAAGGCTACAACCTTCTCTCATTTACCAGCCTCTCCTCAAAGGGAGCTACTACCCCCTGCTCTCGTTTACCAGCCTCTCCTGGAAGGGAGCTACTACCCCTTGCTCTCATTTACCAGCTATCACTGGAAGGGAGCTACAACCCTTTACTGAAGGCTTCGACCCTCAGCACCACTGCGGACCACGTTTCATCAATTTTCATACTGGATCCACCAGTTTCCACACGACATACCTTGCAAGCCACCAGATTTATTTATTCAGTATACTCACACCAGTTATTCATGATTTCATCTGTCATTCAAACCAGAGATTCATCATCGTCAATCATTATATTCATGGTTGCACCGTAGTTTCAGATTTATCAGTTAAGAACAGAGCTCGCCCATACAGATATTCCTTGGAGAAATTTTTTCATTCACAACCCTTACGATGCGCACCTCGTTCTCTATTTTTCTTCTCCTTATATAGTTTTGCCTTTATTAAAAACCATGAGTCAAAACCATGAACCGCTAATGGTATTCCTCTGTCAGTATTCCTTTTAGTTTATCCCACGGGGCTTTTTGATCTCTTTTTAATTTATTATCAATTTTAAAGAAATTGAAAAATATATATATTTACAACTTTTGAATTCCCAAGCCTTATATCTAAAGTTTAACCCTTCAGACTTTATAGAAATATCCAACGATTCCAAATAAATTAATCTTATGATAAACCTTTGACCCCGAGCCCACATATATAGTCAATAGCCAATCAAATATGCACACGGTACCATAAGTAAATTTTGCGCAAGTCCAGCGTCCGATCACCGTTAGATTAGCAAGCTTCCAGATCAACGACGTATATGCATATCGCTCGACCTCAGATGCCGAACATTAACGTGCGATGGTCCGCCATACCTGTGTTAATCTTCATGCACCTTCAACAAATGATGACTGTCCGATGACCCCTTCTCAGATCAACGACGTATATGCATATCGCTCAACCTCTGATGCCGAACGTTAACGTGCGATGGTCCGTCGTACCTGTGTTAATCTTCGCGCACCTTCAACAAATGATGACCATCCGATGACCCCTTCCCAGATCAATGGCGCTCAATGATATCTCTGGGCGTCCTGGGTCGAACTATAATGCGCGATGGCGCACAGTGAAAAGTGGTTTTGTGAAGTCGTACAGGGACGCGTGTCGAGTACTCTATGGAATCGCTCCTCAACCAGGAAATACCGCTTGCTCCACATAGGCGGTGCGATGAAAACCATAAACCGCCTTCACTGTTCACTTGGTCATGGTTCCGCTCTTCCACACATGGTTTCGTCGCCTTTTTAATGTATTATTATAATTAAGTTGTGCTCTAAGGTTTTTCCTTTCTACTCCTAGTTCCATCCAACTTCGCATTCCGTCGTCACTAAGTGTTCCGCTACTCCATTAATCTGTGCCATCTCCCATCAACTCCCTCATCAGATACATAGTATCATTCAAGCCTTCCAATTACACAGGACATCATTCGACTGCATTACAGAGATTATTCACATAGAGGTTTAGGGGATTCCACACAAGAATTACATCAGTCAATACACATATAATACACATATCCCTAACTCTGCAACAATGATTTCATTCCTCTCCGGGCACTGTAGGTATCCTCTGCCCATTATGAAATTGATCACATAGGTCATATATTTCAGATTTACTCAACCATACTTAACACAATTCCATAGTTCTTCATCAACATATACAAATCTTGGCTAGATATTCAATTTGTCCTTCAATCTATTACCTTGTCTCTTCCTAGCAGCTCTCCCTTTTGTCATCTCCTTTGCAAACTGTAGTAAACCCCTAAATTCAACTCTACTGCTTTGTCTCTAATTCCTCTATTTCATCTGCTACCTCTGCTACCTCTCTGTCTCTTTTGCCTTATGGATAGTTTAGGTGCTGCTCCTGTCTTTTCCAATTCCTTTGCCATCAATGACAACATTTCCAACAATCTCCCCCTTTGGCATTGATGGAAATACTCTTCCTATGATGGCCTTATAGAAGCCCTTTGTTGCTTTCCCCCCCCCTTTGACATCAATGGCAAAGAGTTTGATCAAGATCCTTTGAACCGACAATGCCATGCTCCCCCTGAGATCATGCTGCATCTTCAAACATAATATGACCAACAATTCATCCTTTTCATATGATCAATGCTCCCCCTTAGCTGGTGTATTTAGAGATTCCCAACAGCACCTCACAGCCAATTTAATCTTATATATTTAAGTAGACCTGATCCTTTGCATGGCAGAGACTACTCCTAGTTTCTGTCTGAGATATTCGAACGCTTCCTTGGGTAGAGGTTTGGTAAATATATCAGCAACTTGTTCTTTGGAGGAAACATACTCCAATTTCACTTTTTGTTCAAGCACTTGTTCACATAAGAAGTGGATGGGAATGTGCTTGGTCTTGGAATGCATAACAAGATTCTTTGAGATACTGATGGCACTTGTATTATCACACATAATGGAGATAGGAGGTGAACATTTGATTTTAAAGTCTTGTAGGGTTTGCATCATCTAGAGAAGTTGAGTGCAACATGATGTTGCAGCCACATATTCTGCTTCTGCTGTAGATAAGGAAATGGAGCTTTTCTTCTTGCTGAACCAAGATACTAACCGGGGCCCCATATAGAATGCAGCACCACTAGTTATTTTCCGATCATCAACACTTCTAGCCCAATCTGCATCAATGTATGCATGAAGAGTAAGATTAGCATTATTTGGATACCATAGTCCAAAATCTTGAGTTTCTTGTAGATATTTGAATATTATTTTCACAGCCTGAAGGTGAGACTCTTTTGGATTGGCTTGAAATCGTCCAACAATCCCAACTGCATGCATAATGTCTGGTCTTGTCCTAGTGAGATAAAGTAGACTTCCTATCATAGATTTGTATTCTGGTTGATTCATCGTGGGGGAATCATCACTAGAAATGAGATTACATCCGGTTATCATTGGTGTACTTACAGGTTTTCAATCTTCCATGCCATACTTCTTCAGGATTTTCTTGAGGTATTTTGCTTGTGATAAGAAAATGCCATATGTTGCTTGTTGCACTTGCAATCCAAGAAAGAATGTTAGTTCCCCAAGTAAAGACATTTCAAATTCTTGCTACATATCAGAAGAAAATTTCTGACTCATAGACTCTTCATTACTTCCAAAAATGATATCATCAACATATACAACCACAATCAATAGTTTGTCATTTTCAATTTTTGTGTATAAGTTGTTATCAGCAGACCCTTTTGAAAATCCTTGTTGATGAAGATATTTTTCAAGACGATATTACCATGCCCTTGGAGCTTTTTTGAGACCATATCGAGCCTTTTTAAGTCTACAAACAAGTTTTTCATCATTTTCCAAAATGAATCCTTCTGGTTGTTCTATATAAACTTCTTCTTCTAGATCACCATTGAGAAAAGCAGATTTAACATCCATTTGATAAACTTTGATTTGTTGGAAGCTTGAAAAAGCAAGAAACATTCTTATAGCTTCAAGTCTGGCTATAGGAGCAAAGGTTTCTTCAAAGTCTATACCTTATTGTTGAGCATACCCCTTGAAAAAAAGTCTAGCTTTATTTCTTATAACATCCCCATTTTCATTTAACTTGTTTTTTAATATCCATTTAGTTCCAATGACATTTTTGTCATGAGGTCTTGGTACTAATTCCCAAGTGTGATTCTTTTCAATTTGATCAATCTCTTCATTCATGGTTTGAATCCAACATTCATCTTTGCTAGCTTGACTAACACTGTGAGGTTCAATAGTGCATAGAAATGCAAGTGTACTAGAAGATCCCACAAGAGTCCTTCTTGTTTGTACACCTGATCCCTTTTCTCCCAAAATTTGAGATTCTGGATGATTCTTTTGAACATATCTGGATGGAGCCTTTTCAGACAAATCATCTTCAGGTTCTTCACTGGGTTCACTATTTGTATCATTACTATTTGATGTACAAGGATATGTGTCATCATCATCTTCATCTGTTTTTTGCTTTTCTTCTTTTGGAGCTGCAGGAGACTCATCAATAACAACATCAATACATTCAAAAATCTTCCGAAGTCTTTTCTTGTAACATTTATATGCCCTACTCCTAGAGGAGTAACCAAGAAATATTCCTTCATCTGCTCTGGGTTCAAACTTGCCAAGTTTTTCATCATTATTCTTGATAAAGCATTTGCTTCCAAAAATTCTAAAATGCTTTGTAGTGGGAGGATTACCATACCAGAGTTCATATGGAGTTTTATCACTATTTACACGAACATGTGCCTTGTTGAGAATGTTTACTGCTGTATGTGCTGCTTCTCCCCAAAATGTGTCAGGTGTTCCGGAATCATCAAGCATAGCTCTAGCCATTTGTTGAACTGTTCTATTCATTCTTTTTGCAACACCATTTTGTTGTGGAGTGCCAGCTACAGAAAACTGTCTTTTTATGCCATGTTGTTCACAAAATTCAAGAAATTCATCTGATGTATATTCTCCTCCTCGATCAGATCTAAGACACTTGATTTTTAGATCTAATTCATTTTCAACCAGTGCTTTGAAGATCTGAAATTTCTCAAATGCTTCATCTTTGTGTTTAGTCAACCCAATCCAACACATTCTAGAGAAATCATCAATAAATAAGATATAGTATTGTTCACCACGTGGTGAATTTTTCCTCACAGGTCCACATATGTCAGTATGAATGAGTTCAAGAGGCTTACTTGATGATCCTTCCTTGGCATTAAATTGCACTCTGGTTTTCTTACTGAATTGGCAAGATTTGCATATGATACTTTCAGGTAGAGTAATATTGGGAAGATCACGAACAACTTTAATTCCTCTTGATTTGTTGATTTGAGAGAAGCTCAGATGCCCCAACCTTCTATGCCATAGCCATTTTTCTGAATATTTACTCAAGTAACATTGTTCTTTGCAGTTCTTCAATACATACAAGTTGCTTGGAGTTCTTTTTCCTTTTATAATTGTTTTACCTGTATCAAGATCACGTACCACACATTATTTTGAACTAAAGACAACTTCAGTTCCTTGATCACACATTTGACTTACACTTAACAAGTTATGATTTAATCCATACACATACATGACTTCATTATCTTTCACCTTTTCTTTTAGAAAAACAAACCCTTTTCCCTTAATGACTGCAGGAGTATCATTTCCAAATGTAACATTCCTTTCTTTTTCTAGAGCACTATATGCAAGAAGTTTGGTTTTATCACCTGTCATGTGTCTTGAGAATCCACTATCAATGTCCCATTGGTTTTCTTTATCTTCTGCAAACAACGCTATGCCACAATTTTCAACCTGTAATTCCTTCTTTTTCCATAATTAGGAGCTTGAAGGAGCATGTTCTTTTGGCTGAACTTTGCTCCTGCATTCAGATTCTTCATGGCCAAATTTATTGCAATAAGCACATTCAACTTCATTTTGAAGAGGAGAAAAGTTGTTATAGGTATTCTTCTTTGTTTCAATATCAATCCTTTTCTTTCTTGCTTCTCTTGTCATGATAGTTTTATATGCTACACATTGAACAACTTTATGACCAAAATTGTGACATGAGAAACATTGTCCATTGAAGAAGAAATTTATGCGATCATAAAATCTTCTACATGAATTTACCTGTTGATTGGTGTTTCTTTGAAAGACATTCCTGTTAGTGTTCTTTGAATTGAGATGATCATGCTTTACCTGTAAAGATTCTTTATTCCCTTGCTGAGTGGCAGCATGTTGTAAACCAGCTATAACTTCTTTTAGATAATTTGGTGTTGAAGCCTGAGAATATTCTCCAATATATCCAAGACCTGTCTTTATAAGAGGAGAATGTTGTACCTTGGTAATCTCATCTAAGGTTTCAGATCCTTTAGCAAATATAAGATTCAGAGTCTTTACTTTCTCAAGTTCTTTTCTTAAACTTACTACTTCACACTCTAATTTCTCATTGTGTTTCTCTTTTTCTTCAAGCTGATTTTTCAGAGTTTCTATGGTTCTTTTACTCTCTTCTAAGAAAATTTTGAGTTTATTGTTTTCATCAAGAAAATCACTGTCTTCTAGAGCATCCACAAAAGTATCCTTTTCTTTTCTACATTCTTTTTCAAATGCCATGAGAAGTCTAAAATCTTGTTCACATTCTTCCTCACTATCAGATAACCCATCACTGTCTTCATGAGTATAGTAACTATTTCTAGTGCTAAAACAATTCTTATTCCTTCTTGCTAATTCCTTCCCCTTTTTATGTGTTTCTTTATAAGGACACTAAGCAGCATAATGACCAACTCTTCCACAATCAAAAAATTTGAAAGGAAGCTTACCTCTGAACCGTCCTGTGCCAAGTTGAAGTTTCTTTACAAAGTTTATCTCATCTTCTTCTGAGATATATCCTGATCCTTCTATTTTTTGTACTTCCTTCCCTTTTGTAGAAGTTCTGAAGATTTCTTCTTTGACTTCATATGGTCCTCCTCTTCTCATTTCATATGCAGTTAGTATGCCATGAAGTTTCACCACAGTAATATTTTGAAGATCCTGCTTTTATTCAAGAGCAAAAACTTTTGACTCAAATTTTGTCGTTAGTGATCTTAAGACTTTCTCAACCAAATTAGATTCAGTTATTGTTTCTCCTAGATTTCTCATACGATTTACAATATCATCAAGATGTAAAAAGAAATTGGCAATGCTCTCCTCATTATCCATTTTTAGATTCTCATATTGAATTCTGAGAGTTTGGAGTTTAGCACTTTTTACCTTTTCATCACCTTCATAACTTAGAATGATTTTGTCCCATATTGCCTTTGCTGTATTCAGCTGCATGACTTTGACAAATTCTGATTCAGTTAGACTTCCCAATAGAGCATTGACCACCTTTGAATTTGTTTCATAATTCTTTCTTTCTGTTGGATCTATTGGTACTACAGTTGGATATTGATATCCTCCTTCAACAATTGCCCATACCTCTGCTCCCAGAGACTGAAGATAGGATCTCATCCTTGTTTTCCAGAAGATTAAATTGTTTCTGTTAAATAGCGGAGACCTGATAGATGCTGTTCCATCTTTATTGCTCATCTTGCTTGATCTTCCTTCTAGCGGCTAAGATTTTTCAGAAGGACCTTCTCTGATTCCAATTGTAGGAAAAATACTGAGAGGGGGGGTGAATCAGTATTTAGGGCTGAATTTTTTTTCTTTTCTTTCTATTAAAACCATATGTTATAGTACTGCATCCAACATGTATGTCCAGATATCTTATTATGTCTTTACTTAGAGCATTGCATCAGATAAGCATTAAGCATGAACAGAAATAATGGAACTAACCATAAAACATAAACAACACATGTGAACACCAGGATTTAAGGTGGAAACCCAATTCGGGAGAAAACCACCGCCGCTGTAATCTCAGTCTTCAATATTTATTATAGAGAAAAATTCTTACAATATATGCTAGTGCAGACTTATACCAGCACGCAGGCACCCACCTGCAGAAGGCTACAACCTTCTCTCGTTTACCAGCCTCTCCTCGAAGGGAGCTACTACCCCCTGCTCTCGTTTACCAGCCTCTCTTGGAAGGGAGCTACTTCCCCCTGCTCTCGTTTACCAGATATCACTGGAAGGGAGCTACAAACCCTTACTGAAGGCTTCGACCCTCAGCACCACTGCGGACCATGTTTCATCAATTTTCATACTGGATCCACCAGTTTCCACACGACATACCTTGCAAGCCACTAGATTTATTCATTCAGTATACTCACACCAGTTCTTCATGATTTCGTCTGTCATTCAAACCAGAGATTCATCATCATCAGATCATTATATTCATGGCTGCATCGTAGTTTCAGATTTATCAGTTAAGAACAGAGCTCGCCCATACAGATATTCCTTGGAGAAATTTTTTCATTCACAACCCTTATGATGCACACCTCGTTCTCTATTTTTCTTCTCCTTATATAGTTTTGCCTTTATTAAAAACCATGAGTCAAAACCACAAACTGCTAATGGTATTCCTCTGTCAGTATTCCTTTTATTTTATCCCACGGGGATTTTTGATCTCTTTTTAATTTATTTATCAATTTTAAAGAAATTGAAAAATAAATATATTTACAACTTTTGAATTCCCAAGCCTTATATCTAAAGTTTAACCCTTCAGACTTTATAGAAATATCCAACGCTTCCAAATAAATTAATCTTATGATAAACCTTTGACCCCGAGCCCACATATATAGTCAATAGCCAATCAAATACGCGCACGGTACCATAAGTAAATTTCATGCAAGTCCAGCTTCCGATCACCGTTAGATTAGCAAGCTTCCATATCAATGACGTATATGCATATCGCTTGACCTCCGATGCCGAACATTAACGTGCAATGGTCCGTCGTACTTGTGTTAATCTTCACGCACCTTCAACAAATGATGACTGTCTGATGACCCCTTCTCAGATCAACGACGTATATGCATATCGCTCGACCTCCGATGCCGAACGTTAATGTGCGATGGTCCACCATACCTGTGTTAATCTTCGCACACCTTCAACAAATGATGACCGTCCGATGAACTCTTCCCAAATCAACGACGCTCAACGATATCGTTGGGCGTCCTGGGTCAAACTATAATGCGCTATGGCGCACAGTGAAAAGTGGTTTTCTGAAGTCGTACAGGGACACGTGTCGAGCACTCTATGGAATCGCTCCTCAACCAGGAAATATCGCTTGCTCCACATAGGCGGTGCGATGAAAACCATAAACCGCCTTCACTGTTCACTTGGTCATGGTTCCGCTCTTCCACATAGGGTTCCATCTCCTTTTCAATGTATTATTATAATTAAGTTGCACTCTAAGGTTTTTCCTTTCTACTCCTAGTTCCATCCAACTTCGCGTTCCATCGTCACCAAGTGTTCTACTACTCCATTAATCTACGCCATCTCCCATCAACTCCCTCATCAGATACAGAGTATCATTCAAGCCTTCCAATTACACAGGACATCATTCGACTCCATTACATAGATTATTCACACAGAGGTTCAGGGGATTCCACACAAGAATTACATTAGTCAATACACATATAATACACATATCCCTAACTCTGCAACAATGATTTCATTCCTCTCCGGGCACCGTAGGTATCCTCTGCCCATTATGAAATTGATCACATAGGTCATATATTTCAGATTTACTCAACCATACTTAACACAATTCCACAGTTCTTCATCAACATATACAACTATTGGCCAGATATTCAATTTGTCCTTCAATCTATTACCTTGTCTCTTCCTAGTAGCTCTCTCTTTTGTCATCTCCTTTACAAACTGTATTAAACCCCTAAATTCAACTCTAATGTTTTGTCTCTAATTCCTTTGTTTCATCTGCTGCCTCTGCTACCTCTCTATCTCTTTTGCCTTATGGATAGTTTAGGTGTTGCTCCTGTCTTTGCCAATTCCTTTGCCATCAATGACAACATTTCCAACAATCTATTGATTTCTATGAGTAATATTGCTATTGTGCACATGGATGTGGAGGGAATCTAGGCTCGGTGATACCGGATCAGGTTACGATCAGGGTGAATGCAACTCTTCTTGACTTACCTACCCTCTCCCATGGTGCGGAAACCTGTTTCCAGCACCCACCCATAATACTTCAGGTGAGACTTTGGCTTGTGCAAGCAGGTCACTTCCGAAAGGGCCAGTAGTATAGGGGTTTGTTGGAAAACCTTGAAAATTTGAACCTGGGTCAGGACCCCTCGAGCCAACATGCATGAAATATGTTTTCTAAGCATTGTTTACTTTACATAAAAAAGGTTTGTGTATATATTCATAATTATAGTTGTGTGACTGATTTAGGATTTGATTATTTCCTAGAATAGGTATCGGCTATCCATCTCCTCTCCATTGTTTCACTCTACTCCCTATACTACTCATTTGCCCATACAATTTGTAATTTCCACAGCTTGCGAAATGCATGAAAGTATTAAAGGATAAAGTAATAATTTCAAATTCATTTGAGAGGCCATACCACCATTTAAAATATTTTCAAAACCTTTAAAAATTTGAAATGAACCATGATGTGTAAGGCTTACTCCTTTTGTATTCAAGGAGTGACTCCTTGCACTAACATATTCCATGATTTAAGGGGGTCTAGTTACAGTTATGTATGAGTTGTAATTAGTTAACTCAATTAATTGAGTTAAAATTAGTTTAACAAGTTCTAACTGAGTGATGAACTAGATAAAGGTTCAAGTAATTAAATATGATTTAATTCACAATGAGTGATCAATCAGTTCGCTGATAGTTCCCTATAAATAGCTATTTCATGTCAGTTCTAAGGAAGACCCAGTTGAGACTAAGGTTAAAAGGATGATAACTATCAATTGTATAATTAGAAAATTGTATAGGTGACTCAGTTATAGTGTCAGATGGAGGCCTAGTTAGGGTTGTGCAATAAAGGCAAGGGATTTTCCTATTTAATAGGGGCTTAATTCCTCAAAGAATGCGTGAGAAAGGAAAGATGAGAATAGGCATAGAATTGACTAAGTAATTGTCCGATTTTTCCTAGATTAGTGTGAGACAGTTGGAAGAGTGTAGGAGTTTCTCTTGAGAGATAAAGCATTGTATTTTTTCATGATACTTGACTTTATACAATATAAATATAGCGGGGTTTTAGGCGGTGTGATTTCCCCAAATACATATTGTGTTTTGTGATTGATTTACTTATTTCTCTTGCTTATATGTGATTGTGCGATCGTGTTTTTTTGTTTCTACAAATCTGTAGAAGGATTCAGTACCTTGTTTTAGTACATCATAAAATTATATTGAATTCCATGAGTATAATTTCTACAGATCCAGGTGATGGTTTTGTCTGAATAGAATAGCAAAACTTAACAATTTTTTCTGTCAAATCTTATAAGCCACTTCATTTAGCAGACCGCGTGTAGAAGCCAAGTTGAAATATTGTTATGAATATAGGTTGATAATTGGATAACTACCTCATTTTTTAGACTCTAAACTTTTATGGCCACTGCGAAAAGCTTGTAAGCCAAGGTACATTCCATTGGATAACTACCTCTGTAATTGTGTGTCAAGGTAGATTCATCAGAGAATATGTCGGACCTGGCTTAAAGTTAAAATAAACAAATACAAGTAGATAGCCATTTACCAGTACCACAATCCTGCACTATTGGTGCTATAGCTAACTTTTAGCCTTAAAACACACACAATTCATGGGCCCATTTTTTTTGGAAAAAATTCTCTCTACCTTGTTGTTTTACTTCAATTCATGTGGTATGATTCTCTGATATAACACGATGTCTCACTTGAAATATATCTCAATCTAGATACGATTACCTCCAAGATTCGACCAGTAGTCAAATATCGCACATAATACTTTGTTTTCTTCTTCTCTAGGATGGTAGCTAGCATGAAATCCTAGTTCTCTACACAATCCAAGATGGAATGGTGTCAATAAAGAGTATCACAAGGCCAACTAAATGTATTGATTTAATAGATTATGGATAAATATCCTGCTAGGTATATTTTTCCAAAACAATCCACAATGCTTCCATATTCTACAGATAAAACATTCAAAAATAATTTCCACACTACAAAATGATTTTCAATGAATAATGACATCGCAACCAATGCAATCCATAGACCAAAAGAGAAACTTAAATTTTAATTAGAGGCCTTAGGCATAGACCGACATGTATGGATTTTAACCTTTTTTGTTCAATATTTGTTAAATAATTATTTTCAACGTCACAAGTATTATTATTATTAAATTGATTTAAGATGACACAATTTTTATTCTTTTCATTTAATAGCTCAATGTCCATGTTTTCAAATAGAGGTAGAGATTAATTTCAAACTTGTAACTTGATAGAATGTGAACTCAATTTGATGATGAACAATACTTAGTGGTGGAAGCATTTGCTATACTTTGAGATTTATTGGATGTGTTAAAGTATTTGGTGATCTACCACTCACTGATCCTTGGAACAAACACTAATGACATCCATTTATACACGATTCACACTCTCTAGAAGAATAATAATAAGAGAATAAAAAGTATGAGGAAGGAAGACATTAAGCAAATCCCAAGTCTACTAACACTAGGAATGATATAACTCCAAGGGAATAATTTACGGGGATAAATGTATATTATATGACCATAAATGGGGGAACATGTGGGGTTAAATGCACATGTAGTTTGTAAATATATTTATAATATAATTAACTAAAAAATTAAGGGGATAGATGTTCATTTTGTGAACATGTATGTATAGAAATCATATAATCATTATTAAGGACATGTTATTTGGACTAATGAATGTATTTGGTCATTTGGAGGAATTTATTTTATTATTATCTACGCTGGAGTTATGCTCCATGCTCATATTAGTATAAGTGTTTTGTACTTCTTGTTTTTATGTATTTTGACCATAACATTTAGTATAAGAGCTATGACCTTAGGTTTTATCTCCTTCATTCAAGGCTTCATGGTATTTTGACTATAAATGTTTTATCAAGAAACTTCGGATTCAAAACTTTTAGGAGATTAGGGAGAAATAGTGAAGTAGCTATCGTCAAAATTTCAAATTTTTGATTCAATTTACTTTCAAAGATATACCTCATGGAAGTTATGGTTTATGATTATTCTTAAATTAAGGTTCAAACAAGTCATCTTGACATTTTTGCTATGATTTTATTTTTTGGAAGCTTCAAATTGTGAAATTTTGAGTATATTGACGAGAGGTAACATAATATAGGTGGTCAAAATTTCAAATTTAGGTTTAATTTACTATTGAAGATATAACTTGTGGAATCTAGGGTTTGTGAGAAGCCTTGAAATAAATTTTTAAACTAGTAATATTGGTAGGTACATCGTAAATTTGTCCTATATGAGTTTTATACATGAAATTTTCAAGGATTTTAGGAGACACACTCAAATACCTTAGATAAAAATATCAGAATTAGATTAAAAAAATTGGATATGTGGCACACTATAGAATTTAATTCTCGGAAAGGGGCCATAATTAAAATGATTTGGGAAAGTTATCATAAATTTCATTCGATACATTAAATTTTGATAAATATTGTGGAATTTCAAAGAAAAAATATTATACTACTACATTCCAAAACTTCAGACTTAGAAGGGTTGAAATTGTAGAGATACACAAGAAGAGAGGTAGACCAGAAGGATAGACTCCAAAAACTGGTTTAAAAAGGTATTGATCCAGGTGGATATTGGTGGCCAATTTCCTATTCCATTTGGACCCCAACACCATTTCCATTCAATTTCCTAATTTCCAGCACAATTTCCTATTTTGGAATTTTTCCAGGCCTTGAACTTCCAGAGTTGTTTTGAGGCCTTAAACGACATTTTTGGGGGAAACAGGAAAACTTGTAGCCTAAGAAAAATGTTTGAAGTTAAAATTTGTTGTCCTTAGATAAACAATTTTAATAGACTATCATGTGTGACAAACAAAGATTGTATGCCAAATTTACGACCCCAACAAGTTGACGTTCCAACTAACCCTAGCAGGGGCCACAAGCTTTTGGCGCTTCATCTCTCGGGGTTAGGTTTTTTCATTATTTATTGATGATAAAAAGGCTTAAGAGCCTCATTGTAACTTAGTTTAGAAGGAATGTAGCCATAAAATATCTTCTCATAGATAAGCTACAATTTCCCAAGCTATTTTGTTTCCTTTCTGCATGTAAGCAATTTTCAATAGTTACTATTTATTAATTGAAGTTATGTTTTACTAAACCTTTGTGTTTTTGTTTAAATATTTATTTCATTTAGTTCCTTCATTAATCTATATTATGTATGTGTATCATTTTATTGTAATGTATGATTGAAGTGATTTGATGTTGCCTTTAGCTACACACACAAAAGAAATAGTCCAACCCAAAGCTACATACACATAAACACACCACTATAAATAAAAGTAAGGGAAAACATGAATCCTCCCCAAATACTCCCCCCCGCGAATCAAAAGGGGGAATTATATTAATTTTTACAGTGTTGGACTCACTAACATTTAGGGGGTATTCACGATATGAAGTCCCAATTAAATCTCACACCGTTTGGAGTATGAGCCCCATCCAGAATATGGCTCGATTTCTGAAATAGTGGGTTTTAGTGTTATGCCTTGGCTGCAATAACACATAGAACAATGTATTTGGGACTTTGGTGAAACAAGTGTGTGAATTTGTGAAGGGTCAAGTGCAATTCATGAAAGGTTCTAACACGATGAAGGGGAAGTGAGTGAGCCCCTTAAAACCCTAAAATAGTACACAACTTGAAAGGAACACAAAATTGTAAAGGGAATCACAAGTTAGCCTGAACAATAGTTCACAAGTTAACCATGGTGGAAATATATGACAAAGCACATTCAAAAATATTCATACTAATGCAAACGAAATAGTTCATAAGCATTGGCGTAAATTAAATAACATATATTGCAAACACAACAAGAATAATCCTACTATATTCAAAACATATGCATGAAAATTTGTCAGATCTGAGCTTTTATTAAAATTGAAAGTCCCAAACATACATATACCATTGACAAACAATAGTCCCAATAGTGGAACATGAATCCAACACCTTCTCCTCCAAAGAAAGATACTCCCTCTATGCTACAGAGAATCCAAGGCTCTTAACAAAACACCCAAGCTTGTGATTCGAAGCCAAAATCCCTTTACATGACAAATGAGGGTAGATTTATAAAAAAATGGGTGACCATTCATCTCCCTTTGTGAATTTTTGACTTCCCTCATGACTGTTTGACTCCCTATAACCATGACCTTTGGAATTCATTAAAAAATTACTCTTCACATTCCACAATTGACACTTGGATTTCACTTACAATTAATTACAAAAGAATATTACAATATCACTCATACCCATGTAAGACCAAATTGGGTAGAGTCAACTAGAAAAAATAAGTTAAGCTTGAGTTTGGGGAAAATCCAACTAAACCACTTCAACTTGTATTTCCTTGGTCATTTAGTGGTGCCAAGCTTTGTCCCGTGTGATGACTTCCCCAAACTGTGTGATGGGATCATGCTAGAAGCAGAATTTATCCTCTATTGCATCCGAGTAGACTGCTTTGGAATTCATCTAAATTTCCTTCTTCAGCACGAGCAACATAATTTTGATCGTGACAGGGCCACCATTGTACTTCGACATATTATTCATGTTCACCTGTAGATATTTCTCAGTGGAAATCTTCTTGAGTTGGGCCAATTATTCGTCAACCTCCTGCCTGATTTGATTCTTGCACTTGGATTCGATGAGTGATCCAAATGAAGCGATATTATGTGATTTCACCATGAAATCCATGCCATTGTATAATCATGAATATTAGGCTTGAATGTTTCTGATGAATGAGGTGAGATGTTTGTTACTCTGGATGATCATGCGAACCTATGCTTTGTCCAACTTTTCATGTTGCCCTGTTTTCTTTACCAACTTGGATGGTGCCCCTTTGTGTTGCATTGACCACTCAGGCATGAAAACGATGGTTGTATGAATATATTTCTGCTACATGCCATGCAAGTGGATAAATGATTTATGCACGATGACAAGCTCCTCGTAAAGGCACCACATGGTTTCTCCTAATGCCGATACTTCACCAAGTATGGTTTCCTTAAGTCATTCCATGTATACTTGTGCGGGAGCTACTTTCTGGACCTCTTCTTGGAGTTTCTCAATTTTTTTTCCTTTCATATTGTAATTTCTTTTCTATTTTTCTATTCTTGGCCATGAGATACTCCATGTTTGACTTGGTAACACTTGCGAAGGACACGTTGGCTGCAACTATGGCTTATGAATTTCTCCTTGTATCCATCATAATCACCATTTCTCCAATGAATGAAAGAGATGTAATATCATTCATAATTTTTTTATTTCTTGCTTATACAATATTATTCTAAATCTTATCATACGTTAGATTGTACATATCCATGATCGGACCATCATCAAGAGGAACAATTTCCTCTTCTTTTCTTGGAGCTTGCTCTACTGTTGGAGGAGGGGGGGATTGAATTGTGACCTATTGAGTACTCCACATAAGATAAAAATATTGATTTAGCAGCTCCGATTCCACCTCCATGTATTAACTCAAAATCAGCTATTCAATTTCCTGAGCAAGTTCCTTCTCCTGCAACTGCTTTCTCTCCTCCTTTAGTAGTCGGCTCTGCTCTTATTCTTTGACCTGTTTCCATGATTCTTCTTCTTATTATTCTATTCTATGACTTACTTCTTCTTCTTGTTTCCATATTTCTTCCTCTAATATCCTATGCTATTTTTCTTCCTTATGCTTTAGTTATTATTCCTTCTTCCTATGTTTCCTCTTCTTTTCTGTTGCTATGGCTTCTTTCAGGATGTTTGGATCTGATTTCATCTTGCGTCTCTGCTCTTCCACTAGAATATGTGAAACCTTCCTCTTTCCATTTTGTGCAATGGGTTGTGCCTTATTATAGGTTCTTCCTTAATTTAGAGTGGCTTCTTTCTAAGGATCAATAGGTGATGTTCCTGCGAAGCTTACTAATTCGCAACACTTGGAGACATCGTAACAATTATTCATCTTCTCCTCCTCGGGCCTGTAAAATGTTTTTCTTGGCCATTGGAAATGAATCCTCACACAATATTATTTACAAACATTCTTAGGATTGTAAAAATTGAATTCCAAATGACTGAATGAAAATTTCTATATCTCCTTTCCTTCGGTGTCTTCAACCTTCAAATTCTTGATTTCGTACAATCCAATTCGCAAAGGAATAATAGGCCAAGGTGCCTTCTTCTTCTTGTGAAAAAATATTGATATCCCCGTGGAAAGATGATAATAAAATTCTTGCATGACCAACTTGTTGGTGGCATACCTTAGTAGAATATGTTGAGACTTCTGTCCCCCAAACACTCTGAGGAAACTGCCATCTGGTGAGGCAAACCAATCTGCTAATTCTAACATTGCTTCCATTGCCTCTCGGGACATGCAACGTGGATGTTCCTAAAAAATTAACTTATACAATGGAATGAGGAAGTTATCAGTCAAATTTTCCATTACTCCTTTGTGGTTGCATTCTTAAAGCGGCTTGTAGTAAATGTGCACGGTAGTTTCTCTTGGTGACCAGGTCTAATTCATGCTAGGAAATGAATTTTTAGCACATATTGCATCCAAAAAGTAAGAAGACATGTAGAATCAAAATTACTTACCCTTGGTAGGGTTCTTAGTGTTAGCAACATGAATTCTCAATTGTTGAGCCAACAAATCCAACCAGTTGAATGGTTTTCCTTCATTCACAACCTGATTCTTGCAAGAATTCCCAACCTTATGGAAAGGTCTCAATACTTCTTTGGACATAGATATGGCAACATAATACTACCAAGTACTGATAAGACTTCCTAAGATATTTGGTCTTGTAGGTGTTTCTGGGTGTTTGGAAAAATTTGGAAGGATATTTCACCTATCCTTTGTGCTTAGGTAGTTGGTGACCTCATAAAAGTGGGAATCCATGAGTGATTCTGACACCGATAAATGATACATAAGCTGGTAATCAGGTGCCAAGAAAGAGGCAAGCCTTTTTCCACTGGCACTACTTAGAGTTATGGTATTTTTATCTATATGTGATAGTATCCAACTAACAATGTATGCACATGGAAAAATAGGGTACCTGCATGCAATATTGTGTTATATTTACCTTTGGACATTGGTGTACACTTGTCAATCTTCAAGATATTATTTTTTCTAAGAATACCTCATTCACCTTCTCCCATGTAATGATTGAATATTTCTCTATAAATAACTAAGTGTCTGAGAACACTGAAAATTTCACTGGAGTACTCTCAACTGCCTCCCCAGTGCTTCTTTTAGTAGTTTCCTTTGATACATATCTCTTGGGAGCCATAGTGACAATAAATGAACAAGAGAAGTGCTCAAAACTGCAGTACCTATGGGAGAGAAATGAACTGATGGCAAGCATAAGTTAGCTCAGGAAAATGACTCACAAAGAAATATCAAGGCAACAAGCACAAGATTGAGAGATAAAATTATGCAATTCCTAGATTGAGGGAAGAGTTTGGCCTCATGAACTATGTACTGTGCAGTCTCAACAGTCTAGGGAGAGGCTTGAGGCTTGAGATTGTGAAATGCACCTTCTCAGCTTGGGCAGATTGAGGGAGAGGATGCACATAACACACTCCAATTAGCCAAGGATGGGGCTTGAGCCTTGGAAATGCATCATGTGTAGTTGGTGTTATCACTCCCCCTACTTCCCAAGGCTGTGAATGGAGCTGAAGGAAGTCAACCACATACCAAACTTTAGGCCAGGTAGCTAGCCCTATCCAGACCAGAAAGGGATCTCTTTGTCACTTTAACTATTCAAATTAATGGCTAAGTATCTAATGATTTTAGGTTAGGTATGTAAGCTTAATAAGTAGAATTTGTTTGATGTTTTGAATAAGGGATATAAAATTCAGTGAATGGAGTGTATATAAGGTTTTAGGTCTGAAACATCAAGGTGAACTTGCAGTGAATATGTGAGGAAAGATAGGTCATTTGAAAGAATATTGATCAGTCATTGCGTATAGGATGAAAATGGAGGAGATTTTGAATGAGCACTTAGGTGAATTCATTCAGTTTAGAAGTAAATAAACATAATATGGTGAATCTTGTCTAAAACAGAGCATGCATAAACATGAATTATGCTCTCAAACTTACAATATAAACATATATGAATAAGAATACATGTTATTAAGCATAAAATGATAAACATACATGATAAACACATATGCTCCAAATCATACCATAAGTATCTAAACACAATTCCTACAAATCTGTCTCTGAATTCGTTCCACACGCTGATTACAAGAGCTCCACTGCAATATGAGACTATCCAACCCAACCAAAATATAAAAGAGAGACTACTTATAGAAACTATAGACTATGGCACCTCATCAGGTCGAAATTCCATCCAAAATGTATCATAAATGCAAAATATGAGGCATTTCCTAGTTTCTAGGGAGGTTAGAAAACATTCCATGAATTTTAGCTATAAAATAGGAGTGTTTGTCCCTTACATTAATTACATCTTCCATAATTATAGGAATCCAAAACCAACATAGTAACTCAAATGAAAACTCATAAGACAACATTGCCTTGAATTTGTGACCATTTGTGAGATTGACAAGTGCCTTGAGGAATCCAATGCAGATTTGTGACAATTCCGACTGAAGATTTTAAAAAAAAAATGTATAGGAATTATAGAAATTTGTAGGCACTTTTGAGGAACTTTGAGAAGTAAAAATTCACTTCTTAAAATAAAATCAACTAGCACTGTCTGTCTAGTTTCCAGAACATCTTAGATTTTTCAAAATGGATCACAGGAAGGTCTTCAAAAATCCATTCTCCCAAGGTCACTCAAAAGATTAACAGAGGGTTCCAGAAGCGTAAAAAATCCCTTTGAGAGGGATTTTGGAGGTCATTCCAGAATATTTTTGGGATCAAAGTGGTATGATTAGAAATCTTAGATCGTCTACTACAAAATGGAGTCATTAAGCACTGCAAACCACTGTTACAAAACCTTGAAAAGTTGATTTGAAGATAACTTGTCCAGAATTGCAGAAAATGATGTGGAGCAAGTGTATTGTAGGAATTTATCTCCATCCAAACACTTGTGCATAAAATGAAGGAGGTATTTGTTATTTTTCCTATGATTGACAAACACTTCTTTCACTTTTGTAAAATTCATCTCCATTACTTCAAAAACTAATTTTGAAGCCAAATTGTCCCTGTGTGCAAAGTAAACCCTAACAAATGACCACGAAGCTCTAAAAATGATGCCATGTGTCTGAGTTGGCTCAAAATTGGAACGATGATCTCCCTTTTATCTATTCTTCTCACTCTCCATCTTGTTTATCACTGAAAGGATGAAAACCCTAGTGTTTTTGTGGAATGAGTGAATGAATGGAAATATGGAAAACCAGAGTGTAGGAATATGTGAGTTTGGTGGATCAAATGAAGGGTCTTGAAGCTAATAAAAATTATAGAAAAAATTGAGTAGGTTTTGTTATGTGTTAGCTTAAATTTTTAGGTAAAAATTCTGATAAAATTTCAGTGGATAGGGTAGTGTCTTAAATCCACAATGAAAGTGGAATGAAAGGAAATGGATAGTTTTAAGGTGGTAAAAATCTCAAAACACAGGAAATTCCCAATTTTGACAGTGGGAAAACTTGTGAAAACGTTTTTTAAGTTAAGAAGGTGGAACAAGGGTTCTGAAGCTAATTACAAATTCTAAGAAAATTTCAGTGAATATTATGGCACCTTAACTCCACTTTCAAAGTGAAATGAAGGCAAATGGATGGATGTAAGGTGGTCAAAACCCTAAAACACAATCAATGCCCAATTTTGACTATTTTCCCTGTGTTAAAAATCTTGTATGAGCATTTGATTGTGTAAAACATGCTATGAATGGTAGTGTAGGTGATAGGAATGTATAGATGGAGCATGGGAGATGTAGGAATCATGGTTTAGATGATGGGTTAGGGTTTGTCAACATAATTTTTTTTATATGTGGACAGTGAATATATGGAGACAACATAAAATGACATGAAAAGAGCTTTAAATTGTTCAAAATCCAGCCAAAAAATAGAATAAGCTGAAACCTTACATTTTGAAGAGGCTACACCAAATAATAGAGGTCAAAATTTTAAGGTTTAGAGGGTTTTGAGCTTCAAAACTGTTACACAACATTTTGTCACCGTCCCTGCAATCCCTCATCCCACATATTGGAGGACTATTCTTGTGACCTATGAACAGTAAAATGACCTGAAACCACTTTCATGGCATCCCCTTGCATAAGGAAAAACATTCCCCTGAAGAACATTTCCTTTGAAAAACCCTAAAAACAGATGTTTTAGCCTTGGCACAACTAGCCAGTTCAACCCCCGTGCCAATGGGGGAAATCCACACTAGAGGGTGTGCTAACTGGTGCCCTGTCTCTGTGTTACACTCATGCCAAGATTAATAAGGGATGTTTTTTAAAAATAAATGGCGGAAGTTTGATTTCAACAAACTCCTGAATGAATCATCAAAGGGAGTTGAGTGGTTTGGCTCCGGATCTCCATGTATAGGAAGTGGTTTTCCACCTATCATGGAAGCTTCCTTTGGGATATGGCCTATCCCATGATTATAGGGATCCCAACTTCCTCTCCTCCATCTATAAAAGCTTGCCTGCTCCATTAGCAAGCTAGCTGAACTTGTAGGAAGGAAACTATAGTCGGGCAACCTTTGAGAGCCAAGCCGAAGAGAGAGAGCTTCGTCCAGATTCCCGACAGGCTTTGTTGAGACACGCTCCAATGTCAGCTCCGTCGAAGGAATATTAGAGTGTCAGAGAATTTGGTTGTAATCTCCCTTTTGTCATTTATAATGTAAGCGACCCTGATTTTGGTTCCATTCATGTGTTCATTTCTTTATGTAATGCAATGAATTATATCCTCTCTGACTGATATATGGTTACATGCTTTAGATTTTACATTGTATGTTGTTGTTTCCTTGCATGTTTACAGGTGTTCAGACGTGTCAAATGGAAGGATCATGATCTGTCAAGCGAGGGACGGGAAAAGTCATATTTTCTTCAACGAAAACTGCGTGGGATTTGAGGTAGGCTACTTACCGCAATATTTGTCTTTTTGTAACTAGCAACCAACGTCATTGCATGACTTGATTGTTGCTAGACTTGATCAGGGCTAGTGGGATCACCTCTGTCCACAGAGGGGATTTACCTCTTCAACAAACTGGCGACGCTGCTAGGGATTCAGTTGGAGTTATTCTTTCTTCTTTTGGTTTCTTTTGGCTTTTGAGTGATTCATTTTCTCTTCTGGTTCACCTCCTTTGGTGTCAAACCCCTATTCAACCCCCAGAAGACCTGATCCAGTCTTTTTTTTCCATTTTTCATCTTCTTCCCATATTAAACTCGATTGGCATGGTTTAGCGCTTGACAGTTGAGCCAGTCGGCGCTTGTTGCTAGTGAGGCCCCCATGCCAACGTTGTTTTGGCGCAGGTTATAGCCAAACAGGTGCACCAACTCTGTTTGGTGTTAGCGTTTGCTTTCTTTTGGGCTCTCTGAGCTTGATTTCTAGTCCTGGTGTCATTTTTCTGATTGATTGAGTGCCTTGAAGTCTTTTTTGACTATGTTTGGCCCTTGTCCTCCAGTTGTTTGCCCTTTACTATCAGTTTTTCATTTTATCCCTAGGGTTTCTAGGTGCTGTTGTAACTCCTAGAGACAACCTAGAGTTTCTATAGACCAGTGCCTAGGACATCTTATAATGTATGGAGAGCAGAGGATGCATAATAACGTTTCACGTTTGAACAAGACAGGGCTCTCATACTACTTCTTTGCAAACAGAAAATAATATTTGAGTGGAACCAAAACTTTAGACAGTTTGATGCTTAAAGAGTAATACTGGATGAATGTAATACTGAACTCAAACACTGCTGTATCAGACAAATTTAAGACAGTTCATAGTAAACAGGGCCGGATTCATGATATATGGCAGAAAAAGAAGATATATAAAGGTGGCAACTGAGCTGCATAGAACGAAGGAGATATTAACTGTTATGAAGACGACACCAAGAAGAGTTTCCCAGCATATGATGGGCTTATATAACTAAGAATCCATACATGCTGGCAACTTTCATTAATAGCACTTCGTAACGTTCAATATAGTAGAAATATGTATGAAGTGGAGATGAAACACTGTATTATACCTGAGCCATTTTTAAAGTACCAAGAAGCTTATGATATAAGTATCAGAAAGATAAATTCATATCAGAAACAACGGGACACTCGCATTCCAGAATATAATACTAGAGACATGGATGTAAATGAAATGAACAACAATATTGCAATAAACAAGAGAGGACTACACACTACCATAAACCAAGGCCGGAATCCTTATTAAAGTATAACTCCTTATCATTGAAGCCCAACGGGCTCTTCACATTAGCGTTTGAGTCTTCACAAAACACATACGGAAAATCCTTACACAGTCAATTTCTTCCCAAGAATTGGAACCTTTCTTTCTTCTTTTATATACCTTATATAGGATTCCTCTCATTTCAGCGAGAAGATATTTCGGGGAAATATCTTCTTCGCATGAACAAAATTTGTTAAAAGTCACTATCATAATAGTAAAATTTCATGATGGGGAATCAGTCCTCCCATCATGCATAAACAGGCCTCGAGCCAATTTCAAAACAGAAACTTAAATAAATGTTTGATGTAAAAAGTAAAATGCAAGAGTGGGGGAAAAAACAACCCACTCGGAACTTTGAAAGAAATAAACTAAAAGAAAGGAAAATAGGCCGTTTAGACCATATCATGAGTTAACTGAAAAGTCACGGGCGAGGCTGAGTGGAAGCCGTTGCAGATTCTGGCGGAGGCACGTTTGCGGAGGAACTAGTATGCTGACTCATGAACTGTGTCAATCTCTGCTAACTCTCGGAGGTTGGTTCTGGCATCGCTGAGAGCTTCTCCACTTTGATAAAAGCTTCACCGAGAGCGTGAATACCTGCCTCAGTAGGGAGCCGGTGTCTGATCATATAAAGGAGATTAAACTCCTTTTTGAGGACTGTAACAATTGTACTGGCTTTGAGCTGGGTCGCTTTCCCCATCTGGAGGTCTGTCCGATCTCTTTCCATTTGCAAACGCTCTGTGTATTGGTCTAGGAGCACAAGCACGGCAGGGGCGGTTGGTTCCCAACAGGAAGGGAGTCCGGCTGTGGTGATCTCATCCCATACTTCGTCAAATTGTTTGACACTGTCGATCACCCGTTGAAGGGCCCTTGAAGCCGCTGCTCGGGCTTCCTTTTTATCGATGATCTTCTATCCTTCGATGACCTCTGTAAAACGGCTGGAGATACCATGTTTCCCAAAGTCATTTGCCCTTAGTGCATAAAGGAATGAGATGTAATCACCAGCGTGTTGAGCTCTGTTAGGCAGATCACCCCCTGCCTCCTGCAACTTTCTATTTAGATAAGGAATAGTAGACTTGAGCTCCCCTATCATTGTCAAGAATTCCCATTGCTCGGTTACCACCGTGATTATGTCTGACCAGCTTAGGCTTCTGGCCTCGAGAAGGGTGAGGTTCCCCTTTGCTCGAATCTTCATATTAGTAATGGTTTTATGTTGCTCAGCCGTGACCTTTTTCTCTTCCTCGACTTCCCTTTGTAGCTCTTCAACTGTTCTGGCCTTTTCGGCCAGGGCGCCCTCTAATTCTGCGACCTTTTGCCTGGTCATGGATGCTTGTTTCTCTAACACTTCAATCTCGGCTCTAGCTGTGGATAGTTGTGCTGACACTGAGCTGGTCCCGCTTGATGCTTCAGCCGTATGACAACTGTGCAAATCCCACCGGGTTTGTAACTCCATTGCTCTGTTTTCTAACTCGTTGATCCGCTTGGCCATCTTTTCCTTCTCTTCTCTCTCCCTGAAAAGCCTAGCAGACAATTCCTTTTTCTCTTCCTCCGCCTGTACCAATTCAGCAGTCTGTACAAGATGCGAAGCCGGTATGCGAGCCTGTCTCTTTGCGGCTGTGATATCCTTCTGCAACTTAGTTATAAGTGCTGCTTGTGTACCTTTCCCTCCTTCATCTGAGTTTTTGATTTGATCCTAGAGATCACGCACCTGATGTGCGTGGGCTGGTCATATTTCTGTTCCATCTTTTTTAATGCGAGGGTAATCTGCGATAGTTTGTCCTTCATCATGTCGCAGACCGTTTGGAACAGGTCGCTCATGTCCTGGACCGGTACCTTCTTCATATCAATGGCCAATTCGAGCACCTTATAACTAGGAACATCAGAATTTGGGTCCAGGATAGCCTCCGCCATAGATAGTACCAGGCTTTCAGTGTCTGCATTGATAGAAGCGGAGAGCCTGGTATGATATTTTTTAACGTACCCCCCTAATTCGGCCTTGTATCTGTCTCAGAGAGTTTTATTTGTCCGCTCCCTTTCGCTCGTCTTGGATGAAGTGGGCTCGATGATGGCTTGTGTAACCTCTGTGTAATCGGAGGAGGTGACGCTATCTCTCAGCACTGCTATCCCCGCCTTGCCTTTATCGAATTCACCAAATTTCGTGAGGGTTTCCAGCAATTTCCCTTCTCCTATTACTTCTGCTTCACTGGTGGCCACCCTCTGCCTTTTGGACGATGGTGCTGCTCCTGAGGTACCTGCCTCTTCTCCTCCTGCACCCTGTTCACTTCCTCCTCTTCCCCTGTAGCAGATGAGTCTGTCTCCATCTGCGAAAACATGGGCCAAATTTCGAGGTTAGCCCTCCACTCCATAAATGGCCTCGACTCATGTATGTAGGGCGTAGACCTGTTTCTTTTTTTTTGATTTGAAATGATTTCTCGTGGGTCATAATCCCAGCTTGTCCCCAACCTCAGGTCCATGTTTTGTAGCATTTTTTCAGCAATTGGGAGGGAATATCTAGAGTTTACCACGAATGGGCTGATTTGGACAGGAAGCCTTAGGATGTAGCCTTTCTTAGCAGGGACAAAATGAAGCTGGTCGGCTTTGAGAGCTTGCCGGATGTACTCGAGTGCGTAAACTCGTCGGACGGGGAAAACTGGCAACCAGTATGGAGCAACTTCGGCTCCATAGACCCGAATTTCAGTGTAATCTTCATCAAGGAACCAATCTCCGGTACACTGGTATTTTCCAGCCTGCAGCGAGCGTTTCATCTCTGGGAAAACCCTAGGCGAAGGCATGTCGTGAATGATGGTGTAGGCGATGGACATGAAAGTGTTCACGAAGTTTGCATAACCCTCTCCCCTAGGTAAATGACGGATGGAGCAATTCCAGTCGAAGACTGGTCTGGGTTGAGAATTCTCAGAATAGACTCTGTCTAACCCCAAATGGGCGAACTTATCTGCATGCTGGAACAGGAAGAGGTAGAACACCATTGAGCAAAATCGAAACTTGCGGGCTTGAGCGAGCTCTTGGAATTGAGTCAGGATGACTGAGGAGAGGAAACCCGGGATGTCCAACATAACCCCGTTCTGTGACATGAGCCATAGAAAGCGAATGCATACCATAGAAGTGTCTTCCGGGCTCCGTATCCCCAAAAGGCCGGCGATGATAGACAGGACAGGTCGAACCTCTTCGACGAACAGACTTAGTGAATACGGCTCCAATGTAGGCAGGGCAGTTGCCTGGTCGATGGTTATGGAGGATATGAAGGCACGACGGGCTTCCTTTGACTGCTTATTGAACTGGGTTAGCAAGGTTTCATCTTTGAAACTGAAGTATGTGTTGCTGGGAGGGAAACGGAGGGCCTGTCTGATAACATCGGGAGAGAGAGAGAAAATCAAATTCCCCTGAGGAGAAACAAAAGCGTCCCAATGCACATCATAGGCATCTCTGAGCCAGATGATAAAATCAATACAAGAATGGACCTGGGGGGTGACTTGGTGGTAGAAGCCAGACGCGATAACTCGGAAACGGTCCGCATTCTTGCAATGGCGGCCAAAAAGCAGGGGTTTGATACTGCGTATGTCAAAAGGATATTTTGGGTCGCAGATACCAGCCTGAAAGTCGTAGAGGGGTTCAAAACCAGGAGGGTTCCTAGACTCACGGACCTGGGGAGTTTCTGGTTCGTTCTTCTTGGGCGTTTCCCTTCCCATGGCTGTCATTTTAAGAATCCGAAAAAGAGAAAGGAAATAGAGGGAAAATAGAGAATGGAATACCTGGACAGAGGGCGACACTGCTCAGGAAAGCGACGTGGGGAACTCTGACAGTGATTGGGGTAGACCAGAGCTCTTCCCCACTTGGTATTTGCCGTAGAAAGTAACCTGTGTCTTTTTACCAGAGAGAAATACGAGAGTTTGTTACCACTGGAGCGGGATGTTTGAGTTAAAAAGGTGAATGGGTAGGACGACAGAAGGCAAGTGTCGTAAGGACACCGACAATGAGACACGTGGCGCATGGGGATTGGGGATAATCAAGGTGTAGGTGCGCGCCTCGTGTCGGGTTAAAGGCTGGTACGGGTCTCAGTACCAGCTGATCTAATGAACTTACCTTACCTTTTATTCACATATGCTGTCCGACCCTTACCGTGCATGATTTCCTACACCGAACTAACACATGTCTTTCCCTGCTGTGCAGGTCCACCTTTACTCTGCCACGTAATCAGGTCTCGTGGCCTGTTCTTACCATCTCCTTGCAACTTCGAGTCTTTACCATGACACGTGTCGTCAGTCCGCGGGGGTATGGGTCTCGTCCTTTCCCCGCTGCTCGACCCCCTCGGACTTTCCACATGTGCCTTCTTTCGTGGAGGCAGCTCATTTTAATGTTCCCGTTAGTGTTTAGCGCTGCGTCCCCCTTTTTACCTTAATATTTCCTGTTTATTTATTATTCGGCCCTTCACCGCTTTGTGTTGTTTGCCCATTTGGCTTTAATACAAGCGCATTTCACCACCTTCTCCCTTTTTGACCCATTATAAATTAATATTTTCCATTTGATATCAAACCTTAATGCGTAGCTTTTCCGTCCTTTAGTACACCCGTGGTTAATGCTAAATATTGAACAACATTGGCTCCACCTGGGGACGGCACGTTTGTCCCTAAACACGTCGAGAACTACGCAGACCGCCTGTGTATCTTGTTTGAACACCACTTTGTCTGCTCTTGAGGCTTCTCCCTAGACAGATCATCATGAATCATGCATAACTTGGTAAGAAAAACAAAAAACGGCAACTAATGTACAATATAATACAGTCAGGCTTTTTCGGCCTGCTTCAGAATTGAAAATACGGTTTGAGGAATTGCCCATTTACAGGGGCTTCCAACAGATCTCCCTGCAAATTTTCCAGCTTAAAAGTATTATTTCCTCCCTGCTCTGTAATCTTGAAGGGGCCGAACCAAAGGGGGTCAAATTTACCATGCTTACCTTTATCGGCCCTTCGTACATCCCACCTGAGAACTAAGTCTCCCACTTCTAGCTTTCTATCCTTTGTATGCTGATCAAACAACTCTTTCATATTCTCTTGATAATCCACAAGTTTCTGGTTCACCTGAATGCGCGTTTCTTCGAGTTCTACCAGCTGATTGATTCTTCTGGTCATACTATCCGGTTCTTCCTGAGTCTCCTACATGAAACGAGCAACAGGCAAAGCTAACTGTATGGGGAATACAGCTTCCCGCCCGTATACTAGTTCATAAGGAGATTTTCCAATTGCCCTTTTACTGGTTATCCTGTTTGCCCATAGAGAAAACTTCAGTTGGGAGTCCCAATTCCTTTGGTTTTCATTTATTGTCTTCTTTAGAGCTCTGACCTGTGTTTTGTTTGATGATTCTGCCAAACCATTTCCCTGTGGGTAGTAAGCTGTAGAATGGCCTAAAGTGATGTTATATTTCTGACAAAAATTCACAAATTTAGCAGATTTGAAAGCTTGCGCATTGTCAGTTACTATTCTAGCAGGACATCCAAACCTGGAGATAATGTTCTCTTCCATGAATTTAATGATTACCGTATCTGTGGCGTTTCGTGCAGGAATGGCCTCTACCCACTTTGTGAAGTAATCTTTAGCAGTCAAGATCCATTTGTGCTGCCCACTTGAGGGTGGGTGAATCTCACCTATGAAGTCAATTCCCCATTGTTTGAAAGGTTCATCAACATGTACAAGAATCAGGGGTAGAGCTGCCAACTTCTGTTTTTCAGCAAACTTCTGGCATTTGTCGCATGCTCTAACCCAAGTGAAAACATCTCCAAACAATTTAGGCCAATAAAAACCAGCCTTCAGGATTTTCTGAGCTGTGCTCCTCCAGCTATAATTCCCTCCACAAATTCCCTCATGGAATTCGGTTATTATGTTATTCACCTCACCTTCTATGAGGCATAACAACAGTATGCCTGAAGGATCTCTCCAATACAACTGACCATTGGCTACTACATACTTCTGTGATTTCAGCCTTAAGGCTCTGTATTTGGACTTATCACAGCTGGGTGGGCAGCTGAGTGTCAGGAGGTACTCAACTATTTCTTTGTACCAAGAGCTAGTAAGATACTTCATCTGTATTTTCTGAGTAGCCATTTCCACCTCTTGCCTCCCTGTCAGCTCCTCAGCCTCTTCAGTTGCAATCATGGATAAGTGAATGCCCAAGGCTTGGTGATTTGATTCTGACAAAATCTTTGCTAGCCCTTGTCCTTTGATTAACTTGGTGGGTCTGATATCCAGATCATATTCCTGTATCTTTGCGATCCATCTGCCCCTTCTGCCTTCACTGTCTCCCTGAACGAGGATATCCTTAACTGCTGGTGTGGGTACGAAAGCAGTAATGTGGGACTGCAATATGTACATGCGGAAGGCCTTGAGGGACTTTACCAGGGCGTAAGCCTGCTTCTCTAGTATGTTGTATTTTAGCTCTGCGTCATGAAGTACTTGATTGAAGAAAGCAATGGGTTGCTCATACCCATCCCCGTTCTTTTGTAAGAGAACCCCTGCTACCGTGTGAGGTGATGCAAAAGAGAAAATCATAAAAGGTTCAGTGAATTCAGGCTTTGCCAGCACGGGAGCCTCAGCAAACGCATTCTTGATCCTGGCAAAGGCTTGTCTTGATTTTGGTACCCATTTCACCTCATTATCCTTCTTTAACATATCTATGATGTGTCTAACTATTTCAACATAGTTAGGAATAAATCTTCTGAGAAAATTGATACACCCTAAGAATACCTGGACCTCTTTCTTATTTCTGGGGAGGGAGATACCGTTTATAGCTTCCACCCTTTTAGGATCGATTTTGACCCCATCTTTAGTTACTATGTGTCCTAGGAGATTACCCTCTTCTAATGCAAAGAAATATTTTTGAGGATTAAGGGAAAGTCCATATCTCCTGCATTTCTCAAAAGTCTTCTGCAAATGCTGAATGTGTTCGGCATCATCCTTTGAAAAGACTGTTATATCATCTAGGTACACCACCAAAAACTTATTCTGTTCTCCAACAAAGGTTATGTCCATGGCTCTCTGAAACGTGGCCCTTGCATTAATCAGCCCGAATGGCATCCTGGCATACATAAATGTTCCCCAGGGCGTGGTGAAAGCTGTCTTTTTCTGGTCTTCCAGGAATACAACCACTTGATTATAGCCCGAGAACCCATCCATCATGGACATTCTAGAGGCCCCTACCACCTTCTGCAAAATGTGGTCCATCTTCGGTAGTGGGTAGTTATCTTTTAGAGACGCCCTGTTCAGGTTTCTGAAATCCACACACAACCTGATTTCGCCATTTTTCTTTCGCACTGGGACTAAATTGGCCACCCACTCAGAATACCTTAGTGGCACTATAATTTTAGCCTTCAGCAGTTTCTTTATTTCTTGCTCAATCGAGGGTAGCAACAGGGGATTAATCTGTCTGAGTTTTTGCTTATGGGGTTTTGCATCTCCCTTCAGTGGAATTTTATGCTACATAACACTGACATCAAAGGTTTTCAGGTCTTGATATGACCAGGAAAATACGTCTTTGTAGGTCTGGAATAACTTTTGGTACAGTTGTTTGTATTCATCTGGGACTTTCTTGGACATCTTCACAATCTTTGGATCTTCTTTTGTGCCCAGATTTAGATCTTCGACCTGGTCCTCAGTCACCACTTTATTTGGCTGTAAAGGAACATAGTTTTTATTAAACAACCTCTCCAAAGGTACCAGCCCTTGGGGAATGACATTCCCTTTCAGCTGCAGGAATCTGTGACCGGCTATCTTCTCTTCCAGCTTATCTTCTGGAATGTCCCCAAATTCCTCTTCACAACTGTCAATCTCTAGGTTGGAAAACTCCCCAACAGTCTCTAACAACCTCTTCACTTGCTCCTCATCTTCAAAGACCTGCCAGTGCTTGACATTGTCAGGGATTGAAGGTTGGTATCTTACTTCGATTTCATATCTCAGAAGAGGGTTCTGAGGTGGGCGGAATGTACTAGCGGCTACAGCCAAGGAGTCCGCCATTCTGTTCTGTTCTCGGGGCATGAATTGAATGTTAAATGCCAAGAAAGAGTTCTCTACCAGGTCCCAAACTTCATTTCTATAGGCCTTTAGCCTAGGATGTTTGGCTTGACACTGGTTTTTCACTTGCCTAACCACCAATTCGGAGTCTCCCATCACCTTTAGATTCTGTATTTTCATACTCCTTGCTGTCTGCAACCCCAATATGAGTGCTTCATATTCAGCCACATTGTTTGTGGCCTCATATTCCAATTTGAATGATAGGGGGACCCATTGACCCATGGGTGAAATAAGCAACACTCCAGCCCCATTTCCTTCTCGGGAATTTGCTCCATCAAAGTGGAGTGTCTAGATTTCAGATCCACAGTCCTGTACTGATGATTCCGTCTTTATCTGACAGAATGAGGGCTCATGGGCATACTCCTGATCTTATTCCAACATCAGACAGGAGAAGTCTCCATCTCTGCTGTAGACTGGGGAATTTACTGAATCACCTGCCTTGGTGACTATTTTAACAAATTTGGTCTCTCGGTACAATCTCCTCTCTTGGCCACCAAAGACAGGGATGGTGGCATAGGTGTTTGGTCTTTTTAGGGTGTCCTAAATTGCTGCATTTAATTTGTCAATCCGGGAATCGTAAGCTGATGAAGTGCGGCGCACTATATGTGCAAGATAACCTATTTCTTAACTTTTTGTCGTTTTTGGTTTTCTGAGGTGAAATGGAAATTCTAAGATGAAAACAAGTTTGGTTATGTTTGTTCAAGGAAGTGATATCCCCTATAATGATTTACCAACTTGAAACTTTTAAAAAAAATTGAAAATTACAATGACAAGACTTGAAAGAAAGTAAAAGTGTACTGCTGAAATGAAAAAGTATTGGCCTCTTTCTGTGTAGATGCTGACTTTTGGGGTGTGTCCTCCTCTTCATCTTGAGTGCAGGTTCTCTTTCGAGAGGACCTGAGGTCGTACTTCCTGTTGAACTGAGCTTGCATGAAGTCAATGAACTGATTACAGTAATCATCAATCTCGGGCTCTTCAGCGTCCTCGTTGGTCTTCTGCTCAGAGTGAGCTTGCTCTTCGCTCTCCTCACTTTCATTCACTGGACATTCTATGTCATCACTATCTGAGAAAACAAGACATGCCTCCTCTTGTTCATAGGCAGGGTCTTCAGGGGCAGCCTCTACTTGTCCCTCCAAGTATAAAGGATGTGGTACCTGATCTTGTTGCTCCTTTTGTCCCCTCTGCAGTATCTGCAAGGGTGGTTTCCTGTATTGAGGTTTGAACCCCATGTTTGGAGCATTCTGGAAGTTCTTTGGGGGTGAATTCTTGGCCTCCATCTCCAGCTTGACCAACTTATTTGAGAGATTCTTGATCATTCTATTCATCTCTTCGATCTTGTCATTTTCCGAATCTCTGTCTTGGCTTGAAGTGGACACTTCTTCTTTGCCCCTTCTTCTAGTATCATGTTCTTGCTTCCCTTTGGACTTGCCAGTTGAGACAAAGTTTGCTTCTATTTCCAATGCATCTGTCTGTGCGTCATCCAGGGTGGCTGGATTTCTCTCTCTCAGTGAGAAACCAAACTTAGAATCAAATGCTGCCACAAAAACAACCTTAGCAGCGGTCTGATGAGGCTTCATCTCAGTTGGGAGGCTCAGGTACAGTTTGTTAAATCTTTTGATAAACTCTGATACCCCTTCTACGGACTTGAGCGGCCAGTCATGGCGCTCGGGCATATGGAGGTAGATAAGGCAGGGGCTTAGCCCAAGGGGCTGAAAACCAGCGCACAGAAAATAGCCGTATTTTACATGATTTTCAATGATTTTTGAAAAAGGAAAAAGGTTCCGATAGGCTAAAAAGTGGGTTTTTAACCTCAGGAAATGAGATTAATGAGGGGATAAGGAATAACATAGGGTTTAGTGGAGTTTTTATGGATGAAAGGAAACTGAAGAAATGAAGGTAAGATGGAAGCGGGGGAGGGGAAAAAGGAGGAGGATGCAGCAATATTTGATTTGGATTTTCATGGAATATCAGAGGCTGAGAGAAGGAAAAGTATGAAGAACCAACCAGCAGTTTATGCTCTTACCAACAGACTTCAAGCACCAACAATTTTAGGCCTGAATTTGTTTCTTGAAGGCTGCAAAGAATAATTAGCCACCAGCTGATATAATGGAAAAATATAGGTGGCTAACAGTGGCTCCACTTGGGGATGGTGCCTTTTTGAAGGTATCAAGAATTCAGACTTGATTTCTCTGGGAAGCTGACTGGTGCCTGACCCATTGCTTGCTCTTGCTTTTCCTTTGACAAAATAATATCAGTTATGAAAGAAAGATGAATTTCATCAATACAACTTCTACCTACCCAATCCTACTGATCTAACATTTTTTCTTCATCAGAGTGCACTTGGATTGGAAAACTCTTACTCACATATTTTATTCTTTCGAAAGAAGGAAATCTAATCTATTTCTACTTCTTATTTCTCCCTGAACTCAGATTAAATAGTTGAGCTCAGATGTTTCTCTACCTAGTCTACTGTCTGTTGGGATTAGACAGTCCAACAAACTTTCATTCTCTAAATTCTATAACAGAAATTTAAAAATAGCCAAGTCAAGATTGAGCTGTTTGACTTGCTATGATCTATGGCATAAAGACAAGCTGCACATAGATTATTATTTGTAGAAAATTTTAAATCAAAACAAAAGGCTTAAGATCTGAAAATTTCTTATTATGGCCTTCTCTTATATTCACAGCTCTGTTTTTTCCTTTTTGGTGAGCTATCTTTGCTTCTCTTCTGGTTCAAGTTTTGAGCGAATTAGAACCAGATCTTTTCTCATTGACTCAGAAATTAGAGTAGTTTTGAGTCATCTCTTTGGAAACTTTGGTTCAGATTTTGAGTTGGTTTGAACCTTAATTTCTATTCTAAACTATCTACTGATAAGCCAAGATTAAACAGTTTGGAAAATCAAATTTTCTACCCTATCAACAGAAAATTGAAAGTTAATTAGTCAAGATTAAACAGTTTGACCAATTAGAAGTGTGTTTCAAGGAGTGGCATTTAAGCTTGCACACTTTCAGATTTATTTTTCTTTTTGGCATGGGGCTTTGCCTTTCTTGTTTTCATTTCTACCCTCTTTTCTTTCTTTGTTTTTTTGTATTTTTTGATTTTTCATAACTTTAAATGCAATGGTGGATGAAATATTTACAGTGGAAAAAGGTAAAAAAGGCTTCAAACATGAAATAATTTAAGATAGGTAATGCTTAAGCATCCTGCCGTTGACAGGACCCCCAAACAATTCTGTCCCATTCAGCTCTTGTAAGAAGAATGCATTGTTTCCAGCAGTTGAATGAATGGAGTAAGGGTCAAGCCACAGATTGTCAAATTTACCATGCTTTCCATTATCCTCCCTCTTTGAGTCCCACTTTAAAACTTTTTCCCCAATTTTGAAATTGCTGGCCTTTGTTCTTCTGTCAAATATCTTCTTGATATTGTCTTGCTTCTGCAATGCTTTGTTGTACACTTCCTCTCTGGTTTGCTGAAGATGGATGGTCTGATTTATTCTTCTGATTATGTCATCTTCTTCAGTCTAGAGCTCTTGAATTAACTTCATAACTGGTACACCAAGACTGTTAGGAAAAATTGCATCTATACCATATACAAGCTGGAAGGGTGACATACCAATGGATTTTTTCAATGTCAATCTGTCAGCCCAAAGCGCATGGATTAGCTTTGTGTGCCAAGACTTTTTGTTGTCCTCCAACAGTTTCTTTATTATATTCACTAAGCTTTTGTTGGAAGACTCTGCAAGTCCATTACCCTGAGGATAATAGGCCGTGGAGTGTCCCAATGTGATCTGGTACTTGTGACAGAATTCCACCATTTTCTTTGACCCAAATGCTGCTGCATTATCAGTAATGATCTTGGTAGGGCAACCAAATCTGGAAAGGATATTGGTTTCTATGAATTTAATGATAACCAAATCATTGGCCTGTCTACAAGGAATGGCTTCTATCCACTTAGTGAAATAGTCTGTGGCGGTAAGAATCCACCTGTGTTGGGCAGAGGATGGTGGGTGGATTTCTCCTATGAAGTCAAGTCCCCACTGTTGAAAAGGGGCTTCAACAGTAATTGGATGCAGAGGAAGGGGTAGTAATTTTCTCTTGCCCTCGAACAGTTGGCATTTATGGCAAGTAGTTGTCAGTTTGTGTACATCAGGAAAAAGGGTGGGCCAATAGAAACCAGCCCTCAAAATTTTGTTGGCTGTTGACTTCCAGTACAAATGGCCTCCACACTCTCCTTCATGGAATTCCTGCTTAATCTTTTCTGCATCAAACTCAGGCAAACATTTAAGCAATATACCACTATCATTTTTCCAATAAAGACATTTATCAATAATGCAATAGTTTACAGCTTTTAACTTTAGGAATCTTGCCTTTGTTTTGGATAAACCAGGAGGTGTATTTAGATTAAGCAAAACATAAACAATATCAGTATACCAAGGAGAATTCGTGAAATGATCTTCAACAATAGGAGTTGAGAATTCTTCTTGGTCATCCAAAGCATTAATCATATTAATATCAAGAACTTCACAATTTGATTCAGCCATTAACCTAGCTAGACCCTGACCTTTGATGAGCTTAGTGGGTTTAATCTCTAAATCATATTCAAGAATAACAACAATCCACTTACCTCTCTTACCATCTGGATCCTGGGTTAGAATGTCTTTCACAACCGAATTTGGGACAAAGGCAATGATGTGTGAGTGAAGGATGTATACCCTGAAGTCTTTTAAAGCCTTTACCAAAGCAAAAGCCTATTTTTCCATAATGTTATACCTCAAAGGGGCATCCCTCAATGCCTTGCTAAAGAATGCAATGGGCTGCTCTTGTCCTTGTGGATTTTTCTGTAAAAGGACAGCAGCTATGCTATGTTCTGATGCAAATGAGAAGATATAAAAATCTTTTGAAAAATCAGGACTTATGAGAACCGGTGTTTTGGTTAACGCTTGTTTCACCAGCTCAAAAGATGTCTTTGCTTCTGAGGTCCATTTCACCCCTTGCTCCTTTTTCAACATGTTTGTGATATCCCTAAGGAGCTCAGCCAAGTTGGGGATGAACCTTCTCAAAAAGTTAATCTTTCCAATGAAAGACTGCAACTCTTTGATGTTTCGAGGATGAGAGATTTGCAATATAGCCTCAATCCTCATGGGATCTATCTTTATGCCCTCTTCTGAAATGATGTGTCCAAGGAGCTTACCTTCTTGGAGACCAAATAATGTCTTCTTAGGGTTCAAAGATATCCCAAACCTTCTGCACTTCTCGAAAACTTTCCTCAAATGTTCTAAATGTTCTTCATCTGTTTTTGAAAACACAGTTACATCATCAAGATAGATAATGATGAAGAAGCCCAATTCTTCCGAGAATGCTATGTCCATGGCTCTCTGAAAGGTTGCTCCAGCATTCATTAAACCAAAAGGAATTTTCACATACATGAAAGTGCCCCATGGTGTAGTAAAATCTGCCTTTAATTGATCGTCAGGGTGGACTAGGACTTGGTTATACCCTGAATAGCCATCCAGCAAAGAAATTCTTTTAGACCCAACCACCCTTTGCAAAATATGATCCATCTTGGGTAAAGGGTAGTTGTCCTTCAATGAAGCTTTGTTTAAATTTCTGAAGTCTATACAAAGCCTGATTTCTCCAGTCTTCTTCCTAACAGACACCAGATTAGATACCCACTCAGAATATCTAATAGGGACAATAATACCAGCATCGTGCATCTTCATGATTTCCTTCTTAACCAATGGCAACTGGACAGGGTTAATTCTGCGTAGTTTCTGTTTGAATGGTTTTTGGTTTTCTTTAAGAGGGATTTTGTGCTGTATTATTTCAGTGTCATAGGATTTAACATCTTCGTAACTCCATGCAAAAACATCATAAAATTATTTAAACACCTCTAAGTATTTGAGTTTAATGTGAGCTGGTAAAGTTTTAGACAGTTTGATCAATTTCAGTTTTTCCTCACTGCCTATATTACATTCCTCCACTTCAGTTTCTACAAGTTCCAGTTTCGGTTTGTTGGCCACATCATCAAAATCAAACAGTTCTTCTAAAGGGGCCAAACCCTTGGGTAAACTATCATCTTTAAAATGTAGAGTTTCCAATTCCTCTGTTTCAGACCTTGCATTTGATTCTGTTTGGTTTCTAAGTTTGGTAGTCTAAAGGTTTATATATACCAGCTGTGGAGATGGTTCTTCTTCACCAAGAAAATTTTCTTCACTGCAGTCTGTATCATAGTCCGAATATGAACTATAAAGTTCAAACTCATTTCTGAATTGCATGAAGTCTTCTATTTGTTTATCTCCATCAAATACCTGCCAATATTTCTTGTTATCAGGGATAGCTGGTCTGAATTTTTCCTGAGAGGTGTCATCATACAGCATTGGGCAGGTTCTAGTGGCAAAGGCTAAATTGTGGGCTGCAATGTTTCTTTTTCTTGGGACAAAAGATAAGGTGGACTCCTCAAATGTTTTCAAAAGATCAATGACATCATTCCTGTAGGCCCTAAGTCTGGGTGATTTGCATTGTACTCCCCATTAACTTGCCTAATGATTAATTCGGAGTCCCCATATACATTGATTCTCTTGGCACCTAACTTTTTCAAGAGATACAAGCCTAAGAGAAGGGATTCATATTCTGCTATGTTGTTGGAACACTGAAAGTTTAATTTGCATGAGATACATTCTGTATGATTATTTTCAGTGTTAGTGATCCAGACGCCTGCACCAGCATTTGTTTTGGTGCATGACCCATCAAAATACATAGTCCAGAGAGAAACATTTTCAGTTTGGTGACTAGGCTGTGTATAATTTGATTCCTCAAGTTTTTCATCGGGTTGAGGGCTGTCCTGCTGACTTTCAAGTTTTAAGTTCAAAGGATTAATAACTTGTAGTTCAAGATCTGTGTTTAGTTTGCTAGGATCTTCAGACACAATAGACTGTTCCGGCATTTCAACGTTGTTTTCCTCTCCCTCCATTTCAGCCATTGATTCTGTTGAAATGATGTGTCCTGTACGTGTTTCATCATTTAACATGATAAAAGAATCAAGGCTCGTATTTATAGCATAGAGAGGGGAGTTTTGAGGCCGATCTTGACTTGTCACTGTGTACTGCATGTGAGATTCCCTGTAAAGTCTTCTAGTCTGGTTAAAAACAGGGATGGTCACATAGGTCATGTCCATTTGCATGGTCCCCTGTAACTTAGCACCCCAAGACCTTGATAAAAGCATTCCATACTTTGGGGGTACATCAGCCACAACAACATCCATGACTAAACATTTGGCTGGAATCTGGGCTAAATTAACACAGAGATCTTTTATCAATCCTAAACATTTAACTCTACTTGAGTCAAAGGAGTACAAGTCTTTGTAAGGTCTGGTAATTTCAAGACCCAGGCTTTCCATTACAGCTTTTGGCATTAAATTATGGGAAGCGCCTGAGTCATGCATAGCATTGTGCAGAATTTTGTCATGAATGTTTAAGCTTACATAAAAGGGAGGGACAAAACCCTCTTGGAACTTTCCTTCAATCTCTGGACCAAAAATAAGCTCTGGTTGGTCATCATTAAGATTGAGTGAATCTTCATTATCCTCTAAGTTCAAAGCTTTCAAAATTTTGGACCTATATACATGTTGGGCAGCTAACTCAGTCAAAGGAACAAAAATTTTGATCTTTGAGATTTCTTGTTCTAGGCTAAAAAGGTTTTGACTCTTTAAAACATTGATTTCAGCCTTGTTTGCTGCCACTTTATCAGCAATAACAGCTTGCTGATTCGGTTTATCTACAGTTGAAACAATTGTCTTTCCAGGAGTACTAACCGAGGTGCTAGTACTACTAATGTTTGCACTCTGTTTTTCAATATTTTGAGTGTCTTTCTCTTTACCACTACCAGAATTATCAGCCACTGTTTTGTCTTTTTGTTTGATCATTTTAGACTTGGTTGCAGTGCTGTCTTGAGAAGGCTTGTCAGAGGTTTTATTGTTGGGGGTTTGTTGATTAGACCTACTTCTGAGTTCATATTCCCTTGAAGGCTGTATGACAGCGTTTTCCATGTTTTGATAGCTATTCTCATTATCATCTCTTCTGTCATCGTAAGGTGTATAAAGACCTTGTTTATTATCATAATGAACCTCAAAGTCATCATCATCTACCCCAAATAAGTTTATATCATTATCCTCTGTTGTTTCATATGTTTCCTCAACCTCACTTAAAAATTTTTGATGAAAGGGAGGAATGATCTGTTGATCATCTTCCCTAAGTCTGTTTGGAGGTTGATTTCTTCTCATATTCTGATTCTGGTTTTGGTTTCTGTTTTGAGGAGCATTTTGATTTAGACTTGCTTGCGCTCTCTCTAGAATGCTCATTTTCTTCATCATTTCTTCCATCATTCTTTCCATCTTTGAGCTTGAAGTAGAAGGGGTGGATTCCTCTCTAAAAGATACTCTCTTTTCAGCTTTCATCCTTGCTCTCTTCTCCATAAGGTTAACTTCCACAGAAAGAGCACCTCTTTGCATATCTTCAAGGGTTGCAAAAACTCTTTCTCTGAGTGAATATGTCATGTCTGGATCAAACCCTTCAGGAAATTTGTTTAAGGCTGATCCCTGAGGAGGTTTCAGTTCGGGGGAAAGTGCATTATACACACTGTTGAATCTGGTACAATAAGCTTGTACACTTTCCCCAGGGTTCCTATGGAGATTGTTATAGTCGGCAAGGACTTGGAGAGGGTTCTTCCTTACTTCCCATTTGTTTAAGAAGGTTTGATGGAAGGCTTGGAGATCGTTAATACTATGGGGGGTTAAACCTTTAAACCATTTTCTCACTTCTCCCCCCAAACTTTGAGCAAACAGTCTGATTTTGACAGATTCATTATCAATTTCATTTCTGTCAAAGTAGTCATTCATCTTGTCCACATGTTGAGATGTTGTTATAGTATTACTAGCATCATATAATGGAATTTTGGACTGATAGTCCTGTGGAAGATTGACTAGTGGTACAGGAAGGACTAAGGGAGCATACCATGCTGCCATGATATGTGGTGGGGGCGGATTTACAAGAGGAGGTGTGGGTTGAAGTGGAGTGGTTTGAACAGTGGATGAAGGATGAACAGAAGTGGATGGAACAGCAGTAGATCTCTGAGCTGATCTTGGATGGGAGACACCTAGATTATGCAAGAAGTGTAAATCAGGAGGTGTTGATTCTCTATTCTCAAGGGTTTCACTTGTTTCGGGAGATGAAAGTGAAGTCTCAGAATCTAACTGATCTAAATCACCAAATGACCTAGTCCTGAATGGGTTTAATAAGTCAATTTGTGATTCATGAAGAGCTGAAAGGTTTTCAGGGACTGAATTAGCTCTTAGGGGTGGTCTGAAAATAGTTGAAAATTGTATCTTAGGAGACTTCCTAAGGATTATTTCTGGGTTGTCAACTATCTCAGGAGGATCTGGGTCAGGATGGGCTCTAGTGTGAATCTTTTTAGGAGCCACAATTTTTATATGTTTAGACCCAACTAAATAGGAAAATTTCAACCAGATATGACAATCTTTTAGGAGGTTAACCAATCTGTTTTTATAATTTTTTTTTTAACTCCCACAGCCCTCTAACTGAGTTTGAATGATTTTATAATGATAAGGGTTTTTCCCAGTGGAGTCTTAAGGTCTGTTCGGGATTGTGGAGTCGCCAGGTGGAAAGTTCAGAGCGTTTTCAAAGGAGTACATTGTCCACCACAGTGTTTGTGAAACATTCCTTTCAAGGATATCTCAAAACAAAACAAACTCTAACCAGAGATTGACTGGGAGGGCATTCACCAGATATTTCACCCCCAAAAGAGGATGAGACCTGGAGGCTACCTGGCCCTTTCCAGACTCTGTCTAAGAGTATAAGGTAAAACACATCAAAGACGTATACAGGATATCGAAACTAGTGTTTTACTACCAACCTGTTATGTTTTTGGTATTTTCAGATTTGTTTTATTGGTGGTTTAGAAGAATATCCTAACTCTGCCTCAAAACTTAGCTACAGTTATGAAACAAAGACAGTCTATCCTTATGGCTAAGCTAGCTGATTTTCAAGGTTAGATAAAAAACTTTAAAGAATCCTAGGGCTGACCTAGTTTGTCACTGATTCATTTGAGCTTCATCTTGATTACCATTTCTTGGTAGTGCTTGAAAGGCTGCTTTTGGCTCTCAAGATGTTATGAAGATTCTGGGTAAGGGTCCCCAGCGGAGTCGCCAGAAATGTTAGGTTCTGGTGGCTCAGCTGCAAAATAGAATAGAGATTCTGGGTTCGATCTCCAGCGGAGTCGCCAGAAATGTTAGGTTCTGGTGGCTCAGCTGCAAAATAGAACAGAGATTCTGGGTTCGATCCCCAGTGGAGTCACCATAAATGTTAGGTCTCTGTAACAAGAAAGATTGGCAAAGTCCGATCACAGAGTTAACATCATTTCAACCAACTTTGGGATTCTAGGATCTAGCCCTCCTGAATCCGGAGAGGGATCTCTCTAATATGTACAAAGATGGATATTGTCTTTGAAGTTTGGGGTGATGATATTAGGCTAGTTATGAAGGTCAAGGGTTTTGTTTGGTTTTCTTGGATGGTTGAACATAGTTGCTGTCTGAGGCGGAAATATCTATATGCAAATAGGTTCAAAGGTGAGAAGTTGCAAGCAGACAGAATAAGCTTCGATTCTAAAGATTGTGGAGTACTAAAAAGGTATGCTTTTGATCATTATTTCAGTGTCTTTTTAATAGAATTTGTGAACCTTTTTGTGTCATGAATTTGGGAATTAATAAGTAACCATAACAAAACATGTGAGAATCGATATACAAGACTTAGCCACTGATAATGGTTATTTTATATACAGGAAAAGGAGAAAACAAGGGATTGCCGTTCCAAAGGGAAAGACAAAGTCGAGATAACTGCTGTCTCTCTGGACGAGAACCGAACGCAAACAAAGATAAACAGATCAAAGCAAATCGGCTCGGAAAAGAAGGAGAGGACACCAGCTCAGCGCAAAAGAAAAGACCGGATGAAGAGTTAACTGTTTGGCGAATCCCTCAGGATCTTCGATCCTGAGGGATCGCTGCTTTATTTACCTTGTCACTTGGACATCTCCGCCGTCGTCTTTATATAAAGAGACAGCACTGTTAGCTTAAGATATGGAGAAAATAGAGATGAAGGATACACTTTTATGTAATTTCTGTAAAACATCAGCTTTGATTATTAAGTTTCGTTGAGAACTGGTTCAATGTATTTGTGACCAATGCATTAATGAAAGTTTGGTGATTATTTCATCTCTGCGACTGGATTAACTTCAAGCGGTGTATCCTTGGAGGCTAAGGGCCCGGCCCCGAAGGACACTTGCTTCTGTACCATTACGACTTTACTTCTGTGTGGTTTGTTTATCATTGTAATTTGGTATGTTTTATAAGTTCATATTATATGCTCTGTTAAAGATTGAATCATTGAATTTTCTGCAGACCGAATCGTGTGTTGACTCCGCATCAAGTTATTAATCCTTTCAAGAGTTCATTGCATGTTCTTACTGTTATGTTACAGAGCTGTTATATTCGTGTTGTGTGCATTTCTAATGAATCAGTACTGTCCCATAATTCATTAATCGTTGTTGCTGTTCCATTAGTGTGATCTGTGTGAACCGCCTTTAGAGTGAAGGAATGTTATTTGATTGCAAAGAGTGTATAGATTAAGTTTGGTTATAACCCGCGGGACTTAGTTATTCAATTGCTGTTCCATTTTAACGTTGCTGTTCCATTCCAGAATTACTGTTTAATCCTTTATTCGCTTTGTTGTTCCATTTACTTGCAGTTGTTGGTTTGGTGTGAGAGATGATCTAAGGCTGTAGTGAGTATTGACAGTCACTGTCTAGCTCCCAGGCTTATGCTCTAGTCTCGTTTCCATCAGTTTCCGAAGGGATGGGTTATCACTGCCGAACCCTTGACTGATAAGTTGTTGAGTTTTCTGAGTGTGTGATTTATTCTTTAAAGTAATTTAATTTCAGTCAAGCATCCGTTTACTCTTGTATTTCTTAAGCACTGTACTACTAGCATTACTCTGACAAATGATAGCCTCGGATTGAGTCACTCTTTGTAATGACAAAACGCTCTCGAGTTGACATATTAATGTGAGGTAATTAGAGTTTAAAGAGACCCTTTTTATAGCTCCACATTTTGGCGCCGTTGCCGGGGAAAGAGTGTAGCCATTTGTCTTTTTCAGAGTAGTGTACAAGCCTGCTAGGGAAGAGTTGGATCCTAAAAACGGAAGGTAAGAACCTACGTGCAGAGCATGTAAAAGACCTGCTCCACTATCCGCTTTCCTAACAGATTTGTTTTTGCTTGTTTGAATAGAAGTTGGTAGTTCATTTTTTTTTTGAGTGCATGACTAAGCAGAAAAGGCCAGAAAAGAATATCAAACCCCCATCCAGACCTGAAAAAGCTAAGGGGCCGGTGACCCTTGGCCGCACGACCTTCATAGATGAAATCTATAAGAAAACAGAATCTCAGCCATCAGTAGGTTTCAAGAAAAACACTTCTAAACCGCCTACTAGTTCCCTTCAGGCCACAGGATCACCATCTGTAGCCTGTGCTGAGGTGCATAGTCAAACTGAGGAGCAGGACTTTCAAGAAGTTGAAAATTCCACTCTAGAATTATTGCAGGAAGGGAACTCTAGCAACTTTGTGAAGGAGAAGGAGAAACAGGGGAAACCAAGGAACCAAAATCTCCTCTTGAAACAAATCAGCCATTATATAGCCCAGATAAGGGAAGTGCTGCGAAAGTCATCGTTGAAGAGATTCAATCTCCTCAAACACCTGGTATTCCCATTATTCCAGATAAAGGAAGCGTTATTAAAAAGATCCCTGTCAAAACCGTTCCCACTCAACCTAGGAATACCCTCTTAGATATACCAGAAGGTTATTGGCATATATTCGATTCCATGGCTCAAAACCAACCAAACGCCCAAAACCAGCCAAATACTCAAACCTCTACATTACAATATCCTATAGTGGATTCTGCAGCAAATGCACCCATGAAAGCTATCCCTCTTCAGCATATCCCTACATTTCACGGACTCACATCAGAAGATCCGGATGCATTCTTATTCGAATTCTATGTGTTATGTAGGGGGTACGATTACACCACCGATCCCCAAAAATTGAAATTATTTCCCTCTACATTGAAAGGGGCTGCTTTAAGATGGTTTATGGGGCTAGGTGGCGGGGTCATCAACAATTGGGATCAAATGAAAGAATCCTTCTTAAAGAAATATCAGGATTATTGTAGGTCTAGAGAATTAAAAGACGAAATATTTCAAATGACAGCCAAACCAAATGAAACATTAGAGGAGTATGTGGAACGTTTTCAGTATAATCTACAAAGATCTCCTTATGCATCGCTACCTTTACCTGATAATGTGTTAAAAACTGCATTAATGAGGGGTATGAAGGAACAATGGATTGAAACATTAAACATTATGGGCAAAGGGGATATTTATCAAGAGAGTTTTGCTGACATTGTTGATTTATGTATCAGGAGTTCGAGAGGCAGCACAAGAATAAAACCGACGGAATATGATCGGTTTGCAAGAGATAACAAAGTATCAGCAGAAGGAGTAACACGTGCAGAAATTGGAAATTTATTAGAAAATTTTAAAACTGATATTATGGGGACACTAACTACACAACTTGATATGGTGCAGGCTAAACAGAAGCAGCTGGAGGCAGAACAGAATTTGGCAATCTTCTGCCCCCGATGCAGAAAAAAACATAGCCACAAAGAGTGTCCACTGGATAAAGTCCAAACATGCGCCATCTGTACAAAAGATCACCTTACAGAGAGCTGCCCCTCACTTCCTGGATTGAAAGCGGTATATAAGGAAGCAGAAGAAGAACCAGAATCGGTGAATTCGATCAACCAGCGCCGCCAGTGGCAGCCAAGACAACCTGGTATGTTTTCGGACCCAACCTCTTTCTTTCAAAACCCACAATATAATGCTCAACAATATGGTATGTGGCAAAATCAATCTCAACCCCCATTTACAAACTGGTCACCACAATCGTTTCCTTCTTCAAATCCATGGCCGAATCAAACAAGCCAAACTGGTTGGCCGAATTTCCCTTATACTCCACCATATTGGAAAAATGGCCCATACCCTTCACAGTGGACTCCCTCTACTTCGCAAAGTTCACCCTGGCAGACAAGCTGGCAAAGACCGATGTACCACCCAGCTGGAACTATTCCACTCCCTCAACCTACTTTGCCAGCTTTACAACAAAACCCCCAGTCTAACTTGAGGCCGCAACTCCCAGCCCAACCCGATCCCAATCCAAACAACAGGCAGGTCCAATCTATTCAAATCATAGAATCACCAGAAACAGGACCTGACTTAAGGGAGTGCAGTGACCTTCAGTTAAGATCTGTACGTATCATTGAAACTGAGGGAGATAAAACAATTCATATTGAAGATCAGTTACCCAGAGAAAATCAGTCACAACAAGAGGATGAAAATAAGCAACAAACTCATAATCAAGCAACCACATCCTCTCCTCCGTTCCCAGAACGATTAGCCATACCGCGATCCATACAATATCCTGACTTTGACATTCTGGGAGAATTACAAAATCTGTACATAAAAATTCCATTCCTCCAAGCCATTCAAGACATTCCCATATACGCCAAAACTATCAAAGAATTGTGCATAAAGAAACCAAGGAGGAATATAAAAAATAATCCAAGAGTCCAAGTAGTCGGAACTTTATCTGATCTATTGTCCGGAAAAGAAACACCCCTTAAATATGAATACCCCGGGAATCCAATTATAACTGTTCAAATTTATGGTCAGACCCTGTCTAATGCCTTAGTTGATCTAGGGGCTGCAATTAATATTTTAACAACCACAACTTGCCAAAAGCTCGGCATTACATCTGTAGAACCCACCTCTACTCTGTTAGAATTGGCTGACCGATCTGTGGTTAGACCGGAGGGCACTCTACATGATGTCATGGTCTCTGTAGAATCCTGGGAGTATCCAACCGATTTCCTGATAATTAATCCAAAAACCCAACTTGATGGACACCCGCTAATTTTAGGTAGACCTTGGCTCGCTACTGCCGATGCCTACATTGGCTGTCGGCAGGGAAATATGACCATAACCAGAGGACCAAATAGCAAAAATCTAGTTCTATATCCTCCAGCGCAGCCAAGTGTCACAATGATTAAAGCTAACAAGCACCCTGTATCATATCTTACTGACAACATCAGATCTCCATTAACTATACAAGAGGCACTCGATTTCAAAGATCAAACAGAAGACGATGCCATTAATAATTTCATTACTCAAACTGAACCTCGCACACAGTGTCACATGATAGAAGCAACATTTGATAATGAATTGGAAGAAGATCCCCTGAAAGATATTCATGACCAAACAATACCTGTTACTTCTGTTGCAAATAGTAAAACTGTGGAAATTGCACCGGGGAAAACTTTAAACATCAATGCTAATCTCACACCTGAACAAGAAACAAAGCTCATCCATCTGTTAAAAAAATATCAAGAAGCATTTGCATGGGACTACCCTGATATGAAAGGAATCGATCCCCAGTTATGTACACACCACATTTACATAGAAAAGGATGCCAGACCTGTGCATCAGCCGCAAAGGAGACTTAATCCCCATCTAAAAGATGTTGTAAAAACTGAACTTCAGAAACTTTTAGATGTGAATTTTATCTACCCTATCTCTGATAGTAAATGGGTCTCTCCACTTGTGGTGGTACCAAAAAAGAATGGGAAATGGAGAATTTGTGTGGATTATAGAGAACTTAACAAGGCAACACAAAAAGATCATTTTCCTCTTCCTTTCATAGATAAAGTATTGGACACTTTAGCAGGGAAGAAGTTCTTTTCTTTCCTGGATGGCTTCAGTGGATACAATCAGATTCAGATTGCCCCTGAAGACCAGGATAAAACTACCTTTACTTGCCCCTGGGGAACATTTGCCTATCGAGTTTTACCTTTTGGCTTATGTAATGCTCCTGCCACATTTCAGAGGGCTATCCTTAGCATTTTTGCAGATTTAATAAATGATGGACTTGAAGTTTACATGGATGACTTTACACCATATGGAGATGATTTTGATCCAGCTCTAGACACCCTAGAAAAAGTCCTACAACGTTGCATTGTTACCAGGCTTTGCTTAAGCAACGAAAAATGTTTCTTGATGATGACTGAAGGACTTATCCTAGGACACTATGTCTCAGCAGCCGGCATTCAGGTAGACCCGTCCAAAATCCAAATACTTTTGCTTATTCCCACTCCTACTACTCAAACAGAGGTACGCAGCTTTCTTGGATTTTCCGGTTATTATAGACGATTCATAGAGCATTATTCGCACATTGCTGCTCCTTTATATGCACTAACTAGTAACGTTGATTTTCTTTGGACAGACAAATGTGACCGTGCTTTCGAGGATCTAAAGAAGCTTGTATCCACAGCCCCAGTCCTTCGAGGACCAAACTGGGACTTACCATTCCAGATATCATCCGATGCCTCAGATACAGCCATTGGCGCAGTCCTTGGGCAGGAAGACGATAAAAAACCATATGCCATCTATTACATTAGCAAGAATTTATCCCCTGCTGAATTGAATTACACTGTTACTGAAAAAGAATTCCTAGCTGTAATACATGCTGTCAATAAATTTAGACATTATATCACAGGCTACCCTGTTATCTTGTATACAGACCATTCTGCTATAAAATATTTTGCAAATAAGCCTGTCACAAATGCCAGAGTAACTCGATGGTTAATCTTATTGCAGGAATTCGACATCACAATCAAGGACCGCCCTGGCAAAGAAAACCCTGTAGCCGATTTTCTTTCAAGAATACCAAAATCAAGCGATGCAGCAGCAGTGGAAGATCAATTTCCGGATGAGCACCTGTTTGCTGTTGCTGTTCAAACACCCTGGTATGCTAATGTTGCCAACTACCTTGCAGTAGGTAAATTACCAAAACATTTAACTCCTAATGAGCGTAAGCAGATTATTCAGAAAAGTTCTCGATTTTCGTGGATTGGAGGTTATTTGTTTCACACAGGAGCAGACATGCATATCGGGCGATGTGTTAGAGAGGATGAAATCTTTGACATCCTAAAAGCCTGTCACGATGGACCGTGTGGGGGGCACTTCGCTGAGCGTAGGACTGGACATAAAGTATTGCAGACAGGATATTACTGGCCTACGATCTTCAAAGATGCAAAGAAGTTTGTCCAAGCTTGTGACAGCTGCCAGCGAGCAGGACGACCTGGTCAAGCTGATGAGATGCCTCTGAAACCACAGTTAGTCATCGAACCATTCGAACGGTGGGCTCTTGATTTCGTTGGACCCATCAACCCCTCATCAAATCAGAAAACATATATTTTGGTGGCAACAGAATACGTCACCAAATGGATTGAGGCAGAAGCATTGCCAAGAGCCACAGAGGACTCTGTCATACAGTTCCTGTTCCTTCTATTTGTTCGTTATGGCCTTCCTAGGGAAATAATTACAGATGGAGGACCACAATTTGTTGGGCATAAATTAGCTGCAACACTTAACAATTATCATGTCCAGCATAAGATCACTACTCCATATCACCCACGGGCGAATGGGCAGGTAGAAAGTAGCAATAAGATAATAGAATCAATCCTAACGAAAACCATTGCGTCACATAGGCGTGATTGGGCTACCCGACTACCTGAAGCACTCTGGGCCTATCGAACCACATGGAGGAGCACCACCGGTTACTCACCTTATCAATTAGTGTTTGGAAAACAACCCATTTTTCCTATAGAATTCGAAATCCAAACATTACGGACAAAACAGGAAGTTGGCCTAGATCTAACCGAGGCACAACTCAATCGACTGCAGCAGATCAATGAATTAGACGAAATTCGGCTCTCTGCACTACAAAATACAGCATTGATTCAACAGCAGCGAGCCAAATGGCATGATGCGCTCATCAAAAACAAAGTCTTCCACGAGGGAGACTGGGCTCTGTTATACGATTCTCGGTTTCAGGACTTCCCTGGAAAACTTCGGACTCGATGGTTGGGACCATACGAAATCCAGAAGGTGCATGACAATGGAACCCTTACTCTAATCACCATTGACGGTTCTGGATATGCATTCAAAGTAAATGGCCACCGAGTCCGTCTCTATCGTAAACCACTCACTCGGGAATCCTTCTGCCAGCAGCTACGCCGAGACACTGATATGGAGATCTTAGGAGAGGAAGAGAAATCTTCCTCACCTGTAATTCATTAAGGGTCTATTTCTTTTTGCAAATTTGTACATAAGTTCTTGTTTTTGAGTGATTCTTGTACATAAGTTTGAATTAAATATTTTCTTGTCATTTATGATGTTCCTTTTTCTTCCACAAAGTTTGATTTTTGCTCTTCTAATAGCATATGCGTGTTTTTTTATGATGTTGGTTTTGCTTGTTTTGCTGTTCCTTTTCTAAAGGAACAGCATTCGGATCTCTGCTGTTCCTTTTTCAAAGAAACGGCATTGTTACATTTTTCGTTGTTCCTTTTGCTTACCACTGTTCTTTTTTCTTCAAAGAAACAACGTCCTTTTATTACTATTGTGCCTTTTTCAACGGAATGGCATGTTGAGTGTTTTATAGTATTATTGCCGTTCCTTTTCCCAAAGGAACGACATTTCCATTTTTTTGTTCCTTTTTCTATTATCCATCGTTGTTTCTTTTCCAACGGAACACCATTAGCATACTTCTTGCTCTCTTTGCGAAACAGCTTATCCCTTTTGCTGATTTAAATGGAGGATGCTTTTTGCCCGTCTTCTTTCTAGTCTTTAAGCTTCAGCTATGTATTTGTGCAATGAAATATAAAAACACAACATACCGAAATCCGCAAACCATAAATCGCTATATCTATAAGGCTCTGTATTAGTAAGAGGACAGATGGAAGGACATACTTATTTCTTACCTTTTGTTGACATGGTTTTACTAATTTTTCCATGATTGGTTATCTTTATCATGCTGATTCCCTTAAAAAAAAAAATTATTAGCACTTGGGAATAAGAGCAAAGAGTTTATATCTTCCTATTGAGATAATAAGACTTCTTCCGCCATTCCTACTCTTAAGGAGTGTTGAACCACCCTTTGTGTATAAATAAGGGAAAATGAAAAAGAAAAAATAAGTGAACATGATATGTCAAGTGTCAAATGCAGGATAGGGGGTCTCATTGAGAGCCAGCCTACCATGATCATGAAGATGGAAGTGAAGTGGCATTCCCATTATGGCCACCATACCAGGGATATGGTCCGAAAGGTATATCAACTAAACGAACCTTGGAACAGGAGGTCTCATCACGAGCCGGCCTGCCCACGTTTCGCTCCTTCCTCGTGAATGGCATTATGGTTAACTGGTCACCAAGCCAGCATAATGGTCTACATTTTGACATAACAAAATTCCTAAGTATACACAAAGGATCATGGTTCCGAGGGTGAAAAACAACTCTGCCAAGGTTATAGACACCTGTTGGCAGCAGAGTACTGTTAATGGTATTGAAGTCACCTTGCTTACACCAATGGGTAAGATACTAATCCTCTTTTGTTTCTTATATCCTAGGCACTAATCATATGTTATTTCCCGATTTATACATCGCATGAATATTTATCATTACCAATCATGGAAACGGAAGTGACCATGACCACTGGAGATTGGCAAGTACGATACATGCCCTATCCATCAGCCTCAACTCATAACACAGCAGCCTCTTATATCATACGCGATCAATTCTCCGCCTCGATTTTGGTAATCTGTTGTCCTTTTTCAACATGGCATAATTCCACATGCTGTTCCTTTCTGACTTGATTGCAGACTGGGTGCCGCTCCTTTATTTGCCGGCTGGGACAGCCTATCACACTGCGGGGGGGGGGGGAGGTTAACCTCATCATTCCCTGTATTACGTGTCAATTCGGGAAAACTAGTTACGACGGTTTGGCATGGTTTCACGGCATGGCATATTTTTATTTTTCACACAAGTTGTTTTTGTTGCACTATTGCATACTCTGTGTTTTCTTTCTTGAAACCTTGCGATTACCACCCTCTCTGTGTTTCAAACCGAAAACGTTTTTGCTGTTCCATTTAGAATTCACAGTGAAATCATGGGAGGAAGGGCAATTCGAAGTGAGCCTCAACAGCTGACGATCTCCGCTGCTGCCCGGGAGATCCTGGAAAGGGCGGGATGGTTGAATTATTTCAATCGCCTACAGGAAGCTAATGAAACAGTAGCAATGGAGTTCTTGCAGAATTTACAAGATGACCACTCCACAGTAAGAGGGAAACGGATAGCGGTCACTGATGCCATAATTGCAGAAGTTTCAGGACTACCAGCCACTGGACCGGTATGGACCTTAAAAAAGGAACGATTACAGAAGGTCATGGAACTGTTCCAGGACGAAGGCCAGAATTTGACAATTAAAGGGAAGGGAGTTCTGCCAGCAACCCTAGGTGAACCCTGGACGGAGCTAGCAAGAACAGTGCAGAGTTATATTACTTGCGAAGGAAGAAAAGACGTGGTAAGACCACGACACCTTAAACTTTTAGCTGTTTTAAAGCAGAGATGCTCTGTGAATTTACCGGCACTCCTAAACTCGTTACTGCATGATGCTGCACAAAGTATGAAAAAGGCACAGCACGTAGAGGAAATTGTTAGTCACCATGGGTTGATTCGACTTATTGTTAGTTATGGTCTTACCCAGCAACAGAGCAGCTGGGAAGAACTCATTGCAATGATTGAGGGGGGATTGACAGAGCCATCCCCGAAACGTAGACATTCTATAAGCCCACCAGAACAACCGGCAAAACGCAGAGAAAATGTTGCCAGTACATCACAACAACCAGAGACACGCCAAGAATCGGCAAAGCGCAAGCATGCCGTTGATCCACCCGAGCAACCGTAGGAACCCATAAAATCAGCTCGGTTAGCCCGGATGAGAGGAAGCATAGATAAGCCCAGAAAATCAGCCCGGTTGGCTCGGATAAGAGGAAGACTGGAAAAACTCCAGGAAAGCGCCAGCCAACCGGTGGTAATTGAGGACGAACAATCCGAAGAGGGAGCAGAAGCTGAACAGGAGGAAGAAATAGAACAGCAGGAAGATAGCCCATTACAAGACCTACTGGGAGAAGATGACTTGGCCGCCATCCTAGCCAATATGAGTAAGTATGGTCAACCTTCTAGTTCAGAGGACCCTCACGACAAACCCCAAGAGGAAAACATGCCTGTTCATGATGAAGGGGAGGAAAATACTGAACGGGAACACTCTGTTCCCAGGTCAGAAGAGGAAATTCTAGAGGAAGTAGGAGCAGAAACAACATTTGCTCAGAAAGAAACAGAACCAGTTGAGGTGCATACCTCGGAACAGCCAGAGCAGAGCAGTGAGGAAGAACCCCAAGAGGAAGATTTAGCAACTGGTCATGATCCAGTCCACCATCGACAGACTGCTGTTCCTTCAAATGAAACGATGGAAATTAAGAAGTTGCGGAAGGAACGAACTAAATTGTTAAATACGATAACCCGGCTCAGACAACAAATTAGGATTCTGAAAAAGAACCAGAAGGTAAAGAGGAAAAAGAGGGCCAACAAACGGCCTGCTGACCAAAACCCTGAGGATCCAGCTGCCGTTCCACATGATGCTGAGGATCAGGAACAAACGGATGTTCGTGTTAAAACAGAAAAGGATGATAAGCAAATTCAGACAGAGGCACCACCCTCAGGGGTAATAAGGGTTCTGAACTCCAAACAACATAACAAGAAAGTTCAGGTAAAACTCCCGGCCTCCACTGACCTATGGAAAAAAGATCCGAAGACAAAATCCTTGCACAAGATGATGAAGCAAGCACAGCAAGAAGCTGAGCAACTTAAAGAGCAAACGGTTCCCCGAGAAAAATATGAAGAGTTGCAGTAGCAACTAAGGGACGTCAGTCAATCTAAAAGCCAGGCCTTTGAAGGGTGGATGAAGGAACAAGAGGAAGTTGCACAGGTAACTTGTAGACTAGATATTGTTATCAAACAGATGAATGACTTGTGTTCTTTATACAATAATGTTTTAGCATGTAGGGCCCCTGCCAAAAACTATGCTCTGTTTTTATTAGAACGGTATTTACAATTACAAATAAAAGCTGTTAAAGCAGGCACCCCTATACAAATCAACAATGTCAATGATTTTATAGACTGCTGTAAACATTATGGAGTGAAAGTCCAGAGATTGTTGTGTGAACTTTATTTGCACGACCTTGTGCTAAGTCAGGAGACTGAATTGAACCCTGGCCCTTCCATTGGAGATATCCAATTCCAAGCATTCATTTCATTCGGGGTTAATCATATTAAGTGGCTCAAAGCCTATGATACTTTCCAAGGTCAGGAAAATGGTCTAGATTTACGGGTTAGGGCTGAGCCTAGGAACCCAGTACAGTTGTGGAGAGTTCATAGAAATCTTATAACGGCTCCTGGTGCCATTGAAACATTAGGACCTATGCATTAGGCACTCATTCAAGAGAGTTTAGAGTATTTTCTTTCTATCAAAGACTTGGCCATTAATGCAGCCAAATTTCGATATCGAATCTCTGATCCACACATCCAGCTCAGAGAACCATTTAAGTATGAGAACTTTGAGTTAGATGCCGACCATTTGAACCTCTATGGCGAGACCATTCTGAAAGCAGGATCATCCTGGTTAGGGTATAGATTTCGCACTCCAATTATTTGGCACCCTGCACCCGGATACCAGGCCCTGTATGATATGCCTGAGGGACAAACAGGTCAGTTATTTGACTATCTAATCACTCAACATGGTTGTAGGCCTCCGCATGAGACTCCTTCTCCAGCATACTCTCTCACTGCATTACATGTCAACTACAATGTTTTCATGAGGACATGAAACAAGGTAAGCAGGGGGGTGTGTGGAGTACTAAAAAGGTATGCTTTTGATGATTATTTCAGTGGCTTTTTAATAGAATTTGTGAACCTTTTGTGTCATGAATTTGGAAAGTAATAAGGAACTATAACAAAACATGTGAGAATTGATATGCAAGACTTAGCCACTGATAATGGTTATTTTCTATACAGGAAAAGGAGAAAACGAGGAATTGCCGTTCAAAAGGGAAAGACAAAGTCGAGATAACTGCTGTCCCTCTGGACGAGAACCGAACGCAAACAAAGGTAAACAGATCAAAGCAAATCGGCTTGGAAAAGAAGGAGAGGACACCAGCTCAGCGCAAAAGAAAAGACAGGATGAAGAGTTAACAGTTTGGCGAATCCCTCAGGATCTTTGATCCTGAGGGATCGCTGCTTTATTTACCTTGTCACTTGGACATCTCCGCCGTCGTCTTTATATAAAGAGACAGCACTGTTAGTTTGGGATAAGATAGATGTAGAGATGAAGGATACGCTTTTATGTAATTTCTGTAAAACATCGGCTTTGATTATTAAGTTTCGTTGAGAACTGGTTCAATGTATTTTTGACCGATGCATTAATGAAAGTTTGGTGATTATTTCATCTCTGCGACTGGATTAACTTCAAGCGGTGTATCCTTGGAGGCTAAGGGCCCGGCCCCGAAGGACACTTGCTTCTGTACCATTACGACTTTACTTCTATGTGGTTTGTTTATCATTGTAATTTGGTATGTTTTATAAGTTCATATTACATGCTCTGTTAAAGATTGAATCATTGAAGTTTCTGCAGATAGAATCGTGTGTTGACTCCGCATCAAGTTATTAATCCTTTCAAGAGTTCATTGCATGTTCTTACTGTTATGTTACAGAGCTGTTATATTCGTGTTGTGTGCGTTTCTAATGAATCAGTACTGTCCCATAATCCATTAATCGTCGTTGCTGTTCCATTAGCGTGATCTGTGTGAATCGCCTTTAGAGTGACAGAATGTTATTTGATTGCAAAGAGTGTATAGATTGAGTTTGGTTATAACCCGCGGGACTTAGTTATTTAATTGCTGTTCCATTTTAACGTTGCTGTTCCATTCCAGAATTACTGTTTAATCCTTTATTCGCTTTGCTGTTCCATTTACTTGCAGTTGTTGGTTTGGTGTGAGAGATGATCTAAGGCTGTAGTGAGTAGTGGCAATCACTGTCTAGCTCCCAGGCTTATGCTCTAGTCTCGTTTCCATCAGTTTCCGAAGGGATGGGTTATCATTGCCGAACCCTTGACTGATAAGTTGTTGAGTTTTCTGAGTTTGTGATTTATTCTTTAAAGTAATTTAATTTCAGTTAAGCATTCCGTTTACTCTTGTATTTCTTAAGCACTTTGTACTACTAGCATTACTCCGACAAATGAGTCCTTTGAGCTGAGTCACTCTTTGTAATGACAAAACGCTCTCGTGCTGACATATTAATGTGAGGGGTAATTAGAGGTGAAAGAGACCCCTTTTTATAGCTCTACAAAGATGATGGCAAGTTTTCAATCCATTGGGCTATGGAGTCATAAAAGAATTTAATCGAAACATTTAGGTTCAAGAGCAATCCATGGGGCAAGTCATCTAGGCCTAAGGGATCTTTTTAAAGTTTGATTTATGGAATGGGTGACACAATAAGAAAGGGAAATATCAGATACGTAACAAAGAGCATGACCCCCCGGGATCGTAAGGTACTTTGAAACTAGCTGTACCTTGACTCGTGCACTTAAGAAAAACATAGAAGCAAACTAGATCCCTGTAAGTACTTTGAAACTATCCGCACTTTGATACACTAGCTAATAAATGACGATTAAAAACAAAGGAAACTGATGGCAACCTTGGGAGCAGTACTAGTGGTCGGGACTCACCTCGATCCTCTCCTAGTTCTTTCTTTACTTAATTACCGTTAGCCATCACGCATTTTTTGCATGTTAGTGATGACTATATCTTCAAACTGAGTTCTAGAAACCCGATTTCCTTATGTCAATATGTCATCCAGTAAAACTCCCTCCTCAAAACTTTTTTTCATCCTTTTCTACTTTATTCAAATTCACTCGGGGCAAAGATCAAAAACCTTCATATCACATATCCCGCTCAGCTTCAGCTTTTATTAACCTGCCCATCAAAATTTTTAAAAAGGAAAATTCACATCTGTTTCAATATTCTCTCTATGTTAGAAGTGGCGATAGGGACATTTCACCTTTGCAATCATCAAAAAGCCAAAAAGCTCCCATCTAGCAGACTCGCTCATGACCGATCCCCTTAATTTGCAAATAAAGTTGACAAACAGCCTTAAGTCACGCCACTCATATTCCCTAGGTCTCAGGACTGCATGAAGCCCATTCTCAAGCTGACTAGTAGGTTTTTCACTGTGTTCTATGGTTCTTCAAAGACAGGAAATATGTTTCATCTCATGGAGTAAATGTTTGAGTTCACAGTTAGAAGAACAGCTGCTTCTAAATGTATTGTGAGCCTGAGATGAAGCTGCAAAACAAAAGTCACTCGTCAAGACCCTACAAGCTCTTTCTAGCATAAAATAATAGTAAGAAAGGGTTGCCACTGTCTCAGCAAATGGTAAATTGTCAAGGCCCAGAACCTCCTTCATTACAAGCAGAGGGTTAGGGCGCCTCCTTCATACATAAGCAGAGGGCGCAGGCCAGTGTTTGACTCAGAAGTTTGCAGAAGTCCAGGTTTGCCCTTAATGAAATAATGAAACAATGAAACAATATCTTCAGGTTTCATAAATGTAATTGCTGACCATAACAGGATTATAGTGGAAATATGATAAGCTCAAAGGAAAGGGGATTTTGTCCTGATAAAGGAGATCATCTGAAACTTTCAAGTCAGGTGAATGGTTGAAACTTTAGAAGGCATGTCATCAGTGAACATCCAAATCATAAGAGGCCTGTTTTGGTTCAAAATCAAATAGAACAGATATTAAAAAATGCCATTACACAGGCAGGAGAAAGTGCTTGGTTTTTTCAAAGAAAACACTGACCTTCATAGTTACAAAGGCTATTTGTCAAAATAATCGATCATGAGATGAACAAGCCAAATGTCTAATTCACCCTTAGGACAATGCAGGGAGACAGTATTACTCTGGCTAGGGTTTCTGCTGACACACAATGATGTTTGCAAGTGAACATGCTTAGACTGATGTTTTCCAAATGGTCTACTTAACATCACCTTCAGAGAAAGGCTGTCTCGAAAAAGAATTGTTAAAAAACCTTCAAACACCTTATCTAATGAAGAGCCTCCTCCATGCATGAGTAGAGGGCAGAAGCTACTATAGGTGCTGAAACTGATTGATACAAGAAAGAGCAGTAGAAGGATATCAAAGACTGAAACAAGGTCACTACACAAATAAATGACAGCTCTGATAATGTAAAGATACTGATACTCCTGTTTCAAGGAACTCCCTGTCTGACTATACCTACAGTAGGGAAGGGGAAAATATTGAACATATTGTATGCTATCAATGCCAAAGCGAGCAGTTGACTTAAAAATGGGATAAAGACCTTTCATGATCACCTATACAGAAATCAAAGGAAATATTTCTGAGCAAACAAAGAAGTCTAGGGTGAAAGGATGCAACCTAAAAAGTGTATTTACAGTCCAGAGAAAAACTTGTGAAACACTCAGAAGCAGCAATTTATCACTAGGGAAGTAAACAGTGACCAAGGTTGAGTCATAAAATGCATGATGACAGGTATGCAATGCTATGAATAGACAAAGAGACAATTTTAAGCATAGGTGTGCCACTGATATCAAAAGAAGATTTTCTCCTTAAGGAAAGGGTCAAGCAGCAAGACAATACCATATGTCAAAAGTTCAAAAGAGGCGCCTTTCAAGAAGGGGTGTTTATAACTTTTCAAATATTTTTGGTGCATTATGAAATAGTCCTTCTTTGCTAAAACAATCACCAAGAGAGGGAGGCAGTAAACATATGTCCAGTCATGAAATGGTGCTATTGACCAAAAGGGTTTTAATACACTGATCAGAACAAAATAAATACTGTGTGCCCAAGGGCCCTGATTTCATATTTTACAAGTCTGTTTTTCTGATGAAGAAGGCGAGTGGTATTCAATTTTATAAGTAAGCAGAGGAAGTTGGTTATGATGAATCACCCCTGTTCATATGTTTTAAAAACAAACACACTTGTTATCATTTCAAAAGGCAGATTTAGCACAAGGATATAGTATCAAATAAACAAAGACAGGGAAGAGACACAGTGAGTTGTCAAGCAGAGGATCCTGTTATAAAAAGAAACAGCTAGTAGAATGGCACTTACAGTCCAGAAGGAAACTTGTAAATCACCTAAGGACCGAAATTGTCAAACTAATTGCAAAGGCACCGGTGGTCTCCTGTATGTAACTTCGTGAGTAGGCAAAGCAAAGTTGAAGGATTATCACTGTTTAAAAGGATCAACTTGATGCAAACACATTTTTGTATCATTTAAAGAATTGCCACTGTTTTACCGAAAAGCTTCATTATGCTCAAAAATAGCCACAGGGTCTTTATTTTTTGAATATAACCGTTGAGGGAGTATCAAAAGAATGAAATAGAGGAGTAGTAAGTCTTTTGTGAAATCAAAAAAACAAATTGCCGCAGCTCCCAAGCATCACGACGTGTTTTCAAGCAAATTGAGGTTTTTCTGCACTGTTTTAAGGCGGCGCGACGAGCCTGGAAAGTGGCGCGACGTGCCTGGGCGTCGTTTTGTGAAGGCTTTTAACGTCGGCGCGACGTGCCTGTAGGCGGGCGCGACGTGCCTGTAGGTGCCCGCCCGACCACACGACAGTTCCACCCGACACCTTCCTCCGGCGCGACGGGTTTTCTCCAGAGTTTGTCGCGCCCATTTTTCAAGCTGTCCAGGGTCTCTTGCACCCTCTCAAGCGAGCATCCACCAATTTCAAGGTATTTTTATGAGCTCCCATCGTATGCAAGGTGTTGATAGGTGATAAAACTGTTTGAAAATCCCGTACCTTGCTAGTTTGCTAAAAAAAACAAACACGGTCTCCTACACAGTGAGATGAGATAATTTAAAGAGGGCCGAGGTTGTTAATGAGAGTTTAAACCTTGAAGGCAAGGTCATAGAATGTATTGGTGCACATCTCACAAATCACAAGCCAAGAGTATATGGTCTGAATTACTGTTACACTGTTTCTTTCACCCAAGCTAAGTCTGTTTTCCCCTGCACTGTATTACATCATTGTGGAAAATTGTTGACAGAGAGTTTTCTATGGGTGAATGTTACATTGAGGGGCAGATTTAATTAATGTCTTTCTAGCTCTGGAGGCAGAAGTGTAAAAGCAGTTTTTTTTCTCTTAACACTTCACAAAGAAAGGAGCCTTTTTCTGAAGAACAGTTTGTTAGTGTTTGAAATTTGATATTAAAGCAGAAGTACAGGTTGAAGACTTATTGACAGAAAACTTCCAAAGATGACATCATAGTAAAAGACAGAGATTGTTGATGGCTAGATTTTGACATTAAGGGCAGAAGTACCAAAGTGGTGTTGATTTTCTCAAAACTTCACAAGTAAAAATGGCCATTGTCTAAAGGGCAGGGTACTTGGTGTTTTGCATTTGATATTAAAACAGGGGTATAGATGTGTTGGTGAACCTTTTAAACTCACAAAACAGAGAGTTTGTTTCCTGAAACCACTGTTGCATTTACTTTTTCACCTAAACTAAGTCTGCTTGTTCATTACACTACCTTGTCATTCTGAAAATTGTTGGACAGAGTTTTCTGAAGGTGAAACAGGGTATTTTGTTGATAATTGGGCATTTGATTGATGATTGGGCATTTATTGATGATCAAATAAACATCAAGGGCAGAGTTATAAAGACAGTGATTGACTTCTTAAAAAATCACAAGTGAAAGGTTTTTCTCTTAAACACAGTGGGCTATTTTTTCACCTAACCACAAGGTCTCTTTCTTTTCCCACTGTGTGGTCTCCACAGAAGTCTGCTGACAGGAACCTGTTTCAAGGTAAATGACCTAAAAGAGCAGGGTTATAATTTTTGAAGGTTGGTTTCAAAGACAAAAATACAAGTGCAAGCAGGCCTCTAAGCAAAATCACAAGAGGGGATTTGTTCAAGACTGTGCACAAAGAACCTACAAAGCAGCTCTTACATATAGTGCCATTGTTAAGAAGGATACATAGCTGAAGTGCATCCAAATTTTAAGAATTGTTGTTAATAAGTGTTGAGGGGGGCTTATTCAAGGAAGCATTGTTACATTTCATCCAAACCACAGTGTCCATATCTGTCCAAGCAGTTTGGTGGCCTGTCTCATATCCAGCAGAGCATTCCCCATACAGTGAAGGCAGTTTACCTCTTCCAAGGTTTATTTCAAAGACAGAATGCCTCCCAAACGAGATCACAAAGGCGGACAACATAAGAGATATGAGCCTATCTCCGTAGAAGACATCAATGCTCATCCTTCAGTTCTTTTCAATTTCCATGAGGTAGGTTGTCTTGATTTCTGTCAAAGGATAGAGGAAGTCAAGAGTTTCTCGCCACTCACACATTTGTGCGCTTTGAGATTCAAAGACAAACACTTCCAGTTAGCAGGTCTTGACTTCAAAATCTCTCCAAGGTATGTATCCAAAGCTACCAAGATCCCGTATCATGGTGAGAAGTGGTTTAAACAAGCGCATCTTGATTTGGAGGATTATAAACCTTTCATCAAGCGGGAACATAGGGAGACCATCACTGCTATTTTTCCTTTCTCCTATCTTCTTGACAGTTATGCTCCACTGATGAAGGCCATAATGAGATATTTCACTTGTGAAGGGAGGTTTAGCCAAATATTTTCCTATCATGTTCGCTTGTTGATGCATTTTACCAGAAGCAGACAATTAAACCTTCCATACTTTTTGTCCAAGAGCATAGAAAAAATGGCAGCTACTGTCCAAAAGAAAGCTCCACCTCAGCAAATCCCTTCTCTCTTTCACCATTCCTTGATCAAGATCATTTTCTTACACCAGCTGGAGAAGAAAGGAGTTTCATGGGATTTATTCATTAGCCATGCCGATTTCGCCACTGTCCCTCCTGTTCATGTGTCTCCTACTCAGACTGTCCATCGCCTAGTGCCTTTATCCAGTAGGCCTACCCCTAAAAAACTCAAGATGACCACTGGGCAGCCAAGTAAACAAGGAGAAGAAGAGGGCAGTGAGGCACAGGGAGAAAAGGAGGTTGATGAGCTGCAGCAGCCAGATTTTTAGGGACAGCAGCAGTTGGATATCATTGGACAGCAGTTAGAGGTTGATGAACAGCATCAAATTCAGGAAGAGGAACAGCAGCAGACAGAGGTTGAAGAGCAGCAGGTTGAGCAAGCAATTGAAACATCTTTTGAACCACAAGCTGGACAGGATGTTGAGGAAGGACAGCAAGCTGAAGCTGCCTCCTTGATAGTGACCAAAACTGTCCCTAAGAAGAGGAAATTGCCCAAAAAGACAACTCCTAGCTTGCCAAGGAAAAAGAGCACTAGATTGGCCTTCAAAGGAAAGAGTACAGTTGGAGGAAGCGCCAAACATGGAGGTAAATCAGCTGTCATCCCTATCCCAAGCGATGACAGTGACAATGAGGCACGCATCCTTGAAAACCTCCTCATTCACAAAGAAGGGAAAATTGAGGTTTTACAAGAAGATCTCCAAAGGGCAAGGAATTTCAATCATTTCTTGGAGGTTGAGAACAAACAAATGAAATTTCATGCAGCCATTCATGAGGCAAGGGCCATCAAGTACAAAAAGGAGGCAGAAAGGGCGCAAGTAAGAATTGAAGAGCTTGTTGGCGAATTTGATGATGAAGAAGAGGAGGACCAGCCTAGGCGAAAGAGGCCTAGAACCATCGGGCTTAGGAGAGCCTTGGAGAAACAGAAGGCTGAAGAACAAGCTAAATTCGAAGCTTTTCCTCTCACTACCCTCCTTGAGCGAGAAATTGAGGAAAACAAGGAAGCTTGGCTTGAGAGGGCTAACCAGCAGTTAGAGACAAAGCTTGAAAAGGCAAACAGGGATCTTGAGCTACAAAGGAAGAGAACTCTTCACTTTCAGAAGCTAAACCAATTCGCTAGGCGCAAATTGAAGGTGGCACAAGAAAAATTGAAGAAATTGAAGGAGAGGCGCCTAGCACGGAAAGAGGCAAAAAGCATATCAGCCCTCGATATTCTAGCTTCAGCTTCGGAACATGTCTCTATGGACCCTTGAGGGTCATCCATGCCATTTTTGGGCCTGTTTCGAAAACTTTTTGTTTTTTGGCATTTTTGGGGTTTTCGCCAAAAACTCATAAATGCGCCATTTCAGTTTGAAGAGTCGTCAAAGGAGAAGGGTGATACCAATGGATTCCATAATTTCATGAGCAGCTCTCCAGCGATTTTCAGAGCATTTGAAGATCATTCGCCCCCTCAAATTGGCAAAAAACAGCCTCATTTTGCACATTCTGCCCGCCCTATCAGCAGCCTGCTATTTTCTGGGTTTTTGCACACAGGTACAGTTTTGAGGGACTTTCAGAGATCAGATTGAGATGATTCCACTTGCATTGGAAAGCAGACACAGAGAGCTTTCCAACAAGCCATCATGAGCCTCATTTCAACATCGGGAGGGCTTCCATTTGCATCCAGCAAGTCAGGGATATTTTTCAAGCATAAATATGAAGTATTTTTGCAATTTTTGAACTCCAAAAATCTGCTTTTCCCAAATGTGCGTTAGGCTATTTTTATCATGGGAAAATCATGTAAAGTCAATATAATTTCCGTTTTTAGCAGTTTTTTAGATATTTTATTAGATATTTTGTGCCTTGGGCTTTGCAAAGCCTCAGGGACAAGTTTAGATATTTTGACTTGGCCAATGGGATAGCTAGTTGCTCCATGAGGTTTTCCTCCTTCTAGCCTATTTATCCCATGATTCTCATTGTAAATCGGAGGCTGAACTTGAGAGAAGAATTAATGCATTGGTCATATGAACTTTGAAGAATACACTTGAGTTATGATTTTTGGACTGCCTCTTGGATGCTTTTGAGGAATGTTGAAGGCTTGTTGATGGATTCCTTGACATGGTAGAATGGTATAGTGCTTCTTAATGTGTTTTGTCTTCTAGTTTTCACTCATATTTCCTTTTTCTTGCTGCTATAGATCAGTAAAGATTGATTTTGAGACATGCCCATGGAGGCACCTCAAAATCCCTGAATCTTCATAGCTTGATGTTTTCTTCTCCCTTAGTTATGCTAAAGAATTCTTAGCCGCTCTTTAGTAACCTAAGGTGTTGTTGCTAAGTTTTATTCATCAGTTCCATGTATGTTGAGTAGGATGTATGGTTTGCCCTACCTACCTATCAGCTGCCCATAGTTCTGTCCATAAAACTTTCTCTTTGACTGATTTGTTGATCATTTTGTTGAACCAGGGAGGCCTAGTCCCGATCTAGCCCTTTGCCTAAAACTATGAAAACTTATTTGTCCAAGTGCCCAATGACTTAGAGACTATGTTTAGGCGTTACGGCATAGTTTATGAGTTGTTAGTTTGTCTCATGTGTTTTCCCCAAAGTATGATAGCTATTTCCCGAAGTTAGAGGGTCTTATACCTCTATGTATGGCTGGAATGTTTGATTTCTATGTATTGATTAGCTTATAGTTATTCCTAGCATGATTAATGGTTTTCTATTACATGTTTATGTCTGCTATAAACTAGTTTGCACTTGAAATCCCTTTTCTTTCACCAACTTATTGTTCATTTAATCCATTTTGCCCAGAGATCCCCTCTACTGTGAATCAAATCGGCCCTACAGCAGCTTTACATCATCGCCTCATTAGCTTCCTTGATCTTTTTGACCCCATAGCCCAATTTATCTACATCTTGTCATCCAGTTTATGTATTTGATCAGTTTCATCCCTCACAAACTTAAAAACTAGAAAAACCAAAAACACACTTCATAACTAGCCTAATATCAAAACATCGCAAGTAAACACACCGACATCCTTTGCACTTATAGAGAGAGCCCTCTCTGAGTCCAGGAAGGCTAGGTCCTCGGGCTCCAAAGCTTGGTTTGATGTTACATCGTCATTTGGCTAGCCAATCGGCCAAATCACGGGACACTAACATAATGGTGATCACGGTGGGACTTTGAGTCAAAACATCCTAGGTATCCCTTAGGAACTCTCAAAATCCCAGTCAAACTTAGAAGAATAGAATCTGGTTGTCTCACCATCCTAGCAAAATGATGAGTCAGTTATAGGAAACTCTTCCAAACCTCAGGACTACATAAAACTCAGAAAAACCCCAAAACACTCCCTTAGATTGGTTTTTGATAGTATTGGTGGTGGACCATACAAGTATACCTCAAAACAGCTGATTTTCCACCTGGAGACTCCACTAACTTCTAGTAAAGCCTTACTATTTCACCAAACTCTAGGCTACTATCTGATAGACCTATCCCATCACTCACTAACATAGCGGGAGATGGTAAGACATTGAGTACATAATAGTCCAGCAAACTCTTATAGACTCTTTGGGCCTTTAGGTACCATAAACAAGCAAGCAATCCATAAACTCATTTTTTAGAGTAAACTCTTTTTGTTCTCATCACCCTAGCAAAGTGTTGAAACAAGTCTAAGATACTTTAACAAACCATAGGCTGCTCATAAACTCAGAAAATTCAAAAACATTCTCAGATTAGTCTTGGTGGTGGACCATAGCTATCTTCACAACAGCAACCCATTTCCACCTGGCGACTCCACTAAACCATCCTTTTACTTTGACCATCCTTCGCCTTAGCGTAACTTTAGAAAATCACTCATCCAAAAAATTCACCAATATCACTCTCTCCAAGCTCTGAATCTAAAATCTGGCTTCACGAAGAATCAATACCAGATCCCACCCAGACCCAAATCCCCCTATCATAGTAGATGACCCAGAAAAGATTCTGTGGCAAGCTTCTGAAACTGATCATCTAGCTACCGATAGATCCATCCGTAGAACAAGATCTGTGCCTAAAACTCGCAATATCCTTCTAGATTCACCTTCGGAACTAGAGTCATCACAAGCTCTTCCCCGGAGCAAATCGTATAGTAAGATAAACTTCGACGATCTTGAACCCCTAAACCCATCACAGAGTCCTATTAGAGAAGCTTCACCCACCACTCCTCCTGATTTCCAGCTTCTTTATCAATTTGGCTCCTATCATCCCAGATCTGCTCAAAACCAGATCACTAGTCCAAGTTCATCCGCTACACCTAGTCAAACCACCACTGTTCAAACCACTTCATTTCAGCCTACTAGTCCTCATATTGTACATCATCCATTAGCTCCATTCATGGCAGCCTGGTACGCACCTTTGGTGCTGCCACCACCTTTAGCTCCTCTCCCAAACAAATATCAAGACAAGATCCCACACTTTACTGGAGAAGACACCACCACACCTCAACAGCATATGAGTAGAATGACTGATGCTTATGAATACCTAGAGGTACAAGACGAAACTGTCAGAATGAGAATATTTGCCCAAAGTCTTGGTGGTGAACCCAAAGCATGGTTCAAAAGCTTAGCTCCAAAAAGTATCCATGATATCCCAGAACTACATCAAATTTTCAGAAACAGGTGGGAAATCCGAAGAAATCCCATTCAAATCCTGTCAGAATATAACAGCCTAAAACAGGAAAATGGGGAAAGTGTCCAAGCTTACTGTACTAGGTTCAACAGTGTATATAACTCCCTCCCACCTCTTTTCAAACCTCCACTTGGTTTAGCTTTGGAAAAATTTCCTGAGGGGTTTGATCCGGACATGACATATCACCTAAGAGATAAGGATCCCCCTACCTTGGAGGAAATGCAACAAATAGCTATAAAAGCAGATGCCAACTTAGCTGAAAAAAGAGCAAGGACTAGATCAGAAAGAAAGGTCACATATAGGGATGAGGTCTCCACTTCATCGCCTTCCCTGGATCCCAGAATAGATGACTTAGTTAAATCCATGGCTAAAATGTGGGAAAAGATCAATGAAAAATCTCCTGTTAGGGACAACCAGCCAAACCCTCCAATCAGAAACCGAAATCAAAACTTTAGGAGGGAACAGCCCCAAAACAGACCAAGGGATAATGACCAACAGATCAGGCCACCATTCAATGAAAACTACGTAGGAGAAGATGATAGGGAGACATAACCTCTGGATGAAGGTCATCTGAATCTCGTAGGATCTGATAATGAAAGCGAGGTATACCTCACTGCAGAAGAACAAGAGCTATGTTCTCACAACCAGGACGAGACCAACTATGAAGATCCCGACGACCCTGCCTTAGACTTTCAAAATGCCATTATAGAAGCTCACCGGCAGTATAATCTTAGAAGTAAAAACAACCAAAACCATCCCAAAAAGAATAGTCCTGACCATATCAAAATCCCTGATAAAACCCTAAATGAGACCATGAATAAAAGCAAAATTAAGGCCCAAAGGGTTGACCAAAACAAAGGTAAGGCCATTCAGACAAGTATTAGTTCAGATATTCCTAGTACCTCTGCAGAAACCCCAAAGCTGGCTGTATCAAAAGAAGTCCCGAGCCAAAGTCAGCAAATTAAGAACATAGAAAGGGTTATGTCTGAGAAAGCTGAAACAAATCTACCCAAGCTACCCACTCCTTTTAGTTTCGAAGGGGAAATTTCCAAAATAAAAATTACCGTACCCCTTACAGAACTAGTAACTATAGATAGGTATAGATCTCAAATTTTCAAAGTATTTGACCTAGAAAACAAAGCTGATACCTTGAATCTAACTGACGATAAACCTGAGCTTTTATTTGGTCCTAAAGTAGAAGGTGAATATCAAGAGGGATCTATTTCTCCTTTCTACATAAGCTTGAACATCCGTGACAAAATATTACATAATGCCATGTTAGATTCCGGTGCCTCCCATAACCTCATGCCTAAAGCAGTCATGGAAAACTTAGGTCTGGAGGTGACCCAACCTTACAAAAACCTGTATTCTTTCGACTCAAGCCAGGTCAAATGTATAGGTATGATAAAGAATCTAGACTTTGCCCTAACACAACTACCAGCCAAAAACTTAGTCATGGATGTGGTAGTGGCTGACATCACACCCAAATATGGAATGCTACTGTCAAGAGCCTGGTCTGCCAAAATACAAGGTAGCCTTCAAATGGATATGTCATTCGCTACTATTCCAGTTTTCAACCAAACTAGGAGACTATACCGGGAGGCTCGCATGAAATACATGGTTAGTAACAGAGATAAGCCAAACAATACCCCCATCTATTCCATTCATTCCAATTTAGATTCGTTTATCTTATACAATGAAGGTGATATACACAAGCAGATAAAAGAAAATGAAGACATATCCAAACCATTACTAAGTGAAGTAATTGATGACCAAAGTCCCAAGGAACCTAAGAAACAACTTAGTATCATGTATGAAAAGGAAACTCTTTGGAGTATAAGCTTTGATGGTTCTTGTGGCAAGACAGGATCGGGAGCAGGCATCTGGATACACAACACTAAGGAAGGACATTCTTTCAGATTAGAATTCCAATGTACAAATAACATTGCGGAATATGAAGCCCTTCTTATTGGTCTACACATGCTTAGAGACTTAGGTGCCAATAGGATAACAACTCAAGGGGACTCAGAACTTGTAATTAAGCAAATCAAAGGTGAATATTCAGCCAAGAACCCAAGACTGAGAGAATATAGGAATGCAGCTTTGGATATCCTCAAAACTTTTGAAAAATATGAACTCACCTATATCCTGAGGATTCAAAACAGTTTGGCAAATGAGCTCGCCTTTGCTGCAAGCACTAGCCAAATACCATGTATGAGTGAGCAATATGACATCCAAGTAAAACATCGCCCTACTATACAAGATAATCTTGACCATTGGCAAGTATTCCAAGATGATGATCAAATTGATGATTTCCTCCAATCTAAAAATGAGTTTGAGATAACCAAAATAGACTCAGAAAATGAAGAGAGGAAAACCAACATAAGTCAAGACCAAGAGCTAAACCCACCTTTGTGGACCAATCTAAACCTGGTAGACCATCCATGTGACAGGGAGATGGAAGAAGACATTGACCAAAGAGAACTTGAAGTCTTACACTGCGAAAATGATACCATACCTAGAGGGCTCGCACCTTTAGAAGAATTGTTTGACTTTAATGATGTGGCCAAAAAGCCTAAGATGGAATCTATAGAGGATGACATAGAGGAATACAACATAGGAAATCCAGAAGAGCCTAAAAACATTAAACTATCCAAAACCCTCCCACCTGACATGAAACAAAGGTACATAAAACTATTCAAAGAATTTAAAGATGTGTTTGCATGGGGGTACCAAGATTTAAAATCATATGACACCAGCATCATCCAACATAAAATTCCCCTCAAAGAAAATCAAAAACCTTTCAAACAAAAGTTAAGAAGGATAAACCCAGTGTTATTACCATTGGTTGAAAAAGAAATTAAAAAGATGTATGATGCCGGTATAATAGTATCTCTCCGATACTCTGAGTGGGTCTCAAATTTAGTATCGGTTAGAAAAAAGACCGGTGAAATCAGACTTTGCATAGATTTCCGAAAATTTAATAGGGCATGTCTGAAAGATAACTACCCTCTGCCCAAAATGGACCACATACTTCAGAAGGTCGTAGGCGCCAAAAGAATCTCATTTCTTGATGGTTTTTCTGGTTATAACCAAGTATTGGTTTATCCTACCGATCAGCATAAAACAGCTTTCACCACCCCCTGGGGCACTTTTATGTATGTTAAAATGCCTTTCGGACTAATGAATGCTGGCGCCACATTTCAAAGAGCCATGGACATAGCCTTCTCAGAAGACATAGGTGTTTTCATAGTCATATATCTCGACGATATAACAGTGTATTCTAAATCTGACGAGGAACACCTAGCTCACTTAAGAAAGGTTTTCAACAAATACAGAAAGTATGGTTTTTCCCTGAACCCCAAGAAAACACTCTTCGGTCTAGAAGAAGGAAAACTCCTAGGTCACATTATTTCGGAAGAAGGAATTAAAATAGACCCCCAGAGAATCGAAGGTATTTTACAGATAAATCACCCCAGAAACATAAAGGAGTTACAGTCCTTTATCGGCAAAATAAATTTCTTAAGAAGATTCATTCCAAATCTTGCTGAGCTCCTAAAAGAGATCACAAATATGTTAAGAAAGGAGGTCGGGGTTAAATGGACTTTAGAAGCCAAGAAATATTTTGAACTGATTAAAAAGGCCTTAACTGAAACACCTGTATTAATAAGCCCTGACTTTACTAAAGATTTTTATATTTTCTCATTTGCCTCAGAACATACAATAGCTGCGGTATTGTTGCAAAAGAATGCGGCGGGACAAGAGCAACCCATTGCCTTTTTTAGCAAATCCCTAAGAGATGCTCCCTTGAAATATAACATCATGGAGAAACAAGCATTCGCATTGGTAAAGGCACTAAAAGATTTCCGAGTCTACATCTTACATTCTCATGTCATAGCCTTCGTCCCCAATACTGTCGTCAAAGACATTCTCAACCAAGATCCTGATGGTAAAAGGGGAAAGTGGATTGCTATCATCCTAGAGTACGATCTAGAAATCAGGCCTACTAAACTAGTTAAAGGACAAGGACTCGCGAGATTAATGGCTGAAACCAACCTCCAAGCTTTAGATATCAATTTTGTCGATGCTTTAGAAGAACAAGAAGAATGCGCACTTCCCCCTATAAATCAAACATTTTTGGATTCACCTTGGTATGCAAACATTCTTTATGTATTAACTTATATGAATGCTCCTCCGTCTTTGTCAAAAACAAAAGCGAGGTTCCTCAAACAAAAATCTTTAAAGTTTTGCATTATAGATAGTTCTCTGTATTGGAAGAATCCTACTGGTATGCTACTTAAATGTTTGCTTGAGCCTGATGCAGAGAAAATCATGCGGGAAATGCATGAGGGGGAATGTGGAGGTCACCTCTACTGGAAAACTACTGCAAACAAAATCCTTAGAGCCGGTTATTATTGGCCCACCTTATTCCCAGATACTCACAAACTGGTCATGACCTGCCATAAATGTCAAATTTTTGATGGCAAGAAAAAGCTTCTACCTTTGCCTTTACATCCCATCATAGTCGAAGGACCCTTCCAACAATGGGGTCTAGACTTCATCGGAGAAATTCACCCCTCCTCCTCAGCTCAAAATAAATGGATCCTCACAGCCACTGATTACTTTACCAAATGGATAGAAGCCATACCATCTCGGAACGCCACCGATTCAGTCATCATCACGTTCCTAGAAACCAATATCCTATCCAGATTCGGCTGTCCCAGGAAAATCATTACAGATAACGCCGTTGCCTTCTCTTCCAAGAAAATGATAGACTTCTGTCACAAGTATCATATTTCATTAGGGCATTCCACAGCCTATTACCCTCAAGGTAATGGCTTAGCCGAGTCTTCCAACAAAAGCCTTGTCAACATTATCAAAAAACTTCTGGAACAAAATCAAAAAGCATGGCATGGGAAACTAGTGCACGCCTTATGGGCTGATAGATTAACTACCAAGAAGTCCATAGGTATGTCCCCTTACCAGCTAGTCTATGGTGTTGATGCCATTTTCCCGACCTCTCTAGGAGTTCCAGTAATGAAGCTACTACAAGAAATCCAAATAGAAGAAAATGACATACAAAGAAGAGTAAATCAGACTATCCATTTAGAACAAACCAGAGAAGAAGTTTACCAAAGGGCTCAGTTAGCACAAGACAAAATAAAACAAATTTTTGACAGAAGAACTAAGGAAAATGATTTTCAGATTGGAGATAAAGTTTTAAAATGGGATTCTAGAAGAGAAGATAAAGGTAAACATGGCAAGTTTGAAAATTTATGGAAAGGACCTTACATCATCAGCTCAGTTAGTGGAAACAATGCTTTCTTCTTACAAGAACCTGATGGGAATGAAATTTTTGGAGGTCCTGTAAATGGCAGGACATTAAAACACTATTTTTGTCAAGAACTCCATTTTTGAGTTTAAGACACTTTCAGTCATTGTACATACCATTGTTGAAATATTAAAAAATAGAAAAATAAAAAACAGTAAAAGATAGGAAAGTCAAAAACAGTAAAAAGCAGAAAAGAGGGCAAGTGAAGATAGAACCAAGGCCCCATGTTACAAAAAATAGTCTTTCGGAAAGCGAGCAAGTCTAAATGCCGCTACTAGTGCTTCAATGTCTTGTTCAGCTATCTAGCCTAATCATAGCTGAGCATGTTTAAATTTATTTGCTGATAAGTTAGTGAGTGCCCAGATAGTCAACATTGTGTAAGATTGACTTATCACAGAGCTTAGATTAGGGAGAGATTCTGGTTCCACATGCCTAAAACAGAACCAAAGAGAGAAGCGAGGGATGAAAAACACATTGAACATCTTAGCCCCGCTTGTCTAGTTTCCTTTTATTGCAAAATAACATTTGTGTGCAGCTTGTCTTTTATGCCGCAAATGCATGACAAATCAGACTGCTTAATCCTGATTTGATCATTTTTAAATTTCATGTTGTAGATTAGAGAATGAAATCTTGTCAAACTGCTTAATCTTGACAGTCGATCTAGTTTTAGGTAGAGAAATGAAGGAGTTCATCAGCTTAATCTGAACTCCCGGCAGATATAAGAGTAGAAGTAGATAGTTTCATTTTGCAAAAAGAAAAATATGCATTTTCAAAAGGCTGCTAGTTCAAATGCGCCAAACAGAAGAAAAAATGCTAGGAAAGATAGTGGGGTAGGTAGAAGTATCATTGATGTTAAACATGCTGACACTTTTCAGAAATAACATCAAGAGAAGGGTAAATTTTGCGCCAATGGATAAGGCACTGGTCTTCATAAATCCAAAAATCTGAATTCTGGACATCTCCTGACGAGGAGCTGCCCTCCCCAAATGGAGCCACTGTTAGCCATCAGTATTTTTTGCATGTTAGTGATGACTATATCTTCAGCTGAGTTTTCTAGAAACTGATTTTCTTATGTCAATATGTCATCCAGAAAACCCTCCCCAAAACTTTTTTCATCTTTCTACTTATTCAGTCCACCCCTGGCAGCATCAAAAACTTCATATCACATATCCTGCCTAGCTTCAGCTTTATTAACCTGCCCATCAGCCTTAAAAGGCAAATTCACATCTGTTTCAATATTCTCCCCTATGTTAGGAAGTGGTGTTTAGGACATTTCACCTTTGGCAATCATCAAAAAGCCAAAAAAGCCCTCATCTGCAGCAGACCTACCATGATTGATCCCTTACTTTGCAAATGAAGTTGACAAACAGCCTTAAGTCGCGCCACTCACACCCCCTAGATCTCAGCACTGCATAGAGCCCAATCTCAAGCTGACTAGTAGGTTTTTCATTGTGTTCTATGGTTCTACAAAGACAGGAAATATATTTTATCTCATGGAGTAAATGTTTGAGTTCACAGTTAGAAGAACAGCTGCTTCTAAGTGTATTATGAGCCTGAGATGAAGCTGCAAAACAAAGGTCACTCATCAGGACCTTACAGCTCTTTCCAGCATGAAAATCACAGTAAGAAAGGTCCGCCACTGTCTCAGCTAAATGGTAAATTGTCAAGGCCCAGAACCTCCTTCATTTACAAGCAGAGGGTTAGGGCGCCTCCTTCATACATAAGCACAGGGCGCAGGCCAGTGTTTGACTCAGAAGTTTGCAGAAGTCCAGGTTTGCCCTTAATGAAATAATGAAACAATGAAACAATATCTTCAAGTTTCATAAATGTAATTGCTGACCATAACAGGATTATAGTGGAAATATGATAAGCTCAAAGGAAAGGGGAGTTTGGCCTGATAAAGGAGATCATCTGAAACTTTCAAAAATTAGGGTGAATGGTTGAAACTTTCGAGAGAAGCATCTATCAGTGAGAACATCCAAATCATAATAGGCTTTGTTTTGGTTCAAAAATCAAATAAAACAGAGATATTAATGCCATTACACGGGCGAGGAGAAGGTGCTGGTTTTTCAAAACTTCACCTTCATGGTGCAAGCTATTGTCAAAATAATCGATCATGAGATGAACAAGCCAAAATGTCCTAATTCACCCTTGGACGTACGGGGAGACGGAGTATTATAAGCTAGTTTATGTAGAAATACTGACGAAATCATTGCAAGTGAACATGCTTAGGCTGATGTTTTCCAATGGTCTACTTAACATCACCTTAGTATTACTCTGGCTAGGGTTTCTGCTGACACACAATGATGCTTGCAAGTGAACATGCTTAAACTGATGTTTTCCAAATGGTCTACTTAACATCACCTTCAGAGAAGGCTGTCTCGAAAAAGAATTGTTAAAAAACCTTCAAACACCTTATCTAATGAAGAGCCTCCTCCATGCATGAGTAGAGGGCCAAAACTACTGCAGGGTGCTGAAACTGATTGATGCAAGAAAGCAGTGGAAGGACACCAAAGACTGAAACAAGGTCACTACACAGATGAATGACAGTTCTGATAATGTTAAGATACTGATACTCCTATTTTTAAGAACTACCTGTCAGACAGTACATCTAGTTGAAAGGAGAAGGTATTGAACATATTGTATGCTATGAATGCCAAAGGAGCAGTTGACTTAAAAAGGGTTAAAGACATTCCATGACCACTTATCCAGAAATCAAAGGAAATCCTTCTGAGCAAACAAAGAAGTCTAGGGTGAAAGGATGCAACCTAAAAAGTGTATTTACAGTCCAGAGAAAAACTTGTGAAACACTCAGAAGCAGCAATTTATCACTAGGGAAGTAAACAGTGACCAAGGTTGAGTCATAAAATGCATGATGACAGGTATGCAATGCTATGAATAGACAAAGAGACAATTTTAAGCATAGGTGTGCCACTGATATCAAAAAGAAGATTTTCTCCTTAAGGAAAGGGTCAAGCAGCAAAACAATACCATATGTCAAAAGTCCAAAAGAGGCGCCTTTCAAGAAGGGGTGTTTACAACTTTTCAAATATTTTTGGTGCATTATGAAATAGTCCTTCTTTGCTAAAAAAATCACCAAGAGAGGGAGGCAGTAAACATATGTCCAGTCATGAAATGGTGCTATTGACCAAAAGGGTTTTAATACACTGATCAGAACAAAATAAAGACTGTGTGCCCAAGGGCCCTATTTTCATATTTTACAAGTCTGTTTTTCTGATGGAGAAGGCGAGTGGTATTCAATTTTATAAGTAAGCAGAGGAAGTTGGTTATGATGAATCACCCCTGTTCATATGTTTTAAAAACAAACACACTTGTTATCATTTCAAAAGGCAGATTTAGCAAAAGGATATAGTATCAAATAAACAAAGACAGGGAAGTGACACAGTGAGTTGTCAAGCAGAGGATCCTGTTATAAAAAGAAACAGCTAGTAGAATGGCACTTACCATCCAGAAGGAAACTTGTAAATCACCTAAGGACCGAAATTGTCAAACTAATTGCAAAGGCACCGGTGGTCTCCTGTATGTAACTTCGTGAGTAGGCAAAGAAAAGTTGAAGGATTATCACTGTTTAAAAGGATCAACTTGATGCAAACACATTTTTGTATCATTTAAAGAATTGCCACTGTTTTACCGAAAAGCTTCATTATGCTCAAAAATAGCCACAGGGTCTTTATTTTTTGAATATAACCGTTGAGGGAGTATCAAAAGAATGGAATAGAGGAGTAGTAAGTCACTTGTGAAATCCAAAAAACAAATTGCCGCAACTCCCAAGCATCACAACGTGTTTTCAAGCAAATTGAGGTTTTCTGCACTGTTTTAGGGCGGCGCGACGGGCCTGGAAAGTGGCGCGACGTGCCTGGGCGTCGTTTTGTGAAGGCTTTTAACGTCGGCGCGACGTGCCTGTAGGCGGGCGCGACGTGCCTGTAGGTGGCCGCCCGACCGCACGACAAGCCCACCCGACACCTTCCTCCGGCGCGACGGGTTTTCTCCAGAGGTTGCCGCGCCCATTTTTCGAGCTGTCCAGGGGTTCTTGCACCCTCTCAAGCGAGCATCCACTAATTTCAAGGTATTTCTACGAGCTCCCATCGTGTGCAAAGTGTTGATACGTGATAAAACTATTTGAAAATCCCGCATCTTGCTAGTTTGCTAAAAAAACAAACGCAGTTTCCTACACAGTGAAATGAGGTAATTTAAGAGGGCCGAGGTTGTTAATGACAGTTTAAACCTTGAAGGCAGGGGTATAAGGTGTAGTGGTGTATATCTCAAAACTCACAAACAAAGAATGTATTGCCTAGACTACTGTGTGCAATGATTTTTTCACCCAAGCTAGGTCTGTCTTCCCTTGCACTATATTACATCATTGAGGAAAATTGTTGACAGAGAGTTTTCTGTGGGTGAATGTTACATTGAAGGGCAGATTTAATTGTTGTTTTTCTAGCTCTGGAGGCAGGAGTACAAAAGCAGTTATTGTTCTCTTAAAACTTCACAAAGAAGGGGGCCTTGTTCTAAAGAACAGTTGGTTAGTGTTTGAAATTTGAGATTAAGACAGAGGTACAGGTTGAAGACTTATTGACAGAGAGCTTCCAAAGATGACAGCATAGTAAAGGAGCAGAGATTGTTGATGGCTAGATTTTGACATTAAGGGCAGAAGCACCAAAGTGATGTTGAATTTTTCAAAACTTCACAAGTGAAAATGGCCACTGTCTAAAGGGAAGAATGCTTGGTGTTTGCATTTGATATTAAAACAGAGGTGTAGGTATTATGTTGACCTCTTAAGCTCACAAACAAAGAGTATATTTCCTAAAAACCACTGTTGCACTGTTTTTACAATCTAACTAAGCCCGCCTTTTCATTACACTACATTATATCATTTTGAAGATTGTTGGACAGAGTTTTCTGAAGGTGAAACAGGGCTATTTGCTAGAAGGTTGGGTTGTTGATGATTGGCATTTGTTGATAATCAAGTTTACATTAAGGGCAGAGTTATAAAGGCAGTGATTGACTTCTCAAAAAGTCACAAGTGAAAGGTTTTTCCCTTAACACAGTGGGCTAATTTTTCACCTAACCACAGGGTCTCTTTTCTTTTCCCACTGTGTGATCTCCACAGAAGTCTGCTAACAGGGGCATGTTTCAAGGTAAATGACCTAAAAGAGCAGGGTTATAATTTTTGAAGTTTGGTTTCAAAGACAAAAATACAAGTGCAAGCAGGCCTCTAGCAAAGTCACCAGAGGGGGATTATTCAAGACTGTGCACAGAAGATCTACAAAGCAGTTTCTCACACATAGTGCCATTGATAAGAAGGTTACATAGCTGAAGTGTATCCAGATTTGAAGAACTATTGTTAATAAGTGTAAAGGGGGTTTATTCAAGGAAGCCTTGTTGCATTCTATTCAAAACCACAATGACCATATCTATCCAAACAGTCTGGTGGCCTGTTTCAAACCAGCCGAGCATTTCTCATATAGTGAAGGCAATTTGCCTCTTCCAAAGCTTGTTTCAAAGTCAGGATGCCTCCAAAACGAGATCACAAAGGCGGACAACATAAGAGATATGAACCTATCTCCATAGAAGAAATCAATGCTCATCCCTCAGTGCTTTTTAATTTCCATGAAGTAGGCTGTCTTGATTTCTGTCAGAGGATAGAGGAAGTCAAGAGTTTTTCGCCACTTACACATTTGTGCGCTTTGAGGTTCAAGGACAAACACTTCCAGCTTGCAGGTCTTGACTTCAAAATCTCTCCAAGGTATGTATCCAAAGCTACCAAGATCCCGTATCATGGTGAAAAGTGGTTTAAACAAGCGCATCTTGATTTGGAGGACTATAAACCTTTCATCAAGCCGGAACATAGGGAGACCATCACTGCTATTTTTCCTTTCTCCTATCTCCTTGATAGTTATGCTCCACTGATGAAGGCCATAATGAGATACTTCACTTGTGAAGGGAGGTTTAGCCAAATCTTTGCCTATCATGTTCGCTTGTTGATGCATTTTACCAGGAGCAGAAAATTAAACCTCCCATACTTTTTTTCCAAGAGCATAGAGAAAATGGCAGCTACTGTCCAAAAGAAAGCTCCACCTCAGCAAATCCCTTCTCTCTTTCACCATTCCTTGATCAAAATCATTTTCTTGCACCAGCTGGAGAAGAAAGGGGTTTCATGGGAGTCATTCATTAGCCATGACGATTTCGCCACTGTCCCTCCTATTCATGTGTCTCCTACTCAGCCTGTCCATCGCCCAGTGCCTTTATCTAGTAGGCCTACCCCTGAAAAACTCAAGATGATCACTGGGCAGCCAAGTACACAAGGAGAAGGAGAGGGCAGTGAGCCACAGGGAGAAAAGGAGGATGATGAGCAGCAGCAGCCAGATTTAGAGGGACAGCAGCAGTTGGATATCATTGGACAGCAGCTAGAGGTTGATGAACAACATCAAATTCAGGAAGAGGGACAGCAGCAGATAGAGGTTGAAGAGCAGCAGGTTGAGCAAACACTTGAAACATCTTTTGAGCCACAAGCTGGACAGGATGTTGAGGGAGGACAGCAAGCTGAGGCTGCCTCCTTGACGGTGACTAAAACTGTTCCTAAGAAGAGGAAATTGCCTAAAAGGACAACTTCAAGCTTGCCAAGGAGAAAGAGCGCTAGATTGGCCTTCAAAGGCAAAAGTACAGTTGGAGAAAGCGCCAAGCTTAGAGGTAAATCAGCTGTCATCCCTATCCCAAGCGATGACAGCGACAATGAGGCACGCATCCTTGAAAATCTCCTCATTCACAAAGAAGGTCAAATTGAGGTGTTATAAGAAGATCTCCAAAAGGCAAGGAATTTCAATCATTTCTTGGAGGTTGAGAACAAACAAATGAAATTTCATGCAGCCATTCATGAGGCAAGGGCCATCAAGTACAAAAAGGAGGCAGAAAAGGCGCAAGTAAGAATTGAAGAGCTTATTGGCGAATTTGATGATGAAGAAGAGGAGGACCAACCTAGGCAAAAGAGGCCTAGAACCATCGGGCTTAGGAGGGCCTTGGAAAAACAGAAGGCTGAAGAACAAGCTCAATTCGAGGCTTTTCCTCTCACTACCCTCCTTGAGCGGGAAATTGAGGAAAACAAGGAAGCTTGGCTTGAGAGGGCTAACCAGCATTTGGAAACACAGCTGGAGAAGGCAAACAGGGATCTTGAGCTACAGAGAAAGAGAACTCTTCACTTTCAGAAGCTAAACCAATTCGCCAGGCGCAAATTGAAGGTGGCACAAGAAAAATTGAAGAAATTGAAGGAGGGGCGCCTGGCACGGAAAGAGGCAAAAAGCATATCAGCCCTCGATATTTTAGCTTCAGCTTCGGAACATGTCTCTATGGACCCTTGAGGGTCATCCATGCCAATTTTGGGCCTGTTTCGAAAACTTTTTGTTTTTTGGCATTTTTGGGGTTTTCGCCAAAAACTCATAAATGCGCCATTTCAGTTTGATGAGTCGTCAAGGGAGGAGGGTGATGCCAATGGATTCCATAATTTCATGAGCAGCTCTCCAGCGATTTTCAGGGCATTTGAAGATCATTCGCCCCTTCAAATTGGCGAAAAACAGCCTCATTTTGCACATTCTGCCCGCCCTATCAGCAGCCTGCTATTTTCTGGGTTTTTGCACACAGGTACAGTTTTGAGGGACTTTCAGAGATCAGATTGAGATGATTCCACTTGCATTGGAAATCAGACATAGAGAGCTTTCCAACGAGCCATCATGAGCCTCATTTCGATATCGGGAAGATTTCCCTTTGCATCCAGCAAGTCAGGGGACCTTTTTCAGGCATAAATATGAAGTATTTTTGTAATTTTTGAACTCCAAAAATCTGCTTTTCCCAAATGTGCGTTAGGCTATTTTTATCATGGGAAAATCATGTAAAGTCAATATAATTTCCTTTTTTAGCAGTTTTTTAGATATTTTATGGGATATTTTGTGCCTTGGGCTTTGCAAAGCCTCAAGGACAAGTTTAGATATTTAGACTTGGCCAATGGGATAGCTAGTTGCTCCATGAGGTTTTCCTCCTTCTAGCCTATTTATCCCATGTTTCTCATTGTAAATCAGAGGCTGAATTTGAGAGAAGAATTAATGCATTGGTCATATGAGCTTTGAAGAATACACTTGAGTTATGATGTTTGGATTGCCTCTTGGATGCTTTTGAGGAATGTTGAAGGCTTGTTGATGGATTCCTTGACATGGTAGAATGGTATAGTGCTTCTTAATGTTGTTTTGTCTTCTAGTTTTCACTCTTATTTCATTTTTCTTGCTGCTATAGATCAGTAAAGATTGATTTTGAGACATGCCCATGGAGGCACCTCAAAATCCCTGAATCTTCATAGCTTGATGTTTTCTTCTCCCTTAGTTATGCTAAAGAATTCTTAGCTGCTCTTTAGTAATCTAAGGTATTGTTGCTAAGTTTTATTTATCAGTTCCATGTATGTTGAGTAGGATGTATGGTTTGCCCTACCTACCTATCAGCTGCCCATAGTTCTGTCCATAAAACTTTCTCTTTGACTGATTTGTTGATCATTTTGTTGAACCAAGGAGGCCTAGTCTCGATCTAGCCCCTTGCCTAAAACTATGAAAACTTATTTGTCCAAGTGCCCAATGACTTAGAGACTATGTTTAGGCGTTCCGGCATAGTTTATGAGTTGTTAGTTTGTCTCATGTGTTTTCCCCAAAGTCTGATAGCCTTTTCCCGAAGTTAGAGGGTCTTATACCTCTATGTATGGCTGGAATGTTCGATTTCTATGTATTGATTAGTTTATAGTTATTCCTAGCATGATCAATGGCTTGCTATTACATGTTTATGTCTGCTATTAACTAGTTTGCACTTGAAATCCCTTGTCTTTCACCAACTTATTGTTCATTTAATCCATTTTGCCCGGAGATCCCTTCTATTGTGAATCAAATCGGCCCTACAGCAGCTTTACATCATCGCCTCATAAGCTTCCTTGACCTGTTTGACCCCATAGCCCAATTTATCTACATCTTGTTATCCAATTTATGTATTTGATCAGTTTCATCCCTCACAAACTTAAAAAACCAAAAAACTAAAAACATACTTCATAACTAGCCTAATATCAGAACATCGCAAGTAAACACACCGACATCTTTTACACTTATAGAGAGAGCCCTCTCTGAGTCCAGGAAGGCTAGGTCCTTGGGCTCCAAAGCTTGGTTTGATGTTACATCGTCATTTGGCTAGCCAATCGGCCAAATCACGGGACCCTAACATGTACTCGCGCCAATGGGGGAAAATTAACACTGAGCCTGTGCCAATTGGCTCTCTGTCCCAGTGTTGCACCCGCGCCACTCTGTTTATGGAAAGTTTTTTAAAAAAGGAGGCGAAGTTTCGATTACAACAACTTCGTGGATGAGTCATCAGGAGTGGTTTCGCCTGAATAACCACGACCTTCCTCCTTTGGCCTCTCGTTTCCACCATATGGGGAACCTCCCAAAGGATAAGGCCTCCCTTCCACTATTGTAGGGATCCCAACCTCCTCCTCTCCTCTATAAATATAGCCTTCATCAATTGATGAAGGGGCTGAAGGGCTGATAGTCTTGAAGTGCCTAAGCTTTGAATCTCCAAATTCCCAAGAGCCTTTGTGCTGTAAGAGCCCTCTTTCTTCCCTTAAGGCCGACTCAAGTAAGGAGACTATCGTCGAGAGACTCAGGAGAGGTTTTCCCTTTCCTTGGCGAGCTTTGCGAGACGTGAACGACTTGAGACCCATCCGAAGGAGACCACGACGTCAGAACTTTGGTTGTAATCTCTTTCGATCGTTATTTAATGAATGATTACGATTATGGTTCCACTATGTTTTCAATGATGTTAATATGAGTAGTATCCTTTCTGACTGATATTGAGTTACGTATGTCGGATTTTATGCTTGTATCTGTTTGTTTCTTGCGTGTGCAGGTGTCCACCCACGGAGATCGTTGGAGGATCGTGATCTGCCGAGGCTGAGGAACGGGAACGCTCTATTCTTCAGATCATAGCGTTGGAATCCAGGTAGGCTTCTATCCCTAGTCTTTTCATTCGTAACTAGGAACTTGCGTCGTAACATTTCTGATTGTTGCTAGACCCCTGCTGGGCTAGTAGGGATCGCCTCTGTCCGCAGAGGGGATTTACCTCCTCAAAATACCTAAAGAACATTGTTGGGCTATTTGAGGGCTTCACATGATGCTTGACACCTGGAGGAAGCCCCAAATGTTGGAACCCTGAGCCCATAATGATTAGTGTTGGAGATATTGATGATGTGCCCATTGGACCCAAGATGCCCTTAGGCTAGCCTTGAACTTTTTTGATGTGAATCACTTGATCCAAATCTTAGATGATTATGGCCATCCTTGAGATGAGAAGGGAAGGTTGGTACATCACCTTGGAGCCCCAACAGTTGAGCTATTTGATGCCACATCACTCTTTTCCTCTTGCGAGGTTGACCTATGACACTTTTTGGGCATGATATCTTGACATGGAGATACTTTTGTTGGCTTATACATGATCCTTGAGTACTTCTTGGAGTATGGAGCACCTTTTAGCCCTTGCCACACACTTTGATGGCTTATGGAACTCATTTAGAGTGTGAGGTCACACTATTGGAGCATTTATTTCAACACATGTGGGTTTTATGGCATTCTTGTCTTGTTTTTGAGGTATGAGGTTGGCTTGTAACCTATTTATTGTGGAAAAATCAAAAGTGAACTTGTCTTTAGGGCTTCCAGTCATTTTTATTCGTAAAGTGAGTGGAGGAAGGCTCATATAAATAAAGCCTCCCCCTCACTTCATTTATCATCGTCACACGTGAATTCACCCTCTCTAGAAATAGTGAGACTTGCTTCCTTATTTGCTACTTGGGAATAATGTGATCTTTTGTGGATGCAATTTGTCTTGGATGTGATTGTTGTCTTGAAGACACTATTTTGGGATTGAAAGAAGAGCCATTGTTGAAGATTTTGTAAGTTGATTGTCGATTTATAATATTTTTCATGCTTTAAATGTTTAAAGTAGGGTTTATATTGCTCCATGTCTAAATGATTATCATTGGTGAAACTTTGCTTCATTATTGCATGCAGAATTGTCTTCTTAATAACCTATAAGGAAACATCTACTGTGCAAACCTTATAATTAATTCCTCTCCTCACAAGAATAATAACTATAGTTTTACTAGTGGATGCCCTAATGCATCCCCCCTTACTCCATCAAGGTCCTTACTTGGCATTTAATTCCCTTAAGACTCCATTTACCCATTGTAGGTGAAGGCACTAGTCTCTAAAGTTTGTTGATCATCTTAAACTTTAATTAAATATACTTAAACCTTCTCTCTCCTCGACAACAAGGGTTTCAATAGCAAATTTCGTGTAAAATGTCATTTAATTGCATGGGAGTGGCACTTAACTGTAGGATAATTTGTATAAACCATATAAAAGCAAAACATAGCATAATAAATTGTCTTTCATGCCTTAATAGAGTGGGTGTTATCCCTAGTTATTGCTATTACACATATCTAAGAGCTCTAAAACCCTCTTGTTTGCAATAGCCCTAGTTTTTATTGGAAATTCTTGGTTCACTTCTTGTTGAACATTATTTAAAGGGTTTTTCTAAGGCTGCTATATACTATAGCATGTCCTAAAAATGAACTTCAGTAAAACCCTAACTTATAGAAGCCTTGTCATAGGTCTAACCTTAAAGAGCTTGAACCCTAGTTTTGAATATCTTGGTCACGTTAGGCCCTACCAAGCATTCTTCCTATCTTTAGACCTCCAAAATAAGTTACCATGAGCCATAATATTATAATATCTTGTAGGTGGCATAGAGAAGCCACTCTTGTGGTTGAAATTAGATTAAATTGCAGGGAGACAGTTGCTGAGATGGCAACGACAACACTTCCTCATTGTTTCCATAGGGTATGGCCCTTGCCTGGTCAGACCTCTCACTGGACCTGATAGATTTCACAACAACATATTTGGCACCATTATCGGGGAGGAGTTGAGTCAATCTCATCATAATTTGAAGTCGAAGTGTAAAAACCCAATTGGTCATCCTCATGTATGCAATGTAAATACTTTTATGAATTAAAAGAAAAAAATGGCTGAGAAAGGGACACAGATTCCATTGCTTGAGGAAGTTAGTTGGTTTAAATATCAATCATGGGATGACTCAGTGGTTTTAATGGACCTCATTGTGTATTAAATTCAGTTGAAAATGAAGGACATGGCCATGTGTCTTTTGGGGAAAACTACAAGCCAATAAAAGACAATTTTTAATGAAAAGTGACAATGCTAGAAGAGGGCAATATGGCCAAAGCACACAAGAGAGTATGGGCTGCATTGTCCATGGAGTTGGTCAGTGTAGACCACTCGAAAGGGACAAAACCATCATGACCGAGAAAGAGGAGGAGATACTCCTTCACTCCATTACAACGAGGAGGGAACAATGCATGAGGAGTGTTGTGAAGAGCACCGGGTAAAGGAAAAGAATGGAAAAACCAGCTGAAGAACCCTTATGAAGAGGCTTATTGGGAAGAAAAAATAGAGAAACCAACTGAAGAACCCTCGTGAAGAGGCTTGTTGGGAAGAAAACACAGAGAAACCATTTGAAGAACCTGTTAGTGTCTTGCGATTTAGCATATTGGTAGACCAAATGCACAGGGTAACATTAGACCAGTCTTTGGAGTCCTAGGACCTAGCCTTCTTGGACTCAGAGAGGGCTCTCTCTATTGTGCGAAGGATGTGAGCTTGTTCGCTTTAAGTGTTTGATTTTAGGCTAGCTGTTAAATGTAGGTTTGTTGTTTGTTTTGGTTGGAGTAAGATGATCAAGTAGGATAGGTGGAGTGAGAGATTATCAAATCAATTGGGCTATGGAGTCTATGAAGTCATTGATATCTCGATAATGAATCGGGGTACATCACAGAGCAAATCTAGTGTAGTTAATGGATCTTTAAAGTTTATGTGTGAGGTGAAATGGACATTAAGTTTGGGAACCAAGGTAGGGCAAAGGGCAGTTAAGAATCCTTTGTCAAATGCCTATGAACAGAGAGATCTTGAATACTAATAAGCAAAAGATACTAGTCATGAGGTAGGGCACACCATTTACTCAATAACAATACTTCTAAACAAATACACATTCAAGGTATACAATCCAGTGGAGCAAATTAAGTAAGACAACTTATCTAACTTCAATGATTCTACTTTCAAGATTTGAAAACATATGAGAGACAAATAGCATTAATAAATAAAGAAGGAACTCCTAAACATCATTAATTAGACTATAAAGAACTTTGAAGCAAACTGATATGCATATACAAAGGGCGAGATCGAAACAAGACTTGTTTGGCTTAACCTAATCAATCAATACATCAAAGAGAGATTTCAAGATAGAGTTTAGATAGCATAAAACAAGCAGGGCTTACCATGAATCATGTTTTTAAACTAGCATATTAATCCAATAATGAAATAGACAAGCTTAGGTAGGCGTAAGGAGCAACTAAGAATTCCTTAAACTAACCCAGCAAAAGAAAACATGAAGACAATAGCAAATAGGAGGATTGATGTGCCTCAAACAACATTTCTCATCCTATACTCTTCTGAGCTACTACAATATAGAAAGATGGATATATGACAAATAAGAAAACATGAACAAATAAGAGATACTTCACCATTAACTAAACTCAGGAATCCTGTAAGCAAGCCTTCATCAACATCAATCAAGGCAAATCATCCACAAGCTCCATAACACCAAATTGCTCTTAAACTTCCAAAAAACATGTATGTGCTCTCAAACACATCAAAAGCCAACCTTTACAATGAGTCTCCATGCTCTATTTATCATGCAAGGAGAAGAAATATCTAAGAGAGTATCTAGAAGCCTATTGGCCAACAAGAAATATCCTAATTTTTCCTTGAGGCCTTGCAAGGCCCAAGGCACAAAATATCCAAAATAAATATCTTTTCGGCCATTTGTGGCAAAGAAATTGACTTTAGGCCTTGACAAATATATAAAAACTTGCTAAACGCACATTTCTGTCTTGTCAACCACAGGAGCGTAGCACACTGTGTCAAAATTTGAATTTATGCCAGGAGCGCAGCACAGAGACATGAAAAATAGGTCTTCTTGTAGCAGTGTTTTGGAGACCTTCCCGATGTCAGAAAAGGCTCCGTGATGGCTCATTGGAAAGCTCTTGAACTCTACTTTCCAGATATACCTTTAGTTCTTCAATATTACCTCTACAACCTGTCCAAAAATGGAAAATTCCAAGACTTCCAGGAGCGCAGCACATGTCCTGAAAAACAGGCAGAATGGTGAAAAAATGGGTGTTTTTGACCCTTTTGGAGGACCAAAACAACTCCAGTTGAGCTGAAAATTGGTGAGCATGCTCCTCTAATGATGAGGAATCCAAAAATGTAAGCCTCTCCTCTTGAAGATGCCTTGAGAAAAAGCGTAGCAGAAGGTGCGTTGCGCTCCTAGCCTCAAAATTTGCGAAAAACAAAAACTTGTTCAATTTCTCCCAAATTTGATAGGTAGGTACTTCATGGGTCCTGGGAGACCTGTAGAGAAGATTGAGCTAAGATTCCAAGCCTAGCTTGGTATTTTTCCTCTTTTGGTGTCGGGAACTTGCCTTGAGCCTTCTTTAGTTTGACCCTTGCTTGCCTTCTTGAGAGGCATTTTCATTTCCTCCCATGCTTGTATTACTGTCAAGATTTTTATCTTCTTCCAAGTCTCCTACACTGTCATCTTCCATAATTACATTATTATCATCTTCATTTTCAATTTCCGTGTTGTCATCATTAGAGGTGTCCTCATCATGGCTCGATGCATTTTTATCTTTATGATTGTCCTTCTCTTTATTATTTGACCCATTGTGTTCACTTTCAAACTCTGCCTTTATTTCACTGTTTTCATTTGCTGTGGGGTCACTGTCATAGGAACTTTCATTGGTTTCTTCATCTTTGCTATGCCTACTGTCTTTGCTCTTAGAGTTTGTGACTTCATTATCATTGTTTTGTCTATGATCACTATCATGATCTTCTTCCTCACCATAGCTGTCATTTTATGTCTCATTATGTGTGTATATACCCACACTGATTGGCCCACTTTTTCTTTGTTTTTCCTATGGTCTTCACTTTCTAACTCAGTCTCTGTTTCATAGCTTGCATTATCTTAATTTTTGCTATGTTCACTGTCCCTTTTATCACTTTTATTGGGCTCATTGTCTTCTCCTTCATCTTGACTGTTTTGTTCATCAAAACCTCCTTTTGTTTCTTGGCTGTCATCTGTGTATTCATATTCATTTGGCTCAGTGTTTTGGTCTATCCCTTCCTCACTGTTTTCATGTTCCTCTTTGTCATATACACTACCCTTTTCTTCGAAGTCTGCCTCTGTGCCTTGACTTTCATTTGTTTCCTCACCTTCATTAGGCTTATTGCTTTCTTCTTTGTCATTAGGCTCATTGCATTTTTCTTTGTCATTGTTCTTGTCATCATTGCTTTCTTCATTGTCTAGCTCACTATTCTCCTCTTTATAATCAGCCTCTGTCTCTGTGTCTTCAGTGTTATCATCTTCATCGTTTGGCCCACTGCTTTTGTCATTTCCCTCTTTGTCTTCTTTGCCTCCTTCACTTTCATCACTGATTTTGTTTTCATATTCACTATTTTGCTCACCAGATTCTGCATTTGTCTCTTGGATGTCATTATTGTCATTTTCTGTGGGGCCACTGCCTTCTTCTACACTTCTTGACTATGGTTTTCACTTTCAAATTCTGCGTCATCACTGTTTGCATCATTGTTTTCTTCATCAGTGATATGCTTACTGTCTTCACTGTTTAGTCCACTGCCATTCCCTTCAAACTCTGTCTCTTCTTCTTGATTTCTCTAAGTTCACCCTTCACATTTATTTATAATTTTATCTTTAGACAATATGAAAAGGTGGAAAATGTCTAAATACCTCTTAAAAAACCTCATAGCGGAAGCATAAATACACAGGGGTGTAACATGGGTCAGCTCGGGTGGCTTCTTCACGTTCTGTCGGGCAGCTTTTGAACGTACAAGAGTGCATCATGACACACCTTGCACGTTGCTAGGTCCTCCTGTGCAGTCCTGAATGCACAGGAGCGTAGCACAGGCTGTCGGGTCCTCCTGGGCAGCCCTGAATGCACAGGAGCGCAACACCACCTCCCAGGAGCGCAACACCATTTTGTAGAGGGATTTTGGAGGCCTTCCAGGTGTAGAGGGAACTCTCTTTTCCAATATAACCAGTCAAGTAGATGATTGCATGGGTGATCTTGGTTCAGCTCTTGGAGGATGCTGAAGAAATCAAAAGGCCACTTGCACCTCACTTGTGCTTGAACAGTAGTGCCTAAATTTTCCTTTAAACCTTGCATCAAACTGTTCTTGGCAGAAAACACCCCTCTTTTAGATTTCTCAAGGAAAACAACAAATGGATCTTGGAATGATACTTGATCTTGAGGACTTGAGACATAAGCTTCATTCAGGACTACTCCTTCTTCTACTTGGCTATGCTTGAGGTTCTTTTGGGAAATAAAATCCACCTCTTCCTCATGCTCATCTGAACTGGTAGACTCATCATATATTGCAATGTTATCCTCTAGAAAACCTGATATGCTCTAATTGAGTGGGTTGAATTCAGTGTGAAGGCCATCATGCTGATTAGTAGGAGTATTTATTGGCAGTAAATCTTCTTGAGAAAGAAGTGCAACAACTCTTATGAGATTTTAAACTTCCAAGCCTTCATTTTCAATTTGAAATTCAATGGGACTTGATGGTTGCAAATTTGAAGCTGAAGAGGATTCCGTGTCCCAAATTATTTCCTCATCCCTTTCAGGAAAAGGCTTTTTTATTAACAACTGGTTCAAGAAACTCATTAGCTTTCCCAACCTCATCATCAAAACTAAAAGACTGCTGATTTCCAATCACATGAAAACTATTTTTGATGAACTGAAGTGAAGTAGAGAAAAGAGTCAGAGACTCCTCACTTACTTCTGAACTTTCAAAGCTTTCCTCATCAGTGTCATAGGCGACCAGTATTGGCTGATTACTTTTTTCACGCTGATGATATTGATCTTCTTCCCACAAAACAACTACTGATGGCTCTGCGAGGTTAGCTTCTATTTGGACAACATCATCATCATCAGACTGATCAAAATTTGGAGAATCGTCAACATAAATAATTTCACCAATCAAACATATTGGGTTACCAGTTTGTTCTTCTTTGAACTGATCTACAAGTTTACTTTCTGATTTATGGTAGATGGCATTAATAGGAGGAGGAACATAAATGTTTTGTTCACATGAAGGTTTAGAAGCTGGTTGTGTGTTTATCATCTGATTTATTTCCTCTTCAGTTAAACGAAGCATTTTTCTCTTCCTCTGGATAATACTACAATAGTTCTCTTTCTCTTGTGAAGGCTGGTTTTGAGGCTGAATGTCTTCTTGAGCCTCACCTAGAAGAGATGGTGAACCATCACTTGTGCCTTCAGAGAGATCCTGTGGGTTTTCCTCTATTTCTTGATTGGGTTCTTCCTCAAATAGCTCCTCTAGGCTGTCATGATAGATACCTTGAGAATGAAATGCATGGAGTTCTTCTAATAAATCTTTAGGATGCAAATTTACTAAATATTTATCAATGTTCACAAGGTATTGTATGAGGTCTTCAGATTGATCACAACAATTTTCAACTAATGATAGAGATGGACAATACCCTATATAGTGTTTATAAAATACCTTGTGGAAATACTTCAAAGAAAACAAGATACCAGGTTCTAGTCATTCATACCAATTTTTTGCCTTACCTTCTAATGTTGCCATAAAATTTTTCATAAGGCAGTCCTCATGCCATTCAACCTTTAACCTCCATATTTGTATATGAAATTTGATGAGATGTAACAAGGGGTCATCAAATTTTTCATCTTGAAATATAGGTAGGTTTTTTATCTAATTTATTTCAGGAATTTTGTGTGGGAATCCAGGGATATGATCTCTACTCATTGGAGAATATCTCCTTTGTATCCTTGGATCCATGTTTGTAAATCAGAAAGGGTTACTGAATCTTTTCAACCAGTCTAGAGTTCTATACCAGTGGAGTCTTTAGGTCTATTAAGAGTTGTGGAGTCACCAGGTGGATGATTTCAACTTTGTTGTCCACCATCAACATGATTTGGATTGCTTAATGCATTCCCAGGGGAGTTTATAACAACTAGTGGAGTAATAGGCCTACTGGAGGCTAGTGGAGTCACCAGGTGGATGTTTTTAGTTGTTTTGAAGATATGTGTCTATGGTCCACTACCAATACTGACAAAAACCAATATAGGGATGTTTTTTGGGTTTTCTGAGTTTCCTTTATGTAGCCCTAAGGTTTGTATGAGTTTCCTGCAGCCGAGTCATCATTTTTCTAGGATGGTGAAACAACTAGATTCTACTCTTTGGTTGACAGTTTGAGTTTTCTATGATTTCACTGAGATTTGAGAGTTCCTAAGGGATACCTAGGATATTTTTGACTCAAAGTCCCACCGTGATCGCCATTATGTTAGTGTGGCGATAAATCAACAGATACTACTTGACAATAGTGCTTCTGAAATTCTAACGAGGACTTAGGATGTTATTTCCTCAGAGTCCCACCGTGATCGCCATTATGTTAGTGTCTAGTGATTTAGAATATTGGTAGACCAAATGAACAGGGTAAAATCAGACCAGGCTTTGGAGTCCTAAGACCTAGCCTTCCTGGACTCAGAGAGGGATCTCTCTATTATGCGAAGGATGTGAGCTTGTTCGCTTTAAGTGTTTGATTTTAGGCTAGTTTTTAAATGTAGGTTTGTTGTTTGTTTTGGTTGGGTTAAGATGATTAAGTAGGATAGGGGGAGTGAGAAGTTATAAAATCAATTAGGCTATGGAGTCTATGAAGTAATTGATATCTAGATAATGAATCGGGGTACATCACAGGGAAAATTTAGTGTAGTTAATGGATCTTTAAAATTTATGTGTGAGGTGAAATGGACATTAATTTTGGGAACCAAGGTAGGGCAAACGACAGTTAAGAATTCTTTGTCAAATACCTATGAACAAAGAGATCTTGAATAATGATAAGAAAAAGATACTATTCATGAGGTAGGGCACACCATTTACTCAATAACAATACTTTTAAACAAATACACATTCAAGATATACAATCCAGTGGAGCAAATGAAGTAAGACAACTTATCTAACTTCAATGATTCTACTTTCAAGATTTGAAAACATATGAGAGAAAAATAGCATTAATAAATGAAGAGAGAACTTCTAAACATCATTCATTAAACTATAAAGAACTTTGAAGCAAACTGATAAGCATATACAAAGGGAAAAATCAGAACAAGACCTCTTTGGCTTAACCTAATCAATCAATACATCAAAGAGAGATTTCAAGACAAAGTTTAGATAGCATAAAACAAGCAGGGCTTACCATGAATCATGTTTGTAAACTAGCATATTAATCCAATAATGAAATAAGCAAGCTTAGGTGGGCCTAAGGAGCAACTAAGAATTCCTTAAACTAACCCAACAAAAGAAAACATGAAGACAATAGCAAACAGGAGGACTGAGGTGCCTCAAACAACATTTCTCATCCTATACTCTTCTGAGCTACTGCAATATAGAAAGATGGATATATGAAAAACAAGAAAAACATGAAAAATAAGAGATAATTCACCATTAACTAAACTCAGGAATCCTATAAGCAAGCCTTCATCAACATCAATCAAGGCAAATCATCCACAAGCTCCACAACACCAAATTGCTCTTCAACTTCCAAAAACCATGTATATGCTCTCAAAAAAATCAAAAGTCAACATTTACAATGAGTCTCCATGCTCTATTTATCATGCAAGGAGAAGAAAGATCTAAGAGAGTATCTAGAAGCCTATTGGCCAACAAGAAATATCCTAATTTTTCCTTAAGGCCTTGCAAGGCCCAAGGCACAAAATATCTAAAATAAATATCTTTTAGGCCATTTGTGGCAAAGAAATTGACTTTAGGCCCTGAAAAATATATAAAAACTTGATAAACGCACATTTCTGTCTTGTCAACCACAGAAGTGTAGCACACTGTGTCAAAATTTGAATTTATGTGAGGAACGCAGTACAGAGATAGGAAAAATAGGTTTTCTTGTAGCAGTGTTTTGGAGACCTTCCCGATGTAAGAAAAGGCTCTGTGATGGCTCGTTGGAAAGCCCTTGAAGTATAATTTCTAGATATACCTTTTTTTATTGAATCTAACGTCTGAAACCTATCCAAAAAGTGAAAATTACAAGACTTCCAGGAGCGCAACACATGTCCTGAAAAGCAGGTAGAATGGTGAAAAAATGGGTGTTTTTGACCCTTTTGGGGAACCAAAACAACTCCAATTGAGCTGAAAATTGGTGAGCATGCTCATCTAATGATTAGAAATCCAAAAATGTAAGAATCTCCTCTTGAAGATGCCCCGAGAAAAAGCGTAGCACAAGGTGCGCTGTGCTCCTAGCCTCAAAATTTGCAAAAAACAAAAACTTGTTCAATTTCTCCCGAATTTGGTAGGTAGGTACCTCATGGGTCCTGGGAGACCTGTAGAGAAGCTTGAGCTAATATTCCAAGCCTAGCTTGGTATTTTTCCTCTTTTGGTGCCGGGAGCTTGCCTTGAGCCTTTTTCAATTTGACCCTTGTTTGCCTTCTTGAGAGACATTTTCATTTCCTCCCATGCTAGTATTACTATCAAGATTTTCATCATTTTTATCTTCTTCCAAGTCTCCTACACTGTCATCTTCCATACTTACATTATCATCATCTTCATTGTCAATTTCTGTGTTGTCATGATTAGAGGTGTCCTCATCATGGCTTGATGCATTTTCATCTTTATGATTGTCCCTCTTTTCATTATTTGACCCATTGTCATTAGGGGATTTTTGAGGTCTAAAATGGGCCTCCTAAGGAAATTATAAAATAATAGTGGAAATAATAAAATAAGATTTTATTACATCATCAAATTTTAGAGGGAAAAAAAAAAAACTACTTTTTCAACTCGTATTTTCAACTTATCTCCCAAATATTTTACTCAAATTTCGAGCGGGAGTACTCGTTGGATGAAAAATTTAATTCCTCATCCAAGGAGTACCCATGTTGCATACTTTTGATGGACCGTTCTACACGAAAAATGAGAAATACATAAAAAACGTGATTACAATCACGTTTTTTCATGTATTTATCATTTTTCACATAGCAGGGTCTATCGAAAGTATGCAACATGTGTACTCTATAGATGAGGAATTAAATTTTGCATCCAACGAGTACTCTCGCTCGAAATTTGAGTAAAAAATTTGGGAGATAAGTTGAAAATATGAGTTGAAAAATTGGTTTTATTATTTTATTATTTTTTAATCTTTTTATCATTTTACTTAAAAAATGGTGAATCATCCCCAATGGTTGACATCATCATCTTGAATATTATTGGTTCTTATAAATTTTATTTTGGTTGTACATTTTTCTTAGGAGGCCCATTGTAGACCTAAAAATTCCCCTAATGGTTCACTTTCAAACTCTGCCTTTATTTCACTATTTGCATTTGCTGTGGGGTCACTGTCATAGGCACTTTCATTGGTTTCTTCATCTTTGCTATGCCTACTGTCTTTGCCCTCAGACTTTGTGACTTCATTATCACCGTTTTGTCTATGATCACTGTCATGATCTTCTTCCTCACCATAGCTGTCATTTTCTGTCTCATTACGTGTGTCTATACCCACACTGATTGGCCCACTTTTTATTTGTTTTGCATATGGTATTCACTTTCTATCTCAGTCTCTATTTCATAGCTTGCATTATCTTCATTTTTTCTATGTTCACTATGCCTTTTATCACTGTTATTGGGCTCATTGTCTTCTCCTTCATCTTGAATGTTTTGTTCATCAAAACCTCCTTTTGTTTCTTGGCTGTCATCTGTGTATTCATATGCATTTGGCTCACTGTTTTGGTCTGTCCCTTCCTCACTGTTTTCATGTTCCTCTTTGTCATATACACTACCCTTTTCATTTAAGTCTGCCTCTGTGCCTTGACTTTCATTTGTTTCCTCACCTTCATTAGGCTCACTGCTTTCTTCTTTGTCATTAGGCTCATTTCATTGTTCTTTGTCATTGTTCTTGTCATCACTGATTTCTTCGTTGTCTAGCTCATCGTTCTCCTCTTTATAATCTGCCTCTGTCTCTGTGTCTTCAGTGTCATCATCTTCATTATTTGGCCCACTGCTTTTGTCATTTCCCTCCTTGTCTTCTTTGCCTCCGTCACTTTCATCACTGTTTTTGTTTTCATATTCACTGTTTTGCTCATCAAATTCTGCATTTGTCTCTTGGCTGTCATTATTGTCATTTTATGTGGGGTCACTGCCTTCTTCTACACTTCTTGCCTATGGTTTTCACTTTCAAATTCTGCCTCATCACTGCTTGCATCATTGTTTTCTTCATCAGTGATATGCTTACTGTCTTCACTGTTTAGTCCACTGCCATTCCCTTCAAAATCTGTCTCTTCTTCTTGATTTCTCTAAGTTCACCCTTCACATTTCTTTATAATTTTACCTTTAGATAGTATGAAAAGGTGTAAAATGTCTAAATACCTCTTAAAAAACCTCACAGCTGAAACAAAAATACACAGGGGTGTAACATGGGTCAGCTCGGGTGGCTTCTTCACGTTCTATCGGGCAGCTTCTAAACATATAGGAATGCAACACGACACACCTTGCATGCTTCCGGGTCCTCCTGGGCAGTCCTGAATGCACAGGAGCGTAGCACAGGCTGTCGGGTCCTCTTGGGTAGCCTTGAACGCATAGGAGTGCAGCACCACCTCCCTGGAGCGCAACACCATTTTGTAGAGGGAATTTGGAGGCCTTCTCGGTGTCGTAATTGGGCCCATGATAGCTCGTTGGAAAGATTAACTTGTTTAATTTCCAAATATACTATTTTTTTCCTAATTGAAGTAGATTTTCCTTGTCAAAAGTTGATTTTACCAATACTGGTAAAAAAGTGCTGAATGATGGTGCAGAAATGTAGAGTGCTGTTGCAGACCAATTTTGAATGCCTTCATCAAATCCAAATTGAGCTCGTGATAACTCATTGGAAATCTATTCAAGTCTAGTTTTCATTTGAGACATCAAAGAAGTCATTTGGGCACTCTAGCTATAAGAAAACCTAATTTTCGCAAGGTCACTCCAACAATGCAGAAATTCTCTTAGGACACCTGTGTTTTTGACATTGCTCCTAAACCATGATACCTGTGTAGAAACTGAAGGAGGTTTGTCTTGTTGGGCCTATGATGGACAAAAAACTCTCTCACTTTTGTGAAATTCATCTATGCTTGGTCAGAAACATAGTTTGAAGCAAAATTGGCCCTGGGTGTGACACATGGCTTGTCCCTTGGAAAGATATCGTGGAAAAAGATGGAGGCATGATGTTTATGAGTTGGTATGACTTCATGATTGCTGAAATGACCTACCATATGGATCCTTTCTTCTTATTCCTCATTTTCATAGCAAATCCTAGCTTAGTTGGAAGAGGAAATTAGGGTTTCGTGTAGGGGATTTAGGACTGCCTTGTAGAGGGAGGGGAATGAAGGGGTTAAGGGCAATATAAATTCTTGGGGAAATTTTGGGGGATAGGGATAGATATTAGAGAGTAGGGGGAAGTGGAATTTCAATAATTTAGTGAGGGGAAAGGGTCGAAAAGGGAAAAACACAGGCCTAGTCTCGAAAAGTGTCAAATTGTAGCAATAGGCTAGGCTTTGTAGAAAAATGATGAGTTTGAGGGATAAGCGTGATGGGAAGTGTTTATTAAGGTATATTAATGATAGGAGGAGGTGAAATAGCATTAGGATACAAGCCCTGTTGATATTTTAACCATGGAGGTCATGAAACCAAGAAAAATTTCCCTAAAAAACCCTATTTGGATAATGGAGTCATAGGCAAGGGACAAACAGAGTAATGAGATTTTTGGGTGTGAAAATGGGATAGAGATGAGAGGCATGAATCCATGAGGGATATTCTATGAGTGATAGGCTGATTATGACATGATAGAGTAGTAGACCAATGAAAAATTTATCCTAAGGATAATGAAGGTAGTGATATTTCTAGAACTCACAAGATTCATGAATTTTGTTTCTAGAAATTTAGTATAGACATTTAGTCATCTACAAAGGAAAAAAATTACTGATGACTAATAGAACCCTCTTGAAGAGGCTTGTTGGGATGAAAAATATAGAGACCAACTAAAGAACCCTCATGAAGTGGCTTGCTGGGAAGAAATCACAGAGAGCAACGGTTGACTGGAGGTTGAAGGAACACATCAAAATCTTGGGGATCAAAGAACCTACTGCTTTGGGGAAGAGATACTCCGATGTTTGTGAGACCGAGGAACCACCTGGAGTTGCCTCGGGGCTGAAACTCTGGTGTTTGTCTCACTGATGAATCACCTAGAGAAGTGATTATTATATATAACAATAGCTTATCCACTGAAGAAACTTCTTGTAATGTTGATTCTCATCTCATGACAGTGAGCCGATAATTCTCTGTAGTATGGTATCCTGGTAAGGATGTTAACCCTAGTTGTAAGTCTGGAAGATTGAGAGGAAATATGTGTAACTGGTGGTTGAATGTGTCGTGTCCTTGTAACATCCTTTTCAATTGAAAACATGGTTTGGTTTCCCTTCTGAGAGCACTCTACCTCAAGCTTTGGAATCTGGCTCGAGGGTGACAACTACAAGAAAGACTTGGTTGCATCTTCTCTATGGTTGGGTGGAGAGTTGAAGTCCTAATCTCAGTTGCCAAGCACATTCTAATGAGATAAGTATATTTAAGCCTTTATGCATTTATTTTGATGCATATGTTTAATGTGTTGGGTCTAATACCTGTGATGATATTGGTTCATTGTGTTAGTTAATGCTTGAGACACAATGAGGAATGCGAATTCTTGTACAATGTTAAATATCTATGCGATACATGAGGAATGGATCATTCTTGGAGGACTAATGTATCTCTATTCACTTATGATTCATGTGTCATAAATTATATGCTAGCACAAAGCTTTTAATTGGCTTGTCAGGGGCTGCTATTGTTAATTGGACATGAAAAATGTATTGCAGGTGTTGTGAATATCTTTACAGGAATAGGTTTGTTCCTGTGTTCATTTCAGGCTTGAAAATTTGCTTAAGGTTTGTGTTTCATGAGATGAACATATCTTTATTAATTAAATAGATGAATAATCTAGGAAAGAATTGGCTGTTTGGCCCAAATCCGAATCTGCAAGCTCAGGAAGGATAACATTTTTAACCGCTTATGAGGAGGTCTAAATATCTATGTATTCATAGGCTGGGCCAAGGTCTTGAGAAGTTCATAAGAGTTAGCGTTCATGTGTATGTGGGTTACATACATGTAGGCCGCTGGGGTGATTCCATCAATCTATTCTGGTGTTAAATTCCACCGGTGGAGCTCTTATAACCCACCGGATTTAAGTTTGGGCATATTTCCAAGTTCTAGGAAGAACCACCACATTCGAGCCAAGTTAGGCTCCTTTACAATGGTTTGGTGCAACCTAAACGACATATGCCTTCCATGTCTCGCTTAGAACCGCTGTGGATGAGCCATGATCGAATCCCCTTCGCAAATGGCGCAAAAGGAAAAGGCTTAACCTTATCTTTGGTCGTGACAAATTTATGAGTGTGAGCAAGGGTTGGATTCTAGGCCAGATTGCTAGCCATAAGTCTGCATAGCTTAACCAATGAAATGCCAGGGTAATGAGTGACCAAGATTGAATGGGGCAATCAACGAGTGGACAAGGGCCCGTGATGACATAAGCTGAAGGGGTCACGTCTCGGAAGCCCACAGAAAGTCACGCAAAGAGAAGAGTCGGGTTGACAAGGACCGAGATAAATTGGCAAGGCCTTCAGCTGGATGGACCAATCACAAGTACGTTGTGCCTTGAGAGGTGTGGCCCCACATTACACCTAAGCCCAAAGGCTATTCCCCGAAAGTATAGAGAGGAGAGCATGTTAAGGAGGACTAGTATGATGTGAGCCTAGGTTGCAGTGGCATACACACACGCTCGACAAGACATTCATTGGATTTTTGTGGGCCCACAAACATGTCAGGCCAGAGGGTTAACCTTGAATCATTCACAAGTGCACAAAGGAGGAAGGGCCGAGTAACAGGAAAGTTGGAAGCAATAGATGGCTCATCAAGTGGCCTGAATATCTATATATATATATATATATATATATATATATATATATATATATATATATATATATTCAGGCCAGTTGATGAGTGCATATACGTATAAGCGTTTCATTGCAATGCAAGGCGCGGGGTTGTGGAACCTAAACCCATAAACAGGTTGGAAGCCAATAAATAAATACCAAGTGGCATTAGGAGATTAGCTAGGTGGGTATAGTCACGTGGCTTCCACGTGGTCAAGACATTGATGTGGTGCTCTCTGATTTTCCATAATTGTAACAGTGGCATCTCTTGATCCGAAGGTCGGATTGAGGTAAATTTTTATATCAATGGAGTCGCCTCGGCGAGAAAAAAGAAATGGTGATGTCAAAATTAGGATTTTAGTGAGTTGAAGAGATAAAAAATTTTAGACCCCATTTCCATATTAGTACCTTAGATCTTGGGTCAGCATAGTAACTGCCTCCTCTTAATCAGTGTTATGATGAGGATTAAGAGAGGGGTTGTTACAGAGTGGTATCAAACCATCCAACTTCAACACTCAGACTGGATGGGATCTATTGTGGGCAATCAACAATAGATTTTCTGCAAAGGAGTTTCGTAGTGATCTTAGAAAAATTAACTAAATTTATGTTTTGGTGTTTAAAGCTGGTCTATAATTGATGTATTGTTTGCATGATAATGATGCACAAATCCCTGGTTTTGGGATGGCACTCACTCTGAGTGTAATGTATGAATGCGAGTATGATTGCATCCTGCTCACATTGTTGATATGGATTGTAATGATATTCGACATGTTATTGTGATAAATTCCTTAGCAATGCATGCACTTTCTAGTTGGCATTTTGAAGGTTGGACAACTGGTGGTTGTGGCCTTGGAAGTCATCTTTTATTTAATTTTGAAAAACTACCTACATGGAAGAGAGTTGTAGCATACTGCAACCATTGGTTGGGAGATGAAATCTTGTATGCTTAGAGCAACTATGTTCATGAGATTTGAGGGATTTGGGGAAGAATCCTCGTGTGATGTGTATTATGTGTATATATACTGACTGGGATGCAAGAATTCCATGGTTTGCATGTAGTGAGGCCTTGAGCCTCATTGGACTGAAGACATGATGTTTTGTAGCTTTATTAAACATTGATAGGTTTCAATGTATACTTATTTTGTGTTGATGGCATCACTATGATTGTTGATTATATTCTAGTTGCTTTCTCATGCCAGTGGATATATATATATATATATATATATATCTATATATATCTATATATATATAATCACTATGAGATTGCAGATGCCATGAATTGTTGGCATTGGAAAAGAGGCTGACTGTAGTGAATTATGATGGTTGTGGAAAAAAAAATAAATTTCTAAATCTGTATAGGCATGATTATAAATGAATTGATATGCTCATGTGTGAAGTTTTTTATTTTTGAAATTATGCCGAGATACAAGCATGACCAATTATGTCCAGGATTTTGAAGACATGTGACTAATGAATGACTGAGCTGTGTGTGCAATTTTAGGACTACATGCTTGGTACAATATGGCAGGGTAGCAACCGATGTGTAATTTGCATGAATGACACTAACAACTGAGTGCATGTGGCAACATAGCTAGACTCAGTGGCAGTAAAAAAAGTCTGTATCGTGGCATGGCACAAGAGCACAAATGGTTAGATATTCCCTAAGCTTTTATTCATGAACCATTGGGAACACTAGAATCATGGGGATTGAGTTGAGTTTTTAGGATTTTCTTGTGTTATGCTTATATTTTTGTGGCCTTAAATTGTTGGCTTCATGGATTGTTTGTTTTTATTTTTGAATTGCACATGACCATGCTATTTTTGTGTGATTTTATGACTGCTGTCATGCGTTCCTTTATTTTGCGGTTACCCTCTTTTCCGTAAAATTTTTCCTTTCGTTCTTCATTCTTTGTGGGCCTTGGGAGCATTTATTGGTCATGGCAGTAAAGCCACAAGGATCTGGTAAGAGAGATGAAAAGGACCTACAAAATTTAAAACCTAAAAGAGGCACTGTAAGTAATTAAAAGAGAATGAACAAATAAAGGGAGATCAAGAGGATCCTAGTAACATTCTTCCATGTGGAAGGGGCAGAGTCAGCACAAGGGAAAGAAAACAAAAAATTCCTCATGAAGAGGAAGGGATAAGTAAAATGAAATTTGACAGAGGGAGAATTTAGATAGAAAACAAATGAGTCGAAGAAGCCAAGAGGTTTTGTTGGTAGAGGATAGAGAGCAGTGGCTTGTCTAGGGTTGAAAAAGCCACCGAGAGTGGTTTGCCTTAGACTGGAGAACCCATTGGGAAGATTTTGGACTGATGAAGCTTTTGGCCAACATAAAAATATACTCAGGTACTTGATATTGATGAGGAAACACCATGTGTAGTGGTGCTTGCACTCTCTGAAGAAATACCTAACAAGGGTGATTTTTGTGCTCCCATGGTAGTTTGTCTCACTAAGGAACCTTCCCATGATAAAATCTCACCCTCCCGTGGTTTCCTAAGGATTGAAGAAACCACGTAGTGTAGCTTGACTCAGGATCCACTGGGAATATTTTGGTATGAAGAATCTACTGATTCATCAATAACTTGCCACTGAGGAATCTTCCCATATTTGCATATTGAACTCTACTCTTGTAATTTATAGTGGATTTCCTTGGGAATAAAGAAACCACTTGGAAGCTTGTGGTCTAAGGAGCCTAATAATTCATCAGTAGCTTTCCACTAAAGAACCTTCCCATGTTATAATAAGAGTAATCTCTCGATTTAGAGATGTGATTCTATGTGAAATAAGGAACCCTTGTGATAAAGGTTGAGCTGAGACTCTTCATGCTTTACATGAACCTCTGACTGATTTGTAGCCACTGTGGTATAACAACAAGGATTTGTTGAGAACACCTGATAAATGGGATTTGTTAAAGATGCGTGTGAATGGTTGAGAAATTAGTCAAAGGACAAGACAAGAGGAAAGCATGATAATTTCCTAGATGGGGTGAATGAAGTAGACTAAAAAGAGGACTACAACTTGGAGATATTAGAGTGCATAACAAAAGCGCCAAGAAAGCTGCAAATGCGACACTGAAGGATGACCGAGCTAATGTGTGTGTCTATATATATATTGAGTTGCTGGAAACAAGATTGAGCATGTGAGTTGTAAATGTTGTAAAGAGCTATGTATATAAAGCTCCATAAACAATATGCGTTTGTTTTAAGCATGTATTTTGTGCTGCATATCAGTAAAGAACACTAAGGACGGTGTTCCCCCATGGTGGAGGGGTTTCTAACAACCCAATTTATTATCCTCATGTATGTAATGTAAATACTTTTATGAATTAAAAGAAGAAAATGGTTAAGAAATGGACACAAATTCCATTGTTTGAGGAGGGAGATTTTTTGAGGAAGTTAGTTTGTTTAATTATCAGTCATGGGATATTTGAGTGGGCTGTCTGAGTGGTTTTAATGAAACTTATTGTGTATTAAATTCTGCTGAATATGAAGGATAGGCCCACGTGTCTTTTGGGAAAAACTACAAGCCATGAAATGACATTTTTTAATGAAAAATGACTATGCTGGAAGAGGGAAGTATGACCAAAGCACAAAAGAGAGTATGGGCTGCATTGTCCACTGAGTTGGTTTGTGTAGCCCACTCGGAAGGGACAAATGATCGTGACCAAGAAAAAGGGTTAAATAACCCACTTCGTTACAACGAGAAGAGAACAACGCAGGAGGAGGAGCATTGTGAAGAACATTGAGTAAAGGAAAATAATCAAGAAACTAGCAGAAGAACCCTCGTGAAGAGGCTTGCTAGGAAGAAAACACAAAGAAACCAACTGAAGCACCCTAGTGAAGAGGCTTGCTGGGAAGAAAACATAGAGAAACCAAGTGAAGAACCCTCGTGAAGAGGCTTGCTGGGAAAATAAATACAAAGACCAGTTGAAGAACCCTTGTGAAGAGGCTTGCTGGGAAAATAAATACAGAGACCAGTTGAAGAACCCTCATGGAGAGGCTTGCTAGAAAGAAATCACTGAGAGAAATATTTTACTTGAGGTTGATGGAATCCACCAGAATCTTGGGGATTGAAGAACCTACTACCTTAGAGAATAATCACTCCGGTGTTTGTGAGACTGAGGAACCACCAGGAGTTTCCTTGGGGTTGAAAATCTGGTGTTTGTCTCACTAATGAATCACCTAGAGAAGTGATTCTTCTATCTAGCATTAGCTTCTCCACTGAAGAAACTTCTTTTAATGTGGATTATTATCTCATGACAGTGAGCCGATGATTATATGTAGTATGGAATCCTGGTAAGGATGTTAACCATGGTTGTAAGTCTGGTTAACTGAGAGGAAATTTGTGTAACTGATGGATGAAGGTGATGCGTCCTTGTAACATCATGTTCAACTAAAAATATGTTTTGGTTTCCCTTCTGAGAGCACTGTCCCTCAAGCTTTGGAATCTGGCTCAGGGGTGGCAATTGCAAGACTGAGTTGGTTGCAACTTGTTTATGGTTGGGTGGAGAGTTTCAGTCCCAATCTAAGTTGCTGAGCAAATTCTAATGAGGTACTTATATTCAAGCCTTTATGCATTAAATGTTATTCCTATGTTTAATGTGTTGGGTCTAATACGTGTGATGATATTGGTTCATTGTGCTAGTTAATGCTTGAGACATAATGAGGAATGGGAATTCCCGTACAATGTTAAAAATATACATGATAGATGAGGAATGAATTATTCCTGGAGGACTAATGTATCTCTGTTCACTTATGATTCATGTGTCATAAATTATATGCTAGAAAAAAGCTATTAATTGGTTAGATGAATGGTTAGAGGTTGCTAAATTGTGAATTGGACATGAAAAATGTATTGCGTGTGTTGTGAATATCTTTATAGGAATAAGCTTGTTATTGTGTTCATTTTAGGCTTGAAACTTGGCTTAAGTTGATCCAGATGGAAAATGGAATCCACCCATGGTATTTATCCATGGTATCCTCCCATGGTATTTACCCATGGTATTGTAACAAAAAAAGGATATAAATAATGGGCCTCACTTTGTAACAAGATAGGTTGGTCAAGGAAAATGTATGTTGAGATTTTGTCTATTTGGGGTAGCATCAGTTGTGCTCTAGCTCCCAAATTTTGTGGAGGGACTAGATTACACTTGATCTACAAGACCCATAAAGGGATTTGGGAAATTTCATCTCATTTGGGAGATATTAAATTAATAAATTATTTTGATGTATTTCCTAAGTCTAAACTTAGGAAAATCAAATAATTAAAGTTAATTAAATTAAACATGTGATGAAATTATCTTAAGTCACACGGATCAAGATTTCTTTTAATATTAGCCACTAATTCAAGACCTGATCATGGGAATTGGTTTCCCAATGAGAAAAGTATAAAGGAAAGGCTTGGGGTCATTTGTAAAGACACATAGAGGCAGAGCAGCTGAGATTCTAGGGTGGGTTTGCTAAGAATTCTCAGAAGTGTTTTAGCTACACAGAGGTGAATTTAGGCCAAGGGGATGATTTGATCCCAGGGTCTAGAATCAACCAGAGGCAGAGATCAGCTCAGAGAGGCAACGCATAGAAGCAGGAGAGAAACAACAGAGACGGCAACAACTGTGCTACGCAAGTGCTGTGTAGTCCCTCTTAGGACAACGTCATTCAGTTGGAAGCCCTTAGCGGTTACACAGAGACCCTAAGGGGCATGCGTCACCTAGTTTGGGGTAACACAACCCTTTCCAAGCCAGTGCTAAGGGACATAGGGGCTTCAGAGGCTGACACAGGGGCTTCAAGGGAAACACTGGGGTTTCTAGGGCCTAATTTTGGCTAAGTCTTGTAAATCCCGTTTGAGGGTGTGGATCAATCATTATTTTGACTTCAGAACAACAAGTGAGTTGTAGATCTATTATTTCTCTGTCGGGTTTTCCAGATCTGGAACCTAGATTTACTGTATTCAGAAAATTCTTAATAATAAAACCCTCTAGTAGCCAGCAAATCAGTTTTCCTGCATTGGGTTTTTCGGGGGACTATTTGTCCAGAAAATCATTGTGTCACTTTGTCTATGTGTGCATGTACTTTTTCTAGATCTGGATTGGTGAAAGTCTGTTATGTGTTTTGCTTCGATATTAATTTGAATTTTCAGCTTAATAACTTAATTAAGTAGGAGGAGAATAACCAGATCTAACAATATATTTCTGTATAAGTGTAACATTCATAAATTTTCATATGGTATTGGAGCAATTGCAGATCTAGGAGGGTCACCAGTATAAAACTGAAGGTTCTTGCTGCAGAAAGCAGCAGGAAAATGCAATAGAAGGGAAGATCTGGAGGGACAACGTAGTTTTCAGAGCCGCAGAAGTTACACAAAGGGCAGGGTGATGCAATCCAACACTGTCTCACAACAAGCCCACACAATTACTACGCAGAGGCAGTGCAGAGACAACGTTGGGATTCTCAGAAGCCAGCCAATGTGACACAAATCTGAATCTGTCAGATCCAAAAGAGCCTGATGCATAACTGCAAAAAATCAGAAGGTGCTAGTGGGGTTAAAATTCTGAAGTTTTTAGATTTTTAGCCTAAGCACAAGTGACAAAGAGTGGGAGGAGATCAACTTCTCAGAGAGTTTCTAGCCAAAGAAACTTGTATATTGATCAGAGGATCAAAGAGAGCTGAATCATTGTTGATTTGAAATATTTCCAAGGAGGGAAATTAGTTGTTAGAGGGAGAAGAAGGTGCTTGTTTCGCCAAGGGCCTTAGATCCAGTTCTCTAGCAAAGAGAAAGGGAAATTCTGACACATTTCTGAGCAGATGGCTCCTCATGGACTACGTGATCAAGACAGCTTGGATGGCCTATCCAACTTCTTAGTTTGAAAGGCTAGGATCTTGATAGTCCTAGAGGCATATCATGTAAGAGACCATGGAGAGCAAACTCTGGCCACACTGAACGATGCAGATCTCCTACGGAAGCATAATGATGCTGCTGGGAATGCCAAGCATCTGATCATGGATGGAATTAAGGACCATATTGTCCCAATATGAGGGAAAGTCTGTCCAAAGGAAGATGATGTTGGAGACTCAGATGCAGTCATTCATGTGACCAAGGGTGAAGACATGGAACATTTCCTCTTCAGATTGCAGTCGATCAGAGATCAGTTGACAGCAACGGGTTCTAAGGTGGAAGATGAGCTAATGGTCAGGACTACTCTCAACACAGTCACATATGAGCGGGAAACATTTGTCTAAAGTATCTTGGGCAGAGCGGACCTCCCAGATTGGAACAACTTGTGGGCAATTATGTGTCAAGAAGAACTCTGCAGAATCACCAATAAGCAGTACAGCTCTGGATTGAGAAGAGTGAAGAAGATGCAACCTTGGCATCAAAGAGGTAGCAGGGAAAGAAGAAGAAGGATCTGTCTAAGATCAAGTGCTTCCAGTGTGGTGAAATGGGAAATTTTGCCAGCAATTGTGCTAAAAAAAAAGGGACAAGGAAGCTTCTTCTTCCAAGGCTGTTGTGGAGGATGATGGGTCAGAAGATGATGCAGCCATGGGCACTCATGAACCACGAAAGTGGGGTGATATGGATTTGTAGAGGAGCTACAGAACAGTGGCAGGATCCTTGAGCAGCTCATCCCTTGGATCACATTCGAGCTACGGGAGCCTTAAGACAGTAGTAGGACAAGTAGAGCAGTGGGTGCATAGATCATGGATGAAGCAGAGGCAGATCTAAAGGTTGGAAGGAGCAGCGCAGTGCAGATGCAGCAACAATGTAGAAGTAACAACAACATAGGGGTTGATGTGAATTCAACAGCGCAAAGCAAAGCTACTTATGCAGAGCAGAGCTATAGTAGTGTGGAGGCTTTAGGAGGACAGTGCAGCACAACAACAACATGAGGGATTTCAACACAAGGGGCTGATGTGACTTCAACATTCTAGAGGGAGTCTGCTTATGCAGTGTAGAGCTGTTGTTGTACATCATCATTTAGATTCCAACACAGATCAACGGCCTATGGAGATTTAGTGAGGAGGATACAGCCCAACTGACTTGTCTGTTAAATATCGGGCAGGAGATTCAGTTGTTTCTATCAACAACTGAAGTTGTAGTGCAGCAAATCAGCAGTGGAAGTGTTATAAGCAGCACATATGTAACACATTGATAGGGAGTTGCAGTATAAATGTTGCATTGGTAGTGGCAGCATCATGGGTAGCAGTACAAAATGGCAGCAACAGTGCAGGGTTGAGTGGCAGCAGGCCAAGCATCAACATAGTGTGATGTATTGCTAGAGCACACTCTTGATGCTAAGAGGGAGTGATGAGATTTTGTGTATTTGGGGTAGCATCAATTGTGCTCTAGCTCCCAAATTTTGTGGAGGGACTAGAGTACACTTGATCTACAAGACCCAGAAAGGGATTTGAGAAATTTCATCTGGTTTGAGAGTTATTAAATTAATAAATTATTTTATTGTATTTCCTAAGCAAATGAAATAATTAAAGTTAATTAAATTAAAAATGTGATGAAATTGTCTTAAGTCACGCAGATCAAGCTTTCTTTTAATATTAGCCATTGATTCAAGATTTGATCATGGGCGTTGGTTTCCCAACGAGAAAAATATAAAGGAAAGGCTTGGGGTCATTTGTAAAGACACACAGAGGCAAAGAACTAAAACTAAGCTGAGATTCTAGGGTGGGTTTGCTAAGAATTCTTAGAAGTGTTTCAGCTATAGAGAGGGGAATTTAGGCCAAGGGGATGATATGATCCCACGGTCTAGAATCAGCAAGAGGCAGATATCAACTCAGAGAGACAACGCAAAGAAGTAGGAGAGGAGCAATAGAGAGGGCAACAACTATGCTATGCAGGTGCTACGTAGTCCTTCCTAAGACAACATGATTTAGCTGGAAGCCCTAAGGGGTTATGTAGAGACCCTAAGGGGCAATGGAAGGACCGCGTCACCCAGTTTGGGGTAACACAACCCTTTCGAATCCAACATGGAGGGACGCAGGGGCTTTAGAGGTTGCCGAAGGGGCTTTAGGGGCAACGCTATGGTTTCTAGGGCTTAATTTTGGCTGAGTCTAGTAAATCCCATTTGAGGGTGTGGATTAGTCACTATTTTGGCTTCAGAAGAGCCAGTGAGTTGCAGATATATATTATTTCTCTGTCGGGTTTTCCAGATATGGAACCCAGATTTTATATATTCAGAAAATTCTTAATAATAAAACCCTTCAGCAGCCAGCAGACCAGTTTTCCCGCATTCGGTTTTTCTGGGGACTATTTGTCTAGAAAATCACTGTCACTTTATCTATGTGTGCATGTAATTTTTCTAGATATGGATTGGTGAAAGTGTGGTATGTGTTTTGCTTCGATATTAATCTGAATTTTCAGCGTAATAACTTAATTAAGTAGGAGGAGCATAACCATATCTAACAATAGATTTGTGCATAAGTGTAACATTCATAATTTTTCACAATGTAGTGGTAAATGATTCCTCCATTCTAATAGAGTTTTTTTTTCCTTATGTTTCGAGGCATTCGTAGTGTGTTTTCGGTTCAATGTTCGAGGTAATTTTTTAGGTTTTCCCTCCTCTTTCCCTCTACATTCATGGCTCTTGGATCTTAACCCCCTAAGATTCAGATCATAAGGTCTATGTTTGGTGAGATGAACATATATTTGTTAATTAAATAGATGAATAAAATGGGAAGGAATTGGCTATTTGGCCCAAATATGAACCTTGCAAGCTCAAGAAGGATAAAATTTTTAATTGCTTATGTGGAGATCTAAATATGTATGTATTCATAGGTTGGTCCAAGGCATTGAGAAGCTAAAAAGAGATAGCGTTCACGTGTATGTGGGTTACATACACGTAGGTTTTTGAGCTGATTCCTTCAATCTATTGTGGCGTGAATTCAAGTGGTGGAGCTCTTATAACCCACCAGATTCAAGTTCAGGCATATTTCTCATGGCCCAAGTTCTCGGTAAAACCACCACAGTTAAGCCAATTTAGGCTCCTTTACAATGGTTTGGTGCATCCTAAACAACATATTACTTCCATGTCTTTCTTACAACCAACATTTCCGAGCCATGGTCGAATCCCCTTCGCAAATGGCGCAGGCGGAAAATTATTAACCTTATCCCTTTAACCTTATCTGTGGTTGCAAAAAAAATTATCATGAAAAGCAAGCGTTGGCTTCTAGGTCAAATATCTAGGCATAAGGTTGCATATCTTAAGCAATGAAATGCGAGGGTAATGAGCGGCCAACATTGAATGGGGCGATTGAAGACTAGGGAAGGGATCAGTATGACGTAAGCCCAGAGGGATTGCATCTCGAAAGCCCACAGAAAGTCATACAAGGAGAAGAGATGGGCTGACATGGATCGAGATCAGTTGGCAAGGTCGTAAGCTAGATGGACCAATCACAAGTACGTTGTTCCCTGAGAGGTGTGGCCCCACGTTACACCTAAGCCCAGATGCTATTACCCAGAAGTATGGAGAGGAACACATGTTAAGGGGGAGTGGGATGATGTGAGCCTAGGTTATGGTGGAATACATGCACGCTCGACAAGACATTCATTGGAGTTTCACGAACCCGCAAATGTACCATCCCGGAGGGTCAACCCCGGAGCATTCATAGGTGCGCAAAGAAGGAGGGTTTGGGTAACGGGGCTCGGGTAATGGGAAAGTTGGTAGAAATTGACGAACCGTCAAGTGGCCTGAATATATATTGCTACCAACTTTCCCATTACTCGAGCCCTGTTACCTGACCCTTCCTTCTTTGTGCACCTGTGAATGCTCCGGGGTTGACCCTCCGGGATGGTACGTTTGCGGGTTCGTGGAACTCCAATGAATGTCTTGTCGAGCGATATATATATATATATATATATATATATATATATATCGCTCGACAAGACATTCATTGGAGTTCCACGAACCCGCAAACGTACCATCCAGGATCCTATAAGTGTCACATTGAAATGCAAGGCACAAGGTTGTGGAACCTAAACCCATGAATGGGTCCACAAGAAATAAATAAATTCCAAGTGGTGCTGGGAGATTAGACAGTGGGTATAGTCACGTGACCAAGATGTTGATGTGGCACTCTATAATTCACTAGAATTATAATGATAACATCTCTTGATATGAAGGTCAGATTGAGGTAAAGTTTTATATAACTGGAGTTTTCTTGACGAGACAAACACAATGGTGATGTCAAAATAAGAATTTAAGTGAATTGAAGAGATTGGAATTTTTAGACCCCATTTCCATAACAATACCTTGGATCTTGGGTTAGAATAATAACTACCTCCTATTAATCGGTGTTATGATGAGGATTAGGAGAGGGGTTGTTACACTAAGCTTCAATTAAATATCATCGAGGATAGATTAAGGAATACAACATAAGGATTCATCTAGTGACTCCATTATCATGAAGGGTAAATATCTTGACATGATCCTCATATATCAAAGAAGAAAAAATAATTCCCTTGAAATTCCCGTCCTTGACAAGATTAATATAGATGCTAGCATGAAGCCTTGGATGAACTATAATATGTTTCCTCTTGAATTAGAAGGAATACTAGGATATCCACACCCTATACCTAAAAATCACAAGTGGCTACCATTATTTCATGGCAACAATTATGATGATCTAAAGAAACACTTGTTCGTCTCACTTAAGTAAGAAGGTTGAAGACTACATGATAATGAAAGTTTTTGCTCTATCCTTTGAAGGATACACAAAATAATGGTTCCAAACCCTCCCTAATAGGTGTATACATTCATGGCGTGATCTTGCAAATGTTTTCTCATTTACGTGGATTGAAGAAAGGGATATTGTGGATCAATACAAATATTTCCTCTTGGTTTAGAAAAATGGATTTGAAACTATTAATAGCTATAATACTTGAAAAATTGAAACCTCATAATGAATTGGTCCTCTCTTCATACCTTCAATTATTTGAAGGGGAAGTGTCATATTGCCTTAGAAATAAATATCCTACAAAAACCACTCAATTCTAGGACAACACTATCAAGATATATGATCCTATGAGGCGAGAACATCATGAGAATAAAATGGATTGTGTTTCCTCAAAATGTTTGAGAACATATTTGGAGAGTGGATTCCTATTGTGATGATAAATTACAAATCCATTGCTACTCATATTAACAAAATTGAAGATCAAAGCATGGAGCTGCAAATTCCCCATGAAACCTTGAAAATCATCACACAGGTGATTTTAATGATATTGATTCTCCTATTCTGTTATACACCCACAAATTTGATGGAGGACACTCCCCATTCTTCATAACTCTCAATATCAATGGTTTTAATTGATCTTCTAACATACATATAAATACCGCGCTGTATAAATTAACCATTTACTTCATCATATACACATAAACATAAACATATCATAGAACAATATAAAATGCGCTATTACAACATATACTTGCAATCATTACTTCGCATAAACATACACACAACAAAACAACACAGATAAACAAAAAATATGCCCAAAAATTCTTCTTCTTTATTAAGGTGGATCTGTTCAATACATTCTCGAGCTGCGCACACATCTGTAGGTGGTCTGCACACACAACTGCAGAATCTTCAAGGTCTCTTTGCACTCAGTTGCAGAGTCTTCCCTTAAGATCCAAAATAGACTAAAGACCGAAAATACAATAGTTCATGCTCATCAACTATCGACTTCTCATTTCGACACAACATTACATCCCTTTATATATCTTTACATCATTACAAAACCATGGTCCGTATACCATGGGCTAGACAAAACAACTAGCTAAAATCCAAAAAACCATTACAAAATGAGGGGATTCGACCCACCCCGAAGCCCCTAGACTCCACACGGTAGATATGACGTCGCGTTACCGTGCACTCCGCTCCTAAAAATGCATAGTCTTTGACCAAAACTGGATCAATTTGGGTCGTGCACAACACTCTCCTCCAAAATTTATTTTTGAATATCTTTTCTAGTGAAAGTTATCCTCCTAAAATCCCTCCAACATCCACTTTAATGACACCCTATACATTCTATAAAAGGATCTCTATACCTCACCTTAGATTATACACTTGTAACGAAAAATATTTGGAGAATTGTAGAAATGGAAAGAAATTTGCAATTGCTAATGAATTCGAACTGAAAACAAGAGACACAAATTTCTTCTATTATTATATGGAAAGGAAAACACATGATAGAAACACATGCAATAACATGAAATCATAAAAAAAACAAGGAACAAAATTATTTTACATGGGAAACCAATTGGGAAAAATATCTCCATTGTTTTGCATTAATCCAAAAGAGAATATGGATCAATTACAATGAATGCTTCACACATGAAGCAAACACTGCACTGTAATTTTGATATCCTTATCACTAACCTTCTATGACCAACACTTAGCCAAAACATTCCTCAACTTTCCTCCTATTTCCTTGCACAATACTTGAGGAAATTAGCCCTAAAAAATAGGATAATTCCCTATTTCCTTGCACAAATCATGAAGGAATTGACCATCTACTCCAATGAAAAACCTGTACACTCAACTAATATACAATTGACAATTACAATGTGCCTTTTTCTCCACTACAACTGTGAAATTAAAATTCCATTCATTATTGGGACTATTCTTAGTAAAGTGATCAGTTAACTGAGAAATCAATGAGTTAACAACATTGATTACTACTAAAATGAACTCCTACTAACTCTACTAATGATTAGAGCTCAAATAACCGAGTTTAACTAACAATAGCTCCACTAGATTTCTAGATCTTAGCAATAAACCTATGCACAACTCTAATTCTAGCCTACAAAATAGAATTCACTGATTTAACTAGGAGACAAGGCCATGTCGCTCCAACTAACTGCAATCCAAGTCATCCCGCTGATGTGGAAAATCGAATTTCTCTATTTGACTAAGGCACAAGTCAAATGAATCATTTTCTTGCTACACTTATAACACTCCCTCTTAGCAAGAAAAGGGCTATGCATAAACCCTATCATGCTACTTTGGAACTTGAATTTGCCTCTTGAAAATGCCTTTGTCAAAATATCTGCAGCCTGCTCGTTTATGGGAATGTACTACAACATCATGATTCTCCTCTGCACACAATCTCTCAAGTGATGGTACCTGATATCAATGTACTTGGACCTATCATGAAATGTTGAATTTTTTGAGAGTTTGATACAACTTTGATTATCACAATAAATGACATTAAGATCCTTCTCCTTACTGAAGAGACCAACTATAATTTTCTTCTTCCAAATGGCCTGGCATGCTGCTTGACTAGCAACCATATACTTGGCCTTTGTTGAGCCGAGTGCTACAAATCTCTATTTCCTAGTATACCAGGAAATAGATTTTGAACCAACACTGAAGATAAATATCGAAGTGCTCTTCTTTCTTGATGGAATCCTTGCCCAATTTGCATCAGTGAAGCCTTGCAGGTTCACACCATCAATAATCCTCTACCATAACCCAGAATTTGTTGCGCCTTTGAGGTATCTAAACACATGTTTTATTGCTTTCCAGTGAAGCTTGGTAGGCTTCACCATAAATTGACTAAGCTGATTAAATGAAAAATGTATGTCGGGCCTTGTGTTCACCATATACATCAAGGACCCCACCAAATGTTTGTAGATGATGTCATCTAATGCCTCTCCTGTAGAAGCATCCTCCTTCCTCCAGTTGATACCTAGAGGAATGTCCATAGACTTGCAGTCTTGCATATAGAATCTCTGAAGTATTTCAAAGGTATACTTCCCCTGATCCACAAACAACTCTCCATCTCCCTGCCACACCTCCAAACTAAGGAAGTAATGCATCATTAAGCCCATTTCCTTCATCTCAAACTATTATATCAACTTCTCATCCCCTGTCAGTACCAAGTTGTTTACATACAAGACTAAGATAATAAATTTTCCATCTACCACAATGTAGTAGAGATTGGAATCTGCTTCTCTCTTAGTGAAGCTAAGTCCAGTGAAATATGAGTCTATGTGAGTGTACCAAGCACAGGGTGACTTCTTGAGACCATAGAGGGCTCTCCTAAGTCTACATATATGTGCCTCCCTATCAAATGTCTCAAACCCCTCAGGATTCTCGACGTAAATGTCTTCCTCAACCACTCCATTGAGGAAGGAAATATTCACATCCATTTGGTGGATCTTCTACCCCAGCTGCACAAATAATTCTATAATGGTTCAGATGGAGGAGTATCTTGTCACTAGGGCAAATGTATCCTCATAATCAACTACCTCTACTCGTGAGAAGCCTTAGGCCACAAATATAACCTTTTCCTTCTCAATACTTCCATCAGCTGCATGTTTCACTTTGTGTATCCATCCAGAACCAACCAATGACTTGTTCTCTGGTCTTGGCACCACCTACCATACATTGTTTTTCATGATGGAGTCATACTCCTCCACCATGGCATCTATCGACACTAGTTGGGAAAATTCTTCCTCAAATGAAGAAGGCTCATAATCAGTGAGTGATGTCATGAGTTCCAGATAAACAATATACTTGTTTGGTGATATCCTATGCCTATGCAAGGATGTAGGAGCTCCCACATGATCTTGTGCATCCCACACCAACTTGTTAGCCTCTCTAGTTATATTCCTCCCCTCTCTGGAAGATTCTAGTTGAGTGGATTCCTCCACTCAGCCTACTCTCTACTCCTCCACATGTGGCTACTCCACAACATCCTGAGGCTCTGACTGAGGCTCCTCCTTTGGAGATATAAGTTCCTATCTAATGAAATAATCATATCTCACACTAGAGAGCTTCTTATAGCCTTCTCCTCATCAAATATGACATCTCTTCTCATTACTTTCATCCCATGTGAGGGTAAATACACCCAATAGTTATGAGGTGTCTGTGTGTATCCTACAAAGATCCCCATATCAGCTGTAGGATCCAACCTTTTCCTACTATATTTGGAGACATGACAATAGATTGTAGCTCCAAAAATTCAAAAATGGGATACATCGGGATTGCTCCCACAAAAAGCCTCTTCGGATGTGATCATTCCAAGTATATTGTGAGGCCTTCGGTTCTGTAAATAAACTATTGTATTACAAGATTATTTCCAAAAGGATAATGGAAATCCTTGGTCATTCAAAATTTCTCTTGCGACCCATTCAATGCTTATATTTTTCTTCTCTACCACCCCATTTTTTTGTGGATTTTCAGGTGCAATCAATTCTCTTCTAATACATTCCTTGGCACAAAAATATTTGAAGGAATTAGACACAAAATCTTCTCCATTATCACTTCTCATGGATTTAATTTTTCGTCCAGTATTATTTTCAACTAATGCTTTGAATTAAACAATTTTTTCAAAAAATTCATCTTTCTTATTCATAAAATAAATCCAACACTTGCGGGGAAAGTCATCTATGAAAATTACAAATACCTGTGCTTTTCAATTGAGACTATAGAAAGTGGTCCATACAGATCTGAGTGGAATCACTCCAAGATGACTCTAGCTCTGCTGTATCGACCTTAGAAGGAGGATTTCACATATTTTCCAAGGGTGCATCCCTTGCAAACATCATGTTGGTCAAGGGTGAATTTTGGAAGTCTTGTGGTGATATGTTGCATTATTTTCAAAGCTCCATGATGTAAGTGACCTATGCACCTATGCCAGAGTTGTCCAACATCTCAACTCTAAACATTTTCTTCTTTTCTTCTCAATGCATCACATGCATCCACCTCCAAATTGTAGATATTTTTCACTCCAACACCAATTTGTTTTACTTGTCTAGTAGAAAAATAACAAAAAATCTTTCCATTTACTGAACACCACATCATATCCTTTGTCCTCCAATACAACTATAGAAATAAAATTTTTCTTCAACCCAAACAAATGCATTAAATTTTTTAGGTGAAGAAGAGAGCTTGACTCCCAATTAAATGTGACAATTCAAACCCCTTTGGTACTATACCTCCCATCATCTCCAAGTTCCATGTGTAATTGTAGGTCCTCCTCTAGGCTGCTGAAGAAATCCTTGCTTCCTTTGATATGAAATGAGTCTTCAGAGTCCAAGCACCATACACTACCTTGTACTGTTGAAAGGTGTAACTAGGTCAGTCTTCATGTTGACTATGTAATTATGTATTTATGTAAATAAGAAGACAAGATAATACAATGTATTTTTGGTGTATTTGCCTCATGGGTTTCATGAGCAATATTTTATTATGTAAATAGAATTATTCTTGATGTCTATTAAGTTTTTACCTTCTAGGAATAAATAGAATTAAGTGTCATATACATGAGGGACTTAGTTTATATGTTTATGCTCCAAAGACCTTGTGAAGACACTCTAAACAACCCTCATATAACGTTGAAGACAAACTCCATAATATAGTGAAGACAACCTTCAATGTTATTGAAGAAATACCTCATGAAATGCTGAAGAAATTACATGTAGAAAATTTGAATAACTGATATGTTATCCACCGAGATTCTCGTGATCACACACTATTTTATCTTCATGCACAATACATAATCTCTTCTACCATTGATCATTACATGCGGAAATAAAATCAATTGCATGCGCACATTAAAACCATAAACAATCACACATATGAACACAATATTTCATGGGAAAGATTAAAGCTGAAAACCCCCAACTATCTGTATATTATATGTCATAGAGATCATGTAACAATCACTGTACAAAGCTCCTCACAAGCTCTCAGCACAACCTCCAATTGCTACACACTAATCAAGCTAGATCTAGAAAAACACATGCTCCAATCTCTGCCACCTGATAGCCAGCCTCTATTGCGTAATCAATGCTGTAGGATGGCTCATTAAATAACATAAACCACCTGGCTTGTACTGCGCAATCCTCATGGGCTTCTCTAATCACTGGTAGTTGCAAATATGCAACAGTATAGTCACAACTGATAGTTAACCTGCTCTTTCACCTATCTCTGCACTGGTCTCCACTGAAACTGTCCATGCACTGAAGTTAAATGATGTATTCTTTAGTTTATTAATGAGTTTATAATTAGTGAATTAATTAATAATTAATTCACACCACTCTTCACTAGTGTATTAATTAGTTAGACTAAATACAACTAGTTCAACTATGTTTAGATTAGTTAAACTGAACACAACTCCATTAACTCCTCAATCAACTCCACCAAACTCTGTCACATGAGTTCTAACTGAAGTATCCATGCAATAGCTCCACTTAACCCTTAGGAATAGCGTAATTCCTTCTGTCAGCTCCTGTGCCACATCTGTGCACTTAACCGAAGTGCTCCAAGAGAATAAGATAATGTTTATAGTCCAAATATTATTAAGAGCTAATAATATTCGACATATCTATTTTTAGACTCGCAATCTAAAAATAGATTCCACCCAATATGTCTAAAAATAGAAGTCCATCTATTTTTCCAACTTGACCAACCATCCACAAATAGCATCCTGCAACTCATAGAATATGATTGACATGTCTAAAAATAGACATAGTCTAAAAATAGACTTGCACCAAAAATAGCCTGCGGGCCCACTTAGTGAAGGCGAATCTTTTCACTAAGCTCATCATCTTGTTGCAATCTCAACATTACACTTCATGTCGACCTACATGCTGCGTTAAATTTGACCTAATTACTTTTGTATGGTCAGTCTAAAAGATGTGAACAATCCACTATCTATTACCCTGGACTACAGATCATTTGATGAAGAAGCAAGTGCGGATAACACTAGAACTACTACAGACTTATCTCTAAACTATAATGCGGAATAGGGACATCATATAATGCAGAGAAGGGATAGTAAGAAAGTATGCGGATATGAAACATGAATTCAGGAAGGAAATGCTGATATCACCGAAACCTATTTCGGATATCACTGAAATGTAAATGCGATATCACTGAATCATATTGCAGACATCACTAAAATATATTGCGGATTGAAGGATAGTATACAGTGAGATTTTTAAGAGGAATAAAAGCACATGATATCAAGGTGAATATGTGCGAATTTCTAAGGTAATACAGTGCAAAGAACAAGTCATATTTCTAAGTTAAAACAATGCAGAGAACAAGTTAGATTTCTAAGGTAAGACAATGCAGTTAACAAGTGCGGATTTCACTATGTATGACGTGTGGGTATAAAGTGCAGTCTCATCAAAGTTATCTCAGTAAATATTTTGAAACCTAAAGTAAGGAAAGGGCTGCAGATATACAACTATTATTCTACATATTGATGTATGATTCCATGACTAAGAAGAATGTCTTAAAAGAGAAGGAAGAGTTTGCGGAAGCTAAGACAGTGATTGTAAGAAGCTGTGACAAGGTCTTGGAAGCATGTTTAGGTTAGGATCCGAGTCTTGGTCATGGTACTTATCATTTGAAGATATATAAGAATAATTCTTTGCGGGTTTTCCTCTCCAAGAGGGAGAGGTTTTTTCCTTGGATCTAGGAGCCAAATTGTGTGTCTCGCGCATTTTGATAATTGACTTGATGAAACACTAACTAAGCTAAAGGAAAGAAAGACAAAAGTAACTCAAGCCAGTTCACAAGTAATTATCAAGAAGAGAATTTGTAATAATATCTAGCCCTCCAAATTCTCAACATGGTTTCAGAGCTAAAGTGTTGAACACAAGGGCTTCTTGTCAACAAAGACACTCAAAGAAGCGTAAATCAAAGTTTGGGTTGGAAAGTCAAATCAGTTTTCAATGAAGACTATCTAGCTACTTCAAGTAAGATCTTATATCTTATTCAAAAGATAAACTCATTCAAGAAAATAATCTTTGTCATCAAATATTTGCACTCAAGACATTGTTTGAAGAAAACCTCAACTTCTGAATATATTCAAGTATACCAACATTAAATAAGCTCCTATCTTAAAGGAAACCCTTAACTTCATTTTCAAATATCATCAAGGAAGCTGCAAGCCACTCTACTCAAGTAAGTATCCATGACCCTATCTGTCAAGATGCCTTACTGTAAATAAAGCAACAAGCTGGTTGGGTCATTATTGCATGGAAGAATAGGGCATATTTGGATTTAATTTAAGATGAAGTGATGGAATATATCGAAGGATATATTGTTCAATGCTCAAAATAATATGCTCCAGCCCATGCCAAGTACATGAAGGGAGAAATTAGAGCCCAAAGGATTCTCATAGAATCCATTAAAGAATCTCTCATTCCATATGTATCAAAACTAAAGACTGCAAAAAAAATATATGAGAAATTGGTGGAGCTATTCTCTGTGAGTACTGCATGAGAAGCAATCTCTCTGAGAAGAGAACTATACAAAATAAAATTATCAAGGGAAGAAGGAATCAATCCGTAATTTATGAAGATTTCTGAAATAAGAGATCCACTGCAGGAACTAGGAGAAGTAATGCTCGACACTGAGATGACTACAATGGTGCTGAATGCTCTACCGGAGGAGTGGGGAAACTTAACTTTTAGTCTATACGGGAAGAAATAAGCCACCCCATTCCATGATTTATGGTCTCTCTGTAAAATAGAGGAAACAAGACTAAAGGCCAAAGCTGATACAAAACCAAGTGAAGAGAATCATGCCTTTGCAACCTCATTCATAAAGAAAGAAAGATTCGGAAAATTTGGCCCTTAGAATAAGAGAAGGAATTTGGACAACGTGCGATGATTTGGATGTAATGAACTTGGGGATTATAAAAGAGATTGTCCTAAATCTGGAAAGGACAAGAGGAAAAAGGAAGAAGCCCATGTCACAAATGAAAGGGAGGAACCTGATGCTAAAATATCTAAGAAAGAGGAAGCGAGAGGTCTCTATTATGATTGAGATCATGTTTCTCTTTAAGTTATCTATGATTGGTTGTAAAATAGTATGATAGGAAGAAATTTACATTAATAAGAATCTCGATATAAGCATGGAAGGAGCTCTAGGTGAAACAACCTCTAGAAAACCTCTATGATAACATTACTAAAGTAAAGCAGTCATCAAGATCAAGGGTCATCATGGATACAAAATTCTGGAGGTGATGCTATAATGATGAAGCGGGCCAAAATAATGAAGCCCTTCATTCTAAATAAATTCCTACATGATGACCCAAGGAAATTGGTATTAGGTATGTAGACATATATGCTGATATTGGATGCTGTGAAGTCATGTCATATGGTTGAAGGTAATAAACTTCCACATTTAGAAGTATGATCTATGAAGAAGGATCTCTCGGTCCACTGACAGATGAAATCAACATAATATGTCCTCATGGAAAATGAGGTGGTTGTATATGAACGAGAAACTGAAAAATTGTAAATTCCTGGGAATGTAGAATGTGCAGAAAGGAAGAGATCATAAATGAAACCATGCCAAGAGGCAATTATCATCCGGAAGCCAAGAATATGTGACTAAGAGATATCCTGGGAAGATATGTAGACTTTGACGAAAATATGGTATAGAAAAAGACCCTTTACAAAACATATCATTAGGATATGTTTCAATATGAATAAAGGATGCCGATACCTATAGGAAAGTGTCACGGTGAAAGATCATCACTAAAGACTTCTAATCATGAGAAAGGATGTATGATCCTTGGAGATGATTCAAGGAAAGAAACATGGTATACAAGTGGACTAGATAAGGAAGTATGATGAATCACTTTCTGGCAGCTGACATGACTCATGGATGAAAGTGATGGATGATATGTGCCCTATCAAGCTAAAAGTTAAATATTCCTCAATATAAAAATCCATGACATTTAGGACATGAATTCTTCATGAGAAGCTGGGTGTCTCACCATTGCTGCTGGAGGTCCCTGGTTAAGAGGGAGCCTTGTGATAAGTTTCTTAGTTGGAAGAAACTTGGTAATTCCTAAGAATGAGCTTAGGTACATTCCTTGTATAGGAATGAGTACATTCCCTTGTGGAATAGGTCCTCCTTGGTTGAGTGGGAGAGATAGACACATCATTCTGGTCTTCACTTGGGAAGATAGAATGGAGGATTGTGTAATCATCTAACATTCGATAATCTTTGAGAATGTGTTAGGGAATTCAAGATAAGAGTAGTCAGGGACCAATATTCTTTGAGGGATAGCTACCCAAGAGAAGAATAGTCAAATAAAGTCATACTTTGGGAACACCCGAGTGGAGTATGTACCTTGGAGAGAAAATGACGATGGTGTCTATAATTCATGTGTCTCGCTAGCATTGTAGCCCATTTTCTCGTTGAGATATGGGGATGTTAGTCAAGGCCTTGCACTAGGACAATGCTGGTTGATATGATGCTATACAAATGCGATTACCAATCCGATTCTTTTTATGAGATTCTTCAGTTTGAAAGTAACCATGTACTTGTATGAATACCTCCCTAGTTAAGAGGGAGTGTTGAAAAGTATAACTAGGCCAGTCTTCATGTTGACTATGTAATTATGTATTTATGTAAAGAAGAAGAAAAAGATAATAAAATGTATTTTTGGTGTACTTGCTTCATGGGTTTCATGAGAAATATTTTATTATGTAAATAGACTTCTTCTTGATGTCTATTAGGTTTTTATCTTCTAGGAATAAATAGAATTAAGTGTCATATACATGAAGGATTTTGTTTAGATGTTTATGCTCCAAAGACTTTGTGAAGACGCTCTCAACATCCCTCATATAACATTGAATACAAGCTCCATAACATAGTGAAGACAACCTTCAACACTGCTAAAGAAATACCTCATGAAATGCTGAAGAAATTACACTTCATGTCGGCCTACATGCTGTGTTAAAGTCAACCTAATTACTTTTGGATGGTCGGCCTAAAATATGTGAACAATCCACTATATATTACCTTGGATTGTGGATCATTTGATGAAGAAGAAAGTGCGGATAACACTGAACCCACTGCAGACTTATCTCTAAACTATAATTTGAAAAAGGGACAATATATAATGCCGAGAAGGGATAGTAAGAAAGTATGCAAATTTGAAACATAAATGCAGGAAGGGAATGCAGATATCACTGGAACCTATTGTGGATATCACTGAAACGTAAATGCGATATCACTGAATCATATTGCGGACATCACTGAAATATATTGTGGATTAAAGGACAGTATACAGTGCGATTTTTAAGAGGAAGAAAAGCACTGGATATCAAGGTGAATATGGGGAATTTATAAGGTAAGGCAGTGCAGAGAACAAGTCAGATTTCTAAGTTAAAACAATGAAGAGAACAAGTCGGATTTATAAGGTAAGAAAATGCAGTGAACAAGTGTGGATTTCACTGTGTATGACGTGCGGGTATAAAGTGCAGTCTCATCAAAGTTATCTCAGTAACTATTTCTAAACCTAAAGCAAGGAAAGGGCTGTGGATATACAGCTGCTATTCTACATATTGATGTATGATTCCAGAACTAAGAAGGTCTTAAAAGAGAAGGAAGAGTTTGCTGAATCTAAGACAATGATTGTAATAACCCGTGACAAGGTCTTGGAAGCATGTTTAGGTTAGGGATATGAGTCTTGGTCATGGTACTTGTCATTTGAAGATCTATAAGAAGAATTCTTTGCTGGTTTTCCTCTCCAAGAGTGAGAGGTTTTTTCCCTGGATCTAGGAGCCTAATACTGCGTCTCGTGCATTTTGATAATTGACTTGATGAAATACTAACTAAGCTAAAGGAAATAAAGACAAAAGTAACTCAAGCCAATTCACAAGTAATTATCAAGAAGAGAGTTTGTAATAATCTCTAACCCTCCAAATTCTCAACACGTACAGTGCTTTCCATGAATGCAATGAGGGTGAAATCCATTTCGAATTGGGATGCGAGAGCATCACCTCCTACTCCTCCTAAAGGATTCTTCCTGATTTTATTTTGCGAACACTTGGTTGCATAATTTCCATATTCATGACAATGAAACCATTTAATTTTGACGAGGTCCTTCTTCTTTCCTTGGTTCTGGCTGGATTCTACCTTGCCTTGGGTCTTCTTTCCCTTGGATTTATTTCCCTTTCCTACCAAGGAAAAATTGTATTCCTCCTCAACTCTAGATGTGACACCATTTATTGTGTTTCTTCTGATATCCTCCTGTGCCAAGTCAGACCAAAGTCTCTCCCAATATGCTAGCTTATCTCTTCCATTAACTCAATATTGATAGTTGTGCCAAGATTTTAGAAGGCCAAGGAATGCTAAGGTCACAAGTTTAGATGATGACACATTTTCTCCTACTCCTACAAGTTCATATCAAACATGAGTGAATCTCGATAGGTATTGACGAATGGTTTCATTTTTCTACATTCAAATGCTCCCAAGTTTATCCCTCAATGCCAATTTCCTGGCATCACTGTTAAGATTTTGTGTATTTGGGGTAGCATCATTTGTGTTATATCTCCCAAATTTTGTCGAGGGACTAGAGTATACTTGATCTACAAGACCCAGAAAGGGATTTGGGAAATTTCATCTGGTTTGGGATATATTAAATTAAATAATTATTTTAATGTATTTCCTAAGTCCAAACTTAGGAAAATGAAATAATTAAAGTTAATTAAATTAAACATGTGATGAAATTGTCTTAAGTCACACATATCAAGATTTATTTTAATATTAGCCATTGATTCTAGATCTGAACATGGCTGTTGGTTTCCCAACGAGAAAAGTATAAAGGAAAGGCCTGGGGTCATTTGTAAAGACATACAGAGGAAGAGCACTGAAGCTAAGCTGGGATTCTAGGGCGGGTTTGCTAATAATTCTCAGAAGTATTTCACCTACAGAGAAGGGAATTTAGGCCAAGGGGATGATCTGATCCCAGGGTCTAGAATCGATAAGAGGCAGAGATAAGCTCATAGAGGTAGTGCAGAGAAGCAGGAGAGCAGCAACTGTGCTATGCAGGTGCTGAGCAGTCCCTCCCAGGACAACGTGATTCAGCTGGAAGCCCTCAGGGGTTACACAGAGACCCTAAGGGGCAATGTAAGGACTGCGTCACCTAGTTTGGGGTAACACAACCCTTTTCAAGCCAACATTGAGGGATGCAGGCACTTCAGAGGATGACGCAGGGGCTTCAGGGGCAGTGTTGGGTTTCTAGGGCCTAATTTTGACCGATTCTTGTAAATCTCGTTTGAGGGTGTGGATCAGTCATTATTTTGGCTTCAGAACAACTAGTGAGTTGCATATCTATTATTTCTCTATCGGGTTTTCCAGATCTGGAACCCAGATTTGCTGTATTCAAAAAATTCTTAATAATAAAACCCTCTAGCAGCCAACAGACCGATTTTCCCACATTGGGTTTTTCTGGGGACTATATGTCCAGAAAATCACTCTGTCACTTTATCTATGTGTGCATGTAATTTTTCTAGATATGGATTGGTGAAATTATATTATGTGTTTTTCTTCGATATTAATTTGAATTTTCAGCTTAATAACTTAATTAAGTAGGAGGAGTATAACCAAATCTAACAATAGATTTTTGCATAAGTGTAACATTCAGAAATTTTCACATGGTATCAGAGCAATTGCATATATAGGAGGGTCGCTAGTAGAAATCTGAAGGTTCTTACTGCATAAAGCAATAGAAAAAAGTAGTAGAAGGGAAGATCTGGAGTGACATCACAATTTTCAGAGCTGTAGAAGTTACGCAGAGGGTAGAGAGACGTAGTCCAACGCTGTCTCACAACAAGCCCACACAATTAATGTGTAGAGGCAATGCAGAGTCAACACTATGATTGTCAGAAGCCAGCCAGTGTGATAGATCTGAATCTGTCTGATCTAGAAGAGCGTGAAACATAGCTACATAAAATCAAAAGGTGCTGGTGGGGTTAAATTTCTGAAGTTTTCAGATTTTTAGCCTAAGAGCAAGTGATAAAGAGCAGGGGGAGATCAAATTCTCAGAGAGTTTTTAGCCAAAGTGTTGGGAAACCAGCTGCAAAAAGAGAAGAAAAGAGATATCAATGCCTTAGAAATAAGCAACTTCGAGGGGGCAACCTCCAATACATTACATGAATGAATAATTCTTGGATGATCCAATTTACAAAACCTCCTTTCTATATATAGGAGACCATGGGGCCATAATGTAATCCTAGTGGGCCACAATGTAATCCTAGCCGACCTAACAATAATAATTTAAGGGCACAATAATAATAAAATGGGGGTTACAAGGGTACAATAATAGCAATAAGGGGGTTACACTAACAACAATAAGGGACTATACTAGTAATATAGGGACCTAACATGCCCCTCTCCTTCAAAAAAGTGTTGTCCTCAACACTTGAGTAGTTTTGGGTGCTTCTGTATAAAATTCTCATCCTCCCATGTAGAATCTTCAGTGGGTAAGTTCTTCCACTTGATGAGATACTCTGAAATTGATCGATTCCGTAGTTTTCGAGTTCTTGTTTCCGTGACCGCTTCCGGTTCCAATATGATTTTTCCTTCCTCATCAAGTTCTGGCAATATTGTTTGAACTGGAAGATTTTCACCTATAACCTTCTTTAAGCATGAAACAGGGAAAACTAGATGCACTCGCGAAGAAGAAGGAAGCTCCAATTTGTATGCCATAGTACCAATATTTTGCAACACCTTGTAAGGACCATAGTACTTTGGCGATAATTTATTATCCTTCTTAGCTTGCTTGAGGGAAATTTGTTTGTATGGTTGTAGCCGTAAAATACCCAATCTCCTACATCAAAAATTCTGTCACTGCGATGTTGATCTGCCTATTGTTTCATTCGATTTTGTGCCAAATTCAGGTTATCCTTTAAGAGTTGGAGAACTTCTTGTTGATGCTCGATGTGATCTTCCACTGCTTGAACCTTCGAATTTTCCCTTAAAGATGATGTGATGGATGGTGGATGAAATCCATAAAGTGCCATAAATGGGGTCATTTTTGCTGCAGTATGGAAGGAAGTGTTATACCACCATTCAGCAAGAGGTAACCACTTGACCCAATGTGTTTGTTTATCAGATACAAAACAACGAAGATATCCTTCCAAACATTTATTTACGATCTCAGTTTGACCATCAGATTGAGGATGATAAGATGAGCTATGAGCTAATTGAGTACCCAAACAAGAAAATAACTCCGTCCAAAAATTTCCAGTAAAAATGGGATCTCTGTCACTCACAATAACCCTTGGTCTTCCATGTAGCTTTTGAATTCTGTCCATAAATGTAGTAGCAACTGTACTTGCTTTAATGGATGAGATAATGCACAAAAGTGTGCATACTTGGTAAGTCTATCAACTACCACCATGATGACACTCTTTCCTTCAGACTTAGGTAAACCTGTGATAAAATCCATTGAAATCTCCTCCCAACGTTAACTTGGAATGGATAAAGGTTGTAGAAGTCCCGGGGTCTTAATTGTTTCCACTTTATTCTGCTGGCAAACCAAACATTTCGCCACAAACTTTTGAATATCAGATTTAAGGCCATCCCAAAAAAATTCTTTCTTCACCCTGTGGTAAGTTTTTAAAAATCCCGAGTGTCCTCCTAAAGAAGAAGTGTGCAATTCCAGAAGAATCTTTTGTTTTAGTTGGGAATTCTTACAAAGATATAAGCGATCTTTGTACCATAAGGAATCATTTTTCCAACCAAATGTATCAGATGTACTAGGATCTTGCTGCAACTTTTGAATGAGTATCCATACATCTTTGTCCTTCTTCCATTCATCTCTTGCTTCAGTTATCCAATCTGGTTGGATAATAGAAATGGCACAAAGCAATGCTTCCACCTCTTCATTCTTTCTTGAGAGTGCATCTGCAATAACATTAAGCTTTCCTTTTTTGTAGATTATTTCAAAGTCATAACCCAACATCTTTGTGACCCATTTTTGCTGCTCTTCTGAAGATAGTCTTTGTTCCAAAAAAGTGTTTAAGACTATCATGATCAGTTTTTACCTTGAAGTGTCTTCCCATTAGGTAAGTTCGCCATTTCTTTAGTGCATGTAGTATTGCTAACATTTCCTTCTCATAAATAGGTTTCTGTAAATACTTTCCTTTGATCGGACGACTTTCAAAAGCAATGGGTCTTCCTTCCTGCATTAAAACTGCACCAATTCCATTTCCTGAGGCATCACATTCCACAATAAAGGCTTTTGTGAAGTCTGGTGTAGCTAAGACCGGTGCTAGGCACATTGCCTCTTTAAGACGTTCAAAGGCCTTAGTTGCTTCAGGAGTCCATGAAAATGCATCTTTCTTCAATAATGTTATTAGAGGTGCTGCTATTCTCCCATAATTCTTAACAAACTTGCGATAATACCCTGTTAACCCGAGAAATCCTCGCAACTTCTTTATGGTTGTGGGGACTTTCCATTCCTTAATGGCTTTAATTTTGTTAGGGTCTAATTTAACACCCTTGTGAGATACAATATGACCCAAATATTCCACCTCTTGTACTCCAAAGAAACATTTGGATTTTTTTGCATATAATTGTTTCTCCTACAATAGTTTGAGCACCCTGTCAACATGTTCAACATGGTCCTTCCAAGACCTGTTGTAGATTAGTATATCATCAAAAAATACTAGCACAAATTTTCTAAGGAAGGGTTTGAAAATTAAATTCATCAACTCTTGAAATGTAGAAGGTGCATTGGTAAGGCCAAAAGGCATGACCAAAAAGTCATAATGACCCTCATGAGTTCGAAATGCTGTTTTTGGAATATCTTCAGTCTTCATTCTAATTTGATGATATCCTGAATGAAGATCCAACTTGGTAAAATAAATTGCTCCATGTAATTCATCCAATAATTCATCAATCACAGGAATGGGAAATTTATCTTTAATGGTGAGCTTATCGAGCTCCCTATAATCTGGACACATGCGCCATGATCCATCCTTCTTGTGTACCAATACTACAGGAGAAGAGAAAGAACTTTGACTAGGTTGAGTTATACCCACCTCTAACATTTCTGAAATCATACATTCAATTTCGCTCTTTTGGACATAAGGATATCTATAAGGCCTGATGTTTGGAGGAACACTTCCTGGAATCAAATGAATAGCATGATCATGATCACGAATAGGTGGGAGTCCTTGGGGAGTTTCAAACACCTTGAATGATTGTCCAAGACTTGTTGGAGATCTGCAGAAATAGATGATTTTGATGTCGGAACTTCTAGTGAGCATAATTGTGCAATTACGCCTTGTTGTTCTTTCTTTAGAAGCTTTTTCATGACATTAGAGCTTATTATCCTTCCCATATTCCCTTCAATATCCCATAATTCGACTTCCTTTCCTTCTGAAAAAAATTTCAAGAAAAGTTCTTGAAAATTAAAAGCTACCGTCCCCAAAGATTGTAACCATTGTACTCCTAGTACAACATCGGCACCTCCCATAGGAATGGAAAGCATTGGACTAGTCAACACATATTCCCCCATGGTTAGCTTGATGTTATTGCATTTTCCAGAGCAATTTATAGTTCCTCCATTTGCAACCATCACTTGACATTCTGGTACTGGGTATAGGAAACAATTTAATTCCTTGGCTACCTTACAATGAATAAAATTATGGGTGCTACCTGAATCAATCAACACTATTACCTTTTTCTTCTTGATTTGTCCTTCTATCTTGAGAGTTTGAGGAGTGGTAATTCCTGCCATTGCATTACATGATATGGTCGGATTCATTTCTTCCTCTTCTAGGGCTGGTTCCTGGTGTATATCCTCTTCTTGTTCATTTTCTTCTTCCTCTTCACAATCTATGTAAAATAATTTCTTCTCAACACACTTATGACCTTTAGTGTATTTGCTATCACAACTGTAGCAAAGCCCTTTTGCTCTTTTTTCTTTCAATTGTTGTGGTGTCAACCTTGTAGGTTGTGGAAATCTAGACGTAGCAACACTTCCTTCTTTATAGAATTGAGTGGTAGGCTTCCTTGTCGCCATTATTTTACATTCAGCTTTTCTTGCCAACCTGAATGCCTTCTCCAATGAATCTGGTTCCAAAACACGAACTTCATATTGGATGTTATCCTTTAAAGTGCCTATGAAGAGATCGATCTTGTGGTCCTCTGGAATATCAGTTACCCTTATATTCAATTTTTGGAAGTCCTCAATGTGCTGCCCCACTAAACCATTTTGTTTGAGATTTATCAATTGGCTAAAGAAGGTGTTGCTCTTCGTATCCTCATAATGTGCTATCATTTCCTCCGTAAAAATTGACCAAGTGACAATTTTTTTACAGGAGCAAAGCCATTGATACCATACAAATGTATTTTGTTCTAAATGTAAAGTTGCAATGTGTACCTTTTGTGTGTTTTGCACGTTATGGAGATCAAAATATTGCTCCATCTGTAATATCCATGTTACAAGATCCTTTCCATCAAACTTCCTCATATCCATTTTTTGAATATGGTGGTTCTTCCCGCCAACATTAGAGTTTATGAAATCACGATTAACATTTATTTTGTTCTCATCATGAGGTTCTTCTACTATCTTTTCACCATTAGGAAACATTTCTTGTATCAACTTTGTCAAACCTTCGATGTCTGTTTTTAGATCATTCTTCATGTTTTCCATCTTAGCTTCCATGCCATCCATCTTCACTTCCACACCTTTCTTCAAAACTTCAATTTCATTTTTTGTTGCTCTTTGCGAAAGTGAAATTTGTTGCACTTGCTCTTGTAATTTTGATAGATCATGTTGCAATTATTCATCTTCATGAGTCATAGTAGAGCCTTCTGAAGGCTTAATGGGTGTTGAATTATTTTTACAGGGCATATTTTAGAACCCAATACCGATATCTATTCTACAATATGCCCTTGGGATCAATTAAAATTGATTCTTCAAACAAGACTTATGCAATTCGGAAAAAAAATACACACCTTTTTCTTGCTTTTTAGGAGCTCGATATTGAAATTGGATTATCTCTGTGATTGCAGCACTTCAATATCTGAATTTTGGAACCAACGTAGCCCTCTGAATTATCTTTCGAATGCCATAGGTCTGACCTGATTTGGATTCTCCAAGACAAATTTGTGTCCAATCTCCCACAATGACCTAATTATGGACTGGTTCAATAGAGTGAACTTGTACGACTTTCCATGTATCACTGTTTCATCCTTTGTCTCTGAAATTGATAGCAAAGAAACTAAAGTCCGTGCAATTGCGACCAATTTTTATGGCACTCCAATCCAATGCCCAGAGAGAGAGTTATTGAACTTTTCCACGATCACCTCTTTGAGATGCAATTCAGGAGCCTGAAAAAGAACTACCTTCCACAGATCATATCTCCAAAAATATTGCGAAACAAGCTCTGAAATTTTTTGATGAATTTCCTTAGGATTTCAGCTTCGCACCATACGAATTTCAGATTTTGAACCTTCGTAGAAAAAAAATTATAGCGCAAATTCCACGATGACCTGTTTAGGAGCCTGAAAAAAGACCTAAATTCCATAGATCATATCTCCAAAAATATTGTGAACCAAGCTCTGAAATTTTTAGAAAATATTCCTCAGGATTTCGGCTTCACACCCTAAAAATTTTAGCTTCTGATTCTGAGTAGAAGGCTCCTCATGGACTGCGTGATCATGATAGATTGGATGGCCTATCCAACTTCTCGGTTTGGAAGGCTAGGATCCTGATAGTCCTAGAGGAATATCATCTAAGAGACTATGGAGAGCAAACTCTGGCCACACTAAATGATGCAGATCTCCTACGGAAGCATAATGAAGTTGCTGGGCATGCCAAGCATCTGATCATGGATGGAATTAAGGATCATATTGTACCGCAAATCACTGAAAAGAAGACACCTAATGAGATGTAGAAGGCCTTAACTTCCCTATATGAAGGAAATTATGTCCAAAGGAAGATGATGTTGGAGACTCAAATGCAGTAATTCATGTGACCAAGGGTGAAGACATTAAACATTTCCTCTTCAGATTGCAGTCAATAAGAGATCAGTTAACTGCAACGGGTTCTAAGGTGGAAGATGAGCTGATGGTTAGGACTGCTCTGAACGCAGTCACAGATGAGTGGGAAACCTTTTTCCAAAGTATCTTGGGTAGAGCGGACCTCCCAGATTGGGACAGCTTGTGGGAAATTCTGTGTCAAGAAGAACTTCGCAGAATCACCAATAATTAGTACAACTCTATATTGAGAAGAGTGAAGAAGGAAAATGAAGAAGATACAACCTTGGCATCAAAGAGGTAGCAGGGAAAGAAGAAGAAGGATCTGTCTAAGATCAAGTGCTTCCAGTGTGGTGAAATGGGACATTTTGCTAACAATTGTGCTCAAAAGAAAAGGGATAAGGAAGCTTCTTCTTCCAAGGCTGCTGTGGCTAATGATGGGTTGGAAGATGAAGCAGCCATGAGCGCTCATGAACCACAAAAGTGCGGCGACATGGATCTGTAGAGGAGCTACAGAACAGTGGAAAAGTCCTTGAGCAACTCATCTCTTGGATCACATCCGAGCTATGTGAGCCTTAAGACAATAGCAGGACAAGTTGAGCAGTGGGTGCATAGATCACAGATGAAACAGAGGAAGATCTGAAGGCTGGAAGGAGCAGAGCAGTGCAGATGCAGCAGCAGAATAGAAGCAACAATAAAATAGGGGCTGATGCGAATTCAACAATGTAGCGTAGATCTACTTACACAGATCAGAGCTGTAGCAACATGAAGGATTCAGGAGGACAGTGCAACACAACAACATTGTGAGGGATTTCAGCACAAGGGGATGATGTGACTTCAACAATGCAGAGGGAGTCTGCTTATGTAGTGCAGAGCTATTGATGTGCATCATATTTCAGATTCCACCACAGACGAGCAACATATGGAGCTTCAGTGATGACGATGTAGCTCAACTGACTTATCTGTCAAATATCAGGCAGGAGATTTAGTTGTTTCTCTCAAAAAATGAATTTGCAGTGCAGCAAATCAACAGTGGAAGTGCTATGAGCAGCACATATGCAACAAATTGAGAGGGAGCTGCAGTACAGATGTTGCAATGGCAATGGCAGCGTCATGTGCAGAAGTATAGAATGGTAGCATCGATGTAGAGTTGGGTGGCAGCAGGCCAAGCATCAGCAGCACAAAACCAGTGCCCAAAATCTTGTAATGTATAGTGTGATGTATTGCTATAGCACACTCGTGATGCTAAGAGGGAGTGTTGAGATTTTGTGTATTTTGGTTAGCATGAGTTGTGCTCTAGCTCACAAATTTTGTGGAGGGACTAGAGTACACTTGATCTGCAAGACCCAGAAAAAGATTTGGGAAATTTCATCTAGTTTGGGAGATATTAAATTAATTAATTATTTTAATTTATTTCTTAAGTCTAAACCTAGGAAAATGAAATAATTAAAGTTAATTAAATTAAACATGTGATGAAATTGTATTAAGTCACACATATCAAGCTTTCTTTTAATATTAGCCATTGATTCAAGATCTAATCATGGCCATTGGTTTCCAAACGATAAAAGTATAAATGAAAGGCTTGGGGTCATTTATAAAGACACACAGAGGCAGGGCACTAAAGCTAAGCCAAGATTCTAGGGTGGGTTTGCTAAGAATTCTCAGAAGTGTTTCAGCTGTAGAGAGGGGAATTTAGGCCAAGGGGATGATTTGATCCCAGGGTCTGTAGAAATTTGAATAATAGTTGAATTATTCACCGAGATTATCCTGATTACACACTATTTAAGCTTCATGCATAATACATAACCTCTTCTACAATTGATCATCAATATGCGGAAATAGAAGCAGTCGCATGCGCACATTAAAACATAATCAAGCACACATATAACACGGTATGTAATGGGGAAAGCATACAGCTGAAAACCCCCAACTATCTGTATATTATAATGATAGAGAACATGTAACAATACATAGCACAAAGCTCTCACAGCTCTCAGCACTATCTCACATGCTACACACAAACTAGCACGGAAGATGAACAAGTCACGGGTTCAAATCTCCTCCACAAGTCTGCCTGCCTCTACTGCGCAATCCAAGATGAATAATGATGAGATCCAAGTTCAAATCCCACTGGCTTGTACTACGCAATCCTCATTGGCAATCTCAATCAATGTGTGTGCAAATCTCATGCACAGCTATAGTCACAACTGATAGTAGACTCACCCTTTCACCCACCTCTAACACCGGTCTCCACTGAACTGTCCATGCATTGCAGTTAACTGATGTGTTCTTTAGTTCATTTATGAGTTAATAATTAGTGAATTAATTAATAATTAATTCACACCACTCATCACTAGTGTATTTATCAGTTAGACTAAATACAACTAGTTCAACTAAGTTAAACCGAACACAACTCCACCAACTGTCTCATCGACTCCACCAAACTCTACCACATGAGTTCTAACTGAATTCAACCATGCAATAGCTCAACTAACCCCTAGGAATAGCGTAATTCCTTCTGTTAGCTGCATGTGCCACATCCGTAGCTCGAACTGAAGTGCTCCAAGAGGATAAGATAATGTTTATAGTCTAAATATTATTAAGGGTTAATAATATTTGACTGTTCTATTTTTAGCCCGGCAGTCTAAAAATAGATTATACCCAATGTCTAAAAATAGAGGTCCATCTATTTTTACCAACTCAACCAATCATCCATAAATAGCATCCTGCAACTCATAGACCATGATCCATATGTCTAAAAATAGACATAGTATAAAAATAGACTTTGCGCCCAAAAATAGCCTACGGGCCCACTTAGTGAAGGCGACTTATTTTCACTAAGCTCCATCATCTTGTTGCATTTTCAACACTCCCTCTCAACAAGATATGGATTATCTGCAACCCCTATCCTGCTTCTGTGGTATTCGAATTTGCTCTTGGTGAGCGCCTTCGTCAAGATATCGGCATCCTGATCCTCCATGGGAATGTATGAAAGTAACATGATTCTCCGCTACACACAATCTCTGATATGATGGTACCTGATGTCGATGTGTTTGGGTCTATCATGAAATAATGGATTATCCGAGAGTTTAATGCAACTCTGGTTATCACAATAAATCACGGTAGGCTCCAAGTGTGACCCGAACAACTCGACCAGGATCTTCCTCATCCATATGGCCTCGCATGTAGCCAAGCTTGCTGCCATATACTCAGCCTCTGCTGAACTGAGTGCCACGGATCTCTGCTTCCTGCTGTACCAAGAAAATACTGTCGACTCGATACTGAAGATCCCTCCAGATGTGCTCTTTACGTAGTTGGGCTCTGCCCAATCTGCATCCGTGAAGCCCGCAAGCTTCACTCCATCCCTCTATGTGCACCCACAAGCCATATCCGTGTGCCTCTAGATAACTACAATACATGCTTGCTTTCCAATACCGAGAGAAGATCTTGGTAGTCTTTGGGTTGGCACTAGAAGGCAGTTATGACCTAGCATATATCGGGTCGTGTATTGACAAGATACATAAGCGACCCCACCAACTGTCGATAGACAGTGGCATCCACTACCTCCGCTGAAGTAGCATCCTCCTTCCTCCAACCACCAGGAAGAGGAGTATAAACAGGCTTGGAGCCATGCATGTTGAACATCTCCAGTATCTCCCGGGCATACTTACCCTGAGAAATAAACAGTCCTCCACTGCGCTACCAAATCTCCAATCCCGGGAAATAATGAAGGAGGCCCAAGTCCTTCATCTCAAACTCTCGTGCAAGATCCTCCTTGCATGAAAGTATCAACAGCTCATCACCCGTCAAAATCAGATCATCTACATACAGTACAATGATTAGCAACTTCCCCTCCACCACAATGCGGTACGGAGTTAGGATCCGCCTCACTCTTGGAGAATCCGTCCCAAATTGAAATAGCTGACATCCATGTGTACCGAGCACGAGTGCTTGTTTCAACCCATACGGTGCTCTCTTGAGTCTGCACACATGCGACTCACTGCTGAAGATCTCGAAACCTTCGGGCTGCTCTATGTACACCTCCTCCTCAATGACTCCGTTGAGGAACGCAGTCTTCACATCCATCTGATGGATGTGCCACCCCATCTGCGCTGAGAGAGCTAGGATCATCCGTATGGAAGAATACCTTGCGACAGGTGAAAAGGTCTCCTCATAATCGATCCCCTCTATCTGTGAAAAGCCTCAGGCAAAAAATATTTCCTTGTACTTCTCCACACTCCCGTCAGCTTCCTGCTTCACTTTGTAGATCCATCTCGAACCCACCACTAATTTCCCCTCAAATCTCAGGACAATCTCCCATGCACTGTTTCTAACAATCGAATCATACTCTTCCACCATGGCATCTACCCATGCGGGATCCTCCACAACTTCCTTGAAAGAGGATGGCTCCATCACGATACACTTGCTCATAAGAGCCATGTATCCAGTATACCGGTCAGGTGACTGTCTCTGTCTGCACTGTGGTGTAGGTGCTCCTACAATCTTCTCTGCATCTTGAGCCAGAAGCTCAGCTTCTGTAGTGCGCTTCCGCCCTCTGATGGTTGGTGTTGCATGAGTGGTCTCTTCCACTCCATGAACCTCCTCTTGTGGCTGATCCACATCCTGAGGCTCATCCTTAGGAACTAATAGCTCCTCCTCTGCATGCAAGTGTAGCTCCCTCTCAAGCGAACACTTCATGGCTTTCTCCTCCTAAAATTTGATATCCCGTCGCACAACAGTCTTGCGACTGTCTGGAAAATACACACGATAGTTGTGGGGCGTATCAGTGTACCCCACAAATATCCCAACCTCTGCGGTCGGATCCAGCTTCTTTCTGGCATCCTTTGTCACATGCATGTAGACAGGTGAACCAAAAATCCTCAAATGGGAAATGTCAGGTCTCTTACCAGAAAATGCCTCCTCCGGTGTACTCATGCCAAGTATCTTGTGAGGACAACGGTTCTGCACATATACTGCAGTATTGCATGCCTCTGCCCACAAGTGAAGGGGTAGGCCCTAATCATGCAACATCGCCCGTGCAGCACCCACGATCGTTCTATTATTCTGCTCAGCAACCCCGTTCTGTTGTGGGTTATGGGGTGCTATGAGCTCTCTCCGAATTCCTTTTGCACTGCAAAAGTCCTTGAATTCAACAAAGATGAATTCACCACCATTTTCGCTCCTAAGAGCCTTCACATGCTTCCTCATAACTATTACGCCAGAAGAAGATCTGCTTACCAGGAGAAATCATCGACGAAGATCACATAATACAGTAACAACGTAACGAAGCTGCGAGAAAGGTCCACACACGCCATTGTGAATTCTCTCAAGGATCGTCGTGGCACGACTATCCTTCTCGTGAAAGGTGGCTTTCACAAATTTTCCCAAGGTACACCCCTTGCACTGATCTGACTGCGCAAGAGTGCCCTTAGGAAGCCCAGTATAAATCTGCTGCAGTATCTTCAAAGCTCCATGGTGAAGGTGGTCCAATCTCTGGTGCCACAACTCGCCATCATCCCGGCTCACCACTCCTTCCACCTTGCATGCCATTGTTGTGCAACCATCTACTTGCAACTGATAAAGGTTCTTGACTCGAACCCCTATCTTCCGGGTTTCTCTAGTTGTCTTACTACGCAGGAAAGCCTTTCCTTCGCTGAAGACAACATCGTACCCCTTGTCTTCCAACATCGCCACAGAGATCAGATTATTCTTCAATCCTGGAACATGAATCACTTCCTTCAATATGAAGGGTTTACCAGACTCCCTCTCAAAGGAAATGGTACCGATACCGGTTGCACTGTATCTACCATCATCGCCCATCTTGATGTGCACTCCAAGATCTTTCTCATCCAGATCTGAAAACATATCTCGATCTCCAGTCATGTGAAAAGACGCACCACTGTCCAAGAACCATACTGATCCCATCACACTTGAGAGCAAGCATGTGATCAATGAAAAATCCAGTTCAAACTGCGAGGCTAAGGCCTCTCCCGCAGCAGATCCAACAACTTGCTTATTTTTCTTCTTCTGCAGACAATTTGTGGCATAATGTCCGTGCTGGTGACAGTGAAAGCACTTCACCTTGGAAATGTCCTGCTTCTTTCCTTTCGCACCAGAATGAGAAGCTTTCTTGCTCTTCCCCTTCTCTGCTTTGGCGGCCAAAGCACAATTTTCTTCATCAGATGCCTTTGATGAAGATCCGTCCCTGGTACTCCGCCTTATCTCCTCTTGCACAAGATCCGACCAAATTCGCTCCCATCCTGGAAATTTCTCCCGACCATTGACAGAATCCTGATAGGCATGCCAACTCTTCGGAAGACCAAGGAGAGCCAAGCTCACCAATTCCCCATCATCTACAGTCATCCCCACACTTCCCAGCTCATCCCTGCATTGGATGAACTTCGTGAGGTACTTGGGCATACTGTCACCTTTCTCCATCTTTATGTGTCTGAGTTTATCCTTGAGTGCCAACTTCCTCTGGTCGCTCTTGCTTTGGAATAAATCTGTCAATGCTTTCCACATCAAGTATGGAGAAGATTTTTCATGCATGCTGGATACAATGTGATCCTTCATGCCCTCCAACAGAATCCTTCGACATTTTGCCATCTTCTTTTGCCAAGCCTCAACTTGAGTAGCATCAGTAGGCTTTGGGACCTCAGCCTCTATGAACTCCTTCAGCCCGTTATCATCTAATACCGCCTCCATTATTTCCTTACATGCAACATAATTCGATCTGCCCTCAAGGGCATACTCCAGTCGCAATCCGTTGAAAGACATTTTGACTTCGACACCAAGAACATTGTTGCAAATTCAAATTCCAAATTCTGCTGCAAATTCGAATTCCACCAGCTCAAAACTCAACCGCTTCCGATCTGTGAGAACAAAGTATTTATAACACAGAGATCGACTGTAGGGGCATTTACTGGATATATCACCTTTCAGAGAAAGGATGGATCCAGAGGCTACCTGGCCCGCTTACAGACTCTGTCTACCGAAATAAATTGTAATCACTGTAATAGATCCGATGATCAATTCTCGCTCCGATACCATGTAGAAATTTGAATAATAGCTAAATTATTCACCAAGATTATCCTGATTACACACTATTTAAGCTTCATGCATAATACATAACCTCTTCTACAATTGATCATCAATATGCAGAAATAGAAGCAGTCGCATGCGCACATTAAAATATAATCAAGCACACATATAACACAATATGTAATGGGGAAAGCATACAGCTGAAAACCCCCAACTATCTATATATTATAATGATAGAGAACATGTAACAATACATAGCACAAAGCTCTCACAGCTCTCAACACTATCTCACATGTTACACACAAACTAGCACGGAAGATGAACAAGTCACAAGTTCAAATCTCCTCCACAAGTCTGCCTGCCTCTACGGCGCAATCCAAGATGAATAATGATGAGATCCAAGTTCAAATCCACCTGGCTTGTACTGTGCAATCCTCATTGGCAATCTCAATCAATGTGTGTGCAAATCTCATGCACAGCCATAGTCACAACTGATAGTAGACTCACCCTTTCACCCACCTCTAACACTGGTCTCCACTAAACTGTCCATGCATTGCAGTTAACTGATGTGTTCTTTAGTTGATTTATGAGTTAATAATTAGTGAATTAACTAATAATTAATTCACACCACTCATCACTAGTTTATTTATCAGTTAGACTAAATACAACTAGTTCAACTAAGTTAAACCGAACACAACTCCACCAACTGTCTCATCAACTCCACCAAACTCTGCCACATGAGTTCTAACTAAATTCAACCATGCAATAGCTCAACTAACCCTTAGGAAAAGCGTATTTCCTTCTGTCAGCTGCATGTGCCACATCCAAGCATCAAACTGAAGTGCTCCAAGAGGATAAAATAATGTTTATAGTCTAAATATTATTAAGGGTTAATAATATTTGACTGTTCTATTTTTAGCCCGGCAGTCTAAAAATAGATTCCGCCCAATGTCTAAAAATAGAGGTCCATCTATTTTTACCAACTCGACCAATCATCGATAAATAGCATCCTGCAACTCATAGACCATGATCCATATGTCTAAAAATAGACATAGTCTAAAAATAGACTTTGCGCCAAAAATAGCCTGCGGGCCCACTTAGTGAAGGCGACTTCTTTTCACTAAGCTCCATCATCTTGTTGCATTTTCAACAGGGTCTAGATGTTAATATAGGTTTTCATTGATGATGTCAGTGACCGGGGTGGCAAATATTCTTGAAGATTCCAGAGGATGATTACGAGTGATCACAACTCTTGTTTAAGATGTCAAGACACAAATGAAGTGTCAATCATGTATCTTGATGATCATAATGGAAGACTATCATATCACTACACTTGGTGAAGGACTATAAGATATAAACACGATGATATGTCCTACCTCTAGTGATCTTATGATTGATAAGCCAAACAATGGAGAAGACAAACAAATAAGAAGTGAAGCAATGGATAAGCCATGCTGTCCTATTCACCTTCTGCACACAAAAATTAAGGACAGACACAAAGAAAAATTGTTTTTACCTCCTTAGAGGAATCCTTCCAAATTGACTCCTATACCATCTTTTAGAGCATAATTTTTCCTTTCCAATGAGCCTTTACTTGCCCCGAAACTCCCAATAGTTTGTGAGAAATTGAATTTTTAAGGTAAAAAATATATATATTTGCAGTCAAGCCGATCTATGCATAGTCATATTAAGTCGGCCTCACTTCCAATGGACGTGTCTCTTCATAGGGACAAACAACTATATATATAAAGTTGCACTCAATCATTTTAGTCATAAATTTAGATATCTATCTCTGAAATTTTGGAGGGCAGAGAAGCAATAGGAGACCGGGGAGGATCATTTGTTTGAAATAAAATATGAAATTCATCTTATATAATCTCAGACCTGTTGCAACCCTATATTGAAAAACCTGTGGAGATCTGTAATACATGTGTGTGGAAAAATCTGTGTTGGTGTAGAGGTCGGATTAGTGGCATATAAAGGTACCTTGGACCCTTGATAGCTTCATTTATGGCTTGAATGCTTGGCAGTGCTAATCGTGATAGTGAAAGGCTCCTCATACAAACAACCTTGTCTTGTTTGGACAGATGACTGTAGTATATACTATAACCTGAGATTTCAGACTATTACAAAGCAAAATCACAGAAATGTTTGCGGGCAACTTCAGTGGATAACTGTGGATTACAGTGAAGAGTACAGACCTCAGTTCGATGAAGGTTCAGTGCTATTTTAGGTGAGATTTTTGATGCCATCAACACTGACAGAGTGTCGGTGTTGCCACAGTGTCATATCGTCACAGTCATGTTGATTCCAACATATGTATCGTGTTAACCTTGTGAACTCGGACCTGTCATAATTTGGAGGACAGCTTACTGTGTAAGTAGAACTATCACGGACAATGGTTGGACTGCTAGAGAATAGTCACCTCTCCTCAGATTGCAATGCAGCTTTGTGGAGAGCTCAGGCTACTAAAAATTACTAGCACAGTGAACTCATTGCTTCCCTTGTTGGAGAATAACTCAACCTGTGGTGTTAACCCTCATAACAATTATCTCAAACCTATTTGAGTGCCTCCATACCTTGGCCTGTTGGGTATAGCCTCATAATTCGGACTATGGATAATCAATTCAGTGATCAGATTTTGGACAGATTGTGGAGGCTTGAACAAGTCAACAGTAAGAGTTGAAGTGGAGTTTGCATTAAAGGGTCAGAAAATACATTTGATAAAAATCCCGAAACTAGTAACAAAAGCTCAGATATTTGAACAGTCGTATTAGAGGATCTGAACAGTGATAAGGTTGGAGAGGTATGCAGTGAAGAATTGGAATCCTAGAACCGTGAACTTGGAGGCTAGTACAAGTTAAGAACTTGAAGACCTTGGACAGTGGAGGATTTGGGTATTTGAACAGTGAAGTATTGAGACATCTGCTAGCATTGTTGAAGAACACCTTGAATCTGGACGAATATCTTGAAGCAGCTCATTCTAGACAGTTGGAACATTGAAGACATTGTGAAGAACTTGAAAAATTATTTGGTGTAGACCTTGAGGCTTAGTACAACCTATTGAAGACATCTTGTTGAGAAGCTTTAGCTAATCTTGGAGACAATATTAGAGACCATGATGCCTTGTTGATGTCTTCATGAGGTGACCTTTGGAGATTTAGATTGGGTATCATGAAGGACAGTGGAGACACCTTCATGTGAAAAGATCAAGGTTGTCATTGATGATGTAGTGTGGAGACTACAATGAAGACTAAGTGAATATTGACAGGGCTCGTTGAAGAAGACATTGGGAGCCGTAAGTATAACCAAATGTATCTTGACGAAATGAAGCAGGAGGTTGGAGCCTCATAGAGACAAGGTTGGTGCCTTGGAAGATAGGGTTGGAGCCCTTGAGGTTGGTGCCTTAGAATTGACAAGGTTTGTGCCTTGGAAGATAGGGTTGGAGCCATAGAGGATAAGAGTCCTCAAGGGACCAGGTTGGAGCTTATACCAGATATAGGGTTGGAGCCCTTGAGGTTGGTGCCTCAGAATTGACAAGGTTGGAGCCTTGGAAGTCCAAGTCGATGCTTGGAAAATACAGGTTGGAGCCTGGGAGATTGAAGATTGGTGTCTTCATCTAGGATTGAAGCCCTACATATATTGTACTTGATTTATTGTAAAGAAGAAATTAATAAAATCATTTATTCTTATTGTTCATTTTGTGTTCTAAATATAGGTGATCTAACTGGTAAAATTAACAATTGAAAAGAAATATTGATTCACCCCCCTCTCAGTATTTCCAACAATTGGTATCAGAGCTAGTACCTTCACTCAAAGCTTAAAAACTTGAAGGTTGATCATTAGAACACAAATGGTAAAGCCAAGGAAGAAAGTCTCCAATCCTTCTAAAGATGTGTGTTCCTCAAACATGTAAATTGAAGTAAATCAATTTGTGAAGGCTCCATTGTTCAATGGAAATTTTGATATATGGGTGGGAAGAATGAGGAATTTCTTGAAGACTCAAGGCATTGAAGTCTTGAAATCGATGATTACTGATAACATGATGGAAGGAGAATCCAATGAGTATAATACAAGAGCAATGAAATCAATCTTGAATGGGCTACCTAAATATATGAAGGCCAATTTGCAAAAATGTTCATCAACAAAAGGCATATGGGACAAACTTCATGATCTTCACTCAAAAGGAGCATTGACAATGAGATCTAGTCAGGAAGATGATGAAAAACAAGAAAGAAGTCCATAATCCATCAACAAAGCTGGAGATAAGAGAGATGAAAACAAGGCTAAAGAAGACCTAGAAGATGAAGAGAACAAAGAAGACTTTGAAGAAGATCTCCTAAATAAACTTATGGCTTCCATGGAAGAGATTAACAATTTGAAAAAGGAAAATGAGGAACTTAAGAAGAAAGCGCAAGATGGTAACCAAGACAAGACAAGGAAGGAAGTTGACTTTGTCAAGCTTCAAGTACAAGAAAGGGATGAGGAGCTCACCAAACTTAAGGAGGAATTTCATCAAAACAAAAGAAAGCATCATGAAGAATTCATATCTATGACAAATCAATTGGATAAGGAAAAGAAAAGGGAAGACGATTTGTCAAGCCACCTTGAACAAAGACTTAAGAGCTTGAACAATCTTGAAGCAGAGATTGGTCAATACAAGGAAGAGGTCTCCTCTCTTAGATCTCAACTAGAATAAGCAAGGGAACAAGCACAAGGAGCCGAGAAGATGATGTAAATTTTGGCATTCATAGAAGGACAAGTTGATGACGCAGAAAATGAGAGAAATACCATGATATGCCAACTAGAAGAAAAGGATGAAGAAATATTCAAACTAAAATCAGACATCAACCTTCTCAAGGCCGGAACATTTGAAGCTACAAGAATAAAATAATAAATGGAGAGAAGTCTAGCAAAGAAGAATGAAGAAATATTCATAATGAAATCAAATACCATCTCCCTTAAAAACAAAGCACACGAAGCAACAAGGATGATGGAGGAAATGAAGAAGCAACTAGTCATGAAAGATGAATATTGTGAAAAGTTGAAAGGAGAAATTGTCTTTCTTAAAAAGGAAGTTAACTTGCTGAATAAGAAATTGAAAAGTTCTCAAACCCTAGATGAAATCCTAAGTCATTAAAGGTCTCCCCTTGATAAATCAGGTCTTGGCTATCCAGGTGAATCCTGAAGCAAGAATGATAATGCTTCAAACAAAAAGATGTGAGGAACCTAGAAAGAAATTTTGATGCTTCCAGTTCTAGCAAGGGCAAGGAGAAGAATCATGACAACAATAGAAGAAATTCTATTACAAGGAGACTTACATATGGTGTCAAGAATACAAAAGGAAATGAAAATCATCAAATAATCCCAAGGCAAAAAGACTTCAGAAGTACATCAAGGAAAACTCCATCTCCGAGGTACCAAAGTATATTTCTTGGTTATTGATATTCTTGTACAAACTTTGGGCACATGGCAAAAGACTGTAGGGAATATCAAAAAGACAAATATAATGGTCCCCGTCAATCTCCTCGAAGCAATTTTTCAAGAAGAAGTCATGATTTCTTATTCATGAACATAATAGAGTGCTTCAATTGCCATAACATTGGACATATGACGCACGATTTTAACTTGACTTGGGCCCCTGCACAAGCTAGAACCATGCCATAGAAGAAAGCTACACAATTATGGAGAAGGAAACAAGTTGAATCCGGAAGTCTCTTGAACACTCCAGCGAACAATACATGTTGTTGACTAGATGAATTCATCCTGGATATTTCAAGTTTTGGTGATGAGACTGCCAAAAAGGAGATCATGCATATTGTTGGGGGGAGCTTGTGATTCTTAACTATCCTTGCTGAAAATATCCAACTATTGATGAATCACACATGGACAATCTTTAAAGATCATTTCCATTGAAGAACATGATCCGTTACTCACCCAATGCACCATTGTTGAAGATGTCTTCCACTTGATCAAAAGGATGCAATCTTTCTTGTCGAAGGAAAAAAAACAAGTGCTAGCAGAAGATATTCAAAGGCTTAGGGGGAGCAAGTTCATTAAAGAGCACCATGACAACGAGAGTAACATTCATATGAAGGACTACAATTCATGAAGAAAAGAAGCAGCTTGACAGGGGGAGTATTCAAGCACCCCATTTGCCATTGATGTCAAAGGGGGAGAGAATGTTGAAAGGGCAAGAATATTTTCATCAATGACAAAGGGGGATATTGTTAATCTAGGTTTTCATTGATGATGTCAGTGACCGGGATGGAAAATATTCTTGAAGATGCTAGAGGATGATTACAAGTGATTACAACTCTTGTTTAAGATGTCAAGACACAAATGAAGTGTCAATCATGTATCTTGATGATCATAATGGAAGACCACCATATCACTGCACTTGATGAAGGACTATAAGACATACACACGATGATATGTCCTACCTTGAGTGATCTTATGATTGATAAGCCAAATAATGGAGAAGACAAACAAAGAAGAAGCGAAGCAATGGATAAGCCATGCTGTCCTATTCACCTTCTACACACAAAAATTAAGGACAACCACAAAGAAAAATTGTTTTTACCTCCTTAGAGGCATCCTTCCAAATTGACTCCTATACCATATTTTAAAGCATAATTTTTCCTTTCCAATGAGCCTTTACTTGCCCCGAAAATCCCAACAGTTTGTGAGAAATTGAATTTTTAAGGTAAAAAATATATATATTTGCAGTAAAGCCGACCTATGCATAGTCATATTAAGTCAGCCTCACTTCCAATGGACGTGTCTCTTCATAGGGAAAAACAACTATATATATAAAGCTACACTCAATCATTTCAGTCATAAATTGAGATATCTATCTCTGAAATTTCGGAGGGCAGAGAAGTAGTAGGAGACCGGGAGGATCATTTGTTTGAATTAAAATCTGAAATTCATCTTATATAATCTCGGACCTGTTGCAGCCCTATATTGATAGACCTGTGGAGACCTGTAATACATGTGTGTGGAAAAATATGTGTTGGTGTAGAGGTCGTATTAGTGGCATATAAAGGTACCTTGGACCCTTGACAACTTCATTTCTGGCTTGAATGCTTTGCAGTGCTAACTGTGATAGTGAAAGGCTCCTCATACAAATAACCTTGTCCTATTTGGACAACTAACTGTAGTAATATAACCTGAGAATTTCGGACTATTACAGAGAAAAATCACAGAAATTTTTGCGGCAACTTCAGTGGATAACTGTAGATTACAGTGAAGAGTACAAACCTTAGTTTGATGAAGGTTCAGTTCTATTTCAGGTGAGAGTTTCGGTGCCATCAACAATGACAGAGTGTCGGTGCTGCCACAGTGTCATATCATCATAGTCATGTTGATTCCAGGATGTGTCTCATGTTAACCTTGTGAACTTGGACCTGTCATACTTTGGAGGACAACTGCCTGTGTAAGTAGAACTATCACGGACAGTGGTTGGACTACTAGAGAACAATCACCTCTCCTCAGATTGCAGTGCGGCTTTGTGGAGAGCTCAGGCTACTAAAAATTACTAGCATAGTGAACTCGTTGTTGCCCTTGTTGGAGAATAACTCAACTTCTGGTGTTAAGCCTCATAACAGTTATCTCAGACCTGTTTGAGTGCCTCCATACCTTTTCCTATTGGGTATAGCCTCATAATTCAAAATATGGATAATCAATTTAGTGATTAGATTTTGGACAGCTAGTGGAGGCTCGAACAAGTCAACAGTAAGAGTTGAAGTGGAGTTTGCATTAAAGGGTTAGAAACTACATTTGATGAAAATCCTGAAACTAGTAACAAAAGCTCAGATATTTGAACAGTGGTATTAGAGGATCTGAACAATGATAAGGTTGGAGATGTGTGTAGTGAAGAATTGGAAGCCTAGAACCGTGAACTTGGAGGCTAGTACAAGTTAAGAACTTGAAGACCTTGGAAAATGGAGGATTTGGGTATTTGGACAGTGAAGTATTGAGACATCTGCTAGAATTTTTGAAGAACACCTTGAATTTGGACGAATATCTTGGAGTAGCTCATTCTAGACAGCTGGAACATTGAAGACATTGTGAAGCACTTGAAAAATTATTTGGTGCAGACCTTGAGGCTTAGTGCAGCCTATTGAAGACATCTTGTTGAGAAGCTTTAGCTAATCTTGGAGACAATAATAGATACCATGATGCATTGTTGATGTCATCATGAGGTGACCTTTGGAGATTTAGATTGGGTATCATGAAGGATAGTGGAGTCACCTTCATGTGAAAATATCAAGGTTGTCATTGATGACGTAATGTGGAGACTACAATGAAGACAAAGTGAAGATTGACACGGCTCGTTGAAGAAGACATTGGGAGCCGTAAGTATAACCAAATATATCTTGACAAAATGAAGCAGGAGGTTTGAGCCTCATAGAGACAAGGTTGGTGCCTTGGAAGATACAGTTGGAGCCCTTGAGGTTGGTGCCTCAGAATTGACAAGGTTGGTGCCTTGGAAGATAGAATTGGAGCCCTAGAGGATAGGAGTCCTCAAGAGACCAGGTTGGAGCCTATACCAGATATAGGGTTGGAGCCCTTGAGGTTGGTGCCTGAGAATTGACAATGTTGGAGCCTTGGAAGTCCAAGTTGGTGCTTGGAAAATACAGGTTGGAGCCTGGAAGATTGAAGATTGGTGTCTTCATCTAGGGTTGGAGCCCTACATATATTGTACTTGATTTATTGTAAAGAAGAAATTAATAAAAGCATTTATTCTTATTGTTCATTTTGTGTTCTAAATATAGGTAATCTAACTGGTAAAATTAATAATTGAAAAGAAATACTGATTCACCACCCTCTCAGTATTTCCAACACTAGAATCAACAAGAGGTAGAGATTAGCTCAGAGAGGTAGCATAAAGAAGCATGAGAGAAACAATAGATAGGGAAACAAATGTGCTACGCAGGTGCTATGCAGTCCCTCCCAGGACAACGTGATTCAGCTGGAAGCCCTCAGGGGTTACACAGAGACCCTAAGGGGAAGCGTAAGGAATGCGTCACCCAGTCTCAGGTAACACAACCCTTTCCAAGCCAGGGCTGAGGGACACAGGGGCTTTTGAGGCTGACACAGGGGCTTCAGAAACTGACACATGGGCTTCAGGGGTAGCGCTGGGGTTTCTAGGGCCTAATTTTGGCTTAGTCTTGTAAATCCCATTTGAGGGTTTGGATCAGTCATTATTTTGGCTTCAGAACAACTAGTGAGTTGTAGATCTATTATTTCTCTGTCGAGTTTTCTAGATCTGGAACCTAGATTTGTTGTATTCAGAAAATTCTTAATAATAAAACCCTCCAGCAACTAGCAGACCAGTTTTCCTGCATTGGTTTTTTTCGGGGACTATTTGTCTAGAAAATCACTGTGTCACTTTGTCTATGTGTGCATGTACTTTTTCTAGATCTAGATTGGTGAAAGTTTGTTATGTGTTTTGCTTCCATTTTAGTCTGAATTTTCAGCTTCATAACTTAATTAAGTAGGAGGAGCATAACCAGATCTAACAATATATTTTTGCATAAGTGTAACATTAAAAAAATTTCACAATCACTACTGCTTTGGAATAGATCTGTAAGAGTTTTCCACATTGCAAAAGGAGTCTCCTTAACATGCAAGTTATAAACCACATGATCTCTAACACCCTCCAAAATATTCCTACTGTATTTTACTGTGTCTTTCTTCCACTGAGTAAGTTCTTGTGCATCTGATGCTGGTGGTTTTGGAATATCAGTTTGTGTGTATTCCCATACTACATTGTCATCCACGACAACTTCTATCCTATCTTTCCAAGAAAAAAGTTGAGTTTCCTTCCAATGCAGATTCAAGCCTCAATCCATTGAAAGTTATTTTTCTTGCATTGAAGAGCATATACACCAATAACTCCGCAAATCAAAATTTCTTTGAGAGAAGATCTGGAACAATTTTTCTATGTAGTCTTCCTACACTGAAGAGAATCTGCACCAAAAAATCTGCAAATTGAAATTTCTCTAAGAGAATATCTGGAACAAGGTTTCTATGTAGTATTTTGTATCTCTGATACCATGTATAAATGGTAAGAAATTTTCTATTGCTAATGAATTAAAACTGAAAACAAGAGACACAAATTTCTTCTACTATTCTACAAAAAGGAAAAAACACTATAGAAACACATTTAATAATATGAAACCATCAAAACACAAGGCACACAATGATTTTACAGGGTAACCCAACTATTAAAAACCCCTCCATTGATTTGCATTAATTTAGAAGATAATATGGACTAATTACAATGAATTCTTCACACATGAAGCACACCCTACACTACAATTTTTATATCTTGCTCACTGACCTGCTCTGACCAAATCTTAGCCAAAATAGGCCTCAAATTTCCTCCTATTTAATTTTCTAATCCTTGTTGAAATTAGCCCCTAAAAGATGGATATTCCCTATTTCCTTGTGAAAATCCTGAAGGAATTGACCACATGATCCAATGCAAAACTTATACAGTCAACTGCTATACAATTGACAATTACAATATGCCTTTTCCTCCACTCCAACTAGGAAATTCGAATTACATGCACGACTCAGACTATTTTTAGTAAGTTGATTAGTTAACCAAGATATCAATGAGTTAACAATAATCATTAATACTCAACTGAACTCCTACTGACTCTACTAATGACTAGATCTCAGATAAAAAAGTTTAACTAGCAATAACTCCACTAGATCGCTAGATTTTAGCAATCAACCCATGCACAACTCTACTTCTAGCCTACAAATTAAAATTTATTGATTTAACTAGGAGACAAGGCCATGTCACTCCAGTTGACTACAATCCAAGTCATTCTGTTGATGTGGAATATAAAATTTCTCCATTTGAGTAAGGCACAAGTCAAATGAAGTTTTTTCTTGCTACAATTTTAACAAGAATAGCTCTGAAAATTAGACCCATTGAGGAGAAATGTAGTAATCAGTTGAAGGAAAAGAGTTTGGTAGTTTTTTTTTTAAATTTTGGTTTAGAAGTTACCTTAAAAGAAGTACAATGAAGTCCTTGGTCAAAATATTAATAAAAAATACCTATTATTGGCCCTCATCTAGGGCATACAATTTAGAACACTTAAAGAAGGTTTTTATGTCCTATTCAAGCCTTAAATTTAAGTTTGAAGACACTATGTATTGCGACCTACGTTCAAGATCAGAAAATCTAGTCCAATGCATGTTTTGAATGTCTTATACTGTAGTACCCATCCATGAAGGAAATACAAACCATAATTTATTTATCCTGAAGCATACTTCTTCTTTATTTGTGCAACAAACATCTTTTGTTCATCAAGGAAGCACACATTTTGGGTTCAAGGTTTTACATTGCAATTTTTTTCCTTTATGTATTAGGGATTCGTTTGGGCATAAATTGTTTGCAGGTAGGTATAGAAATTCTCCTTCACACCTGCAAAAATAATAAGGGCACAAACACTATAGGAGTAGCCCTAATCTAGTGTGAGTTCTTCTCAAATTTTAGTGAAGTCGAAGACCTTCAATTCATGCATCCTCCCTAAAGTTGAAATAGGCTCTGAATTAGTGAAGTCCTATCCCAAGACAACAGTGATTTGATTGCACAGTTTGATGAAATGTTGAGCAACAGATGTTCCATTACATTGAAAATTTGAAAATTCTATTTTATGTCAAGCATTTGAAGATTTCATCCAAATTGCAGTGGTATCTTTCAGCCCTCCTATAGGGTCTGATCCTATACAAGAACAAATTACCCATTGTGGTCTTGATTATACTATCTTCTCTGTGGTTTAAAATAAGTACACTTGATTAACTGTAAGGATTAAGGATGATACATATATATACAACAAGTGAATCCAACATCAATTACATAGTCATATATTTTAAAGACATACTCATGATCACAACAATTATTGTGGAAGAATCCTACAACACTTTTTGTATAATGTAGAATTGAAGTCCAATTTTTATCAAACCAACAAGTTTTCATCATCTAAGGAGCCGTAACGTGTTTACAATAGTGTTATCTATCAATTCAGTGCTACTTGTTGAAGCAAGGTTTTGGAAGAAAGAGTATTTCATTAACAAGCATTCACTATAATGGCATCAAGGACAACATGAGAAGGATTTCAACCTATTTTGAATTAAGAAACACTCATTCAGAATTATTTTGTAGCATCACTATAATATCAACACATTTAAATCAACTATAATATAATTCGAAAACCTAGTAGAGCTCTGCACCAGGCCGACCGCCATGACCTAGGGTTGGGAGTTTTCTGCGCAGGCTGCCCCATGCAGACCTCCCATCCCAGACCGTTAGGCTGTGATCTCTCTCTTGGTCAGCCTTGAGGCTCACCAATGACAAAAACTAGTGGGGGGATCACTGCTCCCCCCATCACAGACCAGCCTCCCACCGGGGTGGCGATAAGGGCTGATACAAACAATTAACATAACTATGGCCCGTCTCATGATATCTTAGGGGCTACTCCCACAACGCAGCAGCAAAATACACCAGCAGCAGAAGAAGAAAACATTAAGTCAGCAACATGAATTCCAAAGAACTCCAAATGAAAAATGATCGAGCTCCCACTGAACCACATCAACGAAATAATCCAGTTCATGAAGGATCATGCGTTGAAAGGCAAGTTCATGGGTTTCTGGCCCATTGAAAAATTCCTTCGAGGATGGATAGCTTCGAAATGGAAACCCAAGGGCCATATTGACCTTCAGTTGTGCACTAAAGGCTTCTTTAATGTGCTCTTTACATGCATTGAAGACAAAAATAGGATCATGGATAGAGGACCTTATTTTTTCAACTCTACAGGATTATACCTCCGAAACTAGATAGAGCGGTTCAACCCCGATAAAAAATATCTTACATGGGTCCCGGTCTAGATTCGGCTCTACTTCCTCCCCTTGGACTACTAGGATGAGCTGAATCTTAGATATATAGGCAACACCCTAGGGGAATTTTTCAAGATAGCAGAGGAAACGAAGATCAACCTCTACGTAGCATATGCTCGAATCTGCATCTACATGAACATAGCAGAGTTGCTACCAGGCGAGGTAAGTCTGCTGCACAAAGAATTTGAATGGATACAAAATGTCGATTATGAGCATGTTCCTTTTAGATGCAGGAGGTGTCACCAACATGGGCATCTATTCAGAGACTTCCCTCTAAAAAAAAAGGCGGCGGTTAAAAATGAATCAAATGATCAAACATCAGAAGGATTTACAAAGGTATCAAGCAATAAAAGGCATAACAAGATAACTAATTCTCACCAGAATAAAAAAGGACCTGCTACTAGCAATAGCTTTGCATCCCTAAATAAACTGAATGAGAACGAGAATGAACCAGACAAAGAAGCCGAGCGCACCTCGTAGGAGCATCCCCAGTCCTCCAAGGCACAACCAAACAAGATCCCACCAGTGACCTTTCTAAAATCTCATATCCCTAGCTTGGGAAAAGAACAGGTGCCAGATGCGATCCTAGAATCCATGGAGGAAGAGCCAGAGAGTATTGACCTTGAGGGCATAGATATCATAGGGTTAGAGGATGCTTTCAATAAGAAGGATTTTTGCTTAATATCCGAGTAGTAGGTCCAAAAGAAGGAAGAAATCCTTTCCTGAGTGCAGTAGCTCCCCTATCTAGGCATTCAGGGGGGTACACTTATAAATACAAAATAATTCAAGAAAGAGTCCTAAAAAAGAGGTAGGAAAAGAACACTGCAAGGAACAGTAGAAATGGGAAAAGAAATGGTGTATTCTAGGCAATACTACAAGTTAACAATATTCTACGCATACACCACCAACCACCCATAATGAGGATAATCTCATGGAATATAAGAGGGCTCAACAACCCCACCAAGCACACGAAAATAAATAAAAGAATCACTGAGGAACACCATTCGATATTATACATGCAGGAAACCAAATGTTCCAGCTCCACTCTAGAAACAATCTTCAAAAAGATATGGAAAGGATGCAATACAATAGCAGAAGATTCCAATGGAGTGTTCGGAGGGTTGGAAATCACGTAGAACCCCAAAATCATCACCTTAGAGAACTATCATGCCAACAAGAATTTCATCTAGGCCAACTTCCACGTGATTGTAATGGATATCCATGGCCTGCTAACGAATGTCTACTTTCCCCAGAATCTCCACCAGAAAACGAAGCTTCTGGACAACATAGATGAACTCAATAAATAAATATATCTTCTAGTCTGGCTCCTACGAGGAGATTTCAATATTATAAAAAACCTACAGGAAAAGAAGGGAGGAAGGATGCATCTTGACCTGGACAGTAATGGATTCAAGAACTTCATCCAAGAAAGCCACCTCCTTGATCTCCAAACCTCCAACGATGTCTTCACCTGGAATAATAGAAGAGGGGGTAATCACCAAATAGCTTCCAGACTGGACAGGTTCCTCATCACGAAAGATTTCATCCATCTGGGGGGTGATATAGCAACTACCATCATCCCTGCCAGAGGTTCAGATCACTGGCCAATACAAATTCAATTGTTAATACCAGGTAAGCACGCTCCCAAACCATTTTGATCTGAACACTGTTGGCTCAGTCACCCAGGGTTCAAGGAAATGGTCTCTTCTTGGTGGTCCTCCCTATCACCTCCGCAAGGAACTAAAATTCTCCAGTTCCAGACAAAGTTGAAAATTCTCAAAGGAAAACTGAAGGTATGGAATAAAACCACCTTTGGAAATATCTTCAAATATCAGAGAGAGATGGAGGAAAAAATGAAGAAGCTTAAACAAATAATCATCAAGGAAGGGTGCTCAACCGACTCAGAGAACCAAGAGAAGATATTATCAACTCAGATGGAGGAAAGAAGGAGCCAGGAAGAAATCCTACGGAGACAAAAATCAAGGATTTGATGGCTCAGAGTGGGAGAATGAAACACACATTTTTTTCACCATTACACTATTCAAAATAGGATGAATAACATAATCACTATCCTCAAAAACCAAAATGGAGAGAATCTGGAAAAGAAAGAGGAAATTATAGAGGAGCTACGCAACAACTTCAGGAACATTTTGCAAGAACCTAATAATTAGAGGCATGAGGCTATAGGAAAAATCAATCAGCACATTCCTAAGCTGATTATGAAAGAACAAAATTGGATGCTGCTCAAAGCTACCACTCTTGCTGAGGTGGAACATGTATTCTTCCAACTGAAATCTGGAAAAGCTCTAGTTCCTGATGGATTCACCACTAACTTCTTCCACTTCTTCTGGGAAGCCATCAGAGACAAAGTTTGGGGTGTTGTGAAGGAATTGTGCACCACTCATTGGCTTCTTTCAGTGCTTAATGCCACCTTCATCACTCTAGTTCCAAAAGAATACAACGAAGCCTCACCAAGTAAGTACGGGCCCATAGCACTCTGCAATGTCATTCATAAAATAATCTCCAAATTTATTTCTAATAGGCTAAAGCAGCTCCTCCCCATAATCATCTCCCCAGAGCAAACAGGTTATGTTGAAGGAAGGAAAATCCTTGATGCCATCATCGTAACCCACGAGGTCATACATTCTCTCAAATCCTCCAAAAAACCAGGTATGCTCCTCAAAATCGATCTATCCAAGGCTTTTGAAAAAATTAGCTGGGACTATATAAAAAATGTCCTTACAGCCTTCGGCTTCAGCCACACTTGTGTACGCTGGATCATGAGCCTCATTACCTCTTAGTTTTTTTCCATTTTGGTCAATGGTATACCCTCTACAACATTAAACCCTTCAAGAGGAATCAAACAAGGGGACCCCCTTTCACCCTTCATTTTCATCATCATGGCTGAAGGGTTGAGCTGCCTTCTCAAAATCTCCATCCACTCCGGTGCTCTGCAAGGTATACCCCTCCACAAACTTCCCCCCTCCTCCCATCAACAATTTGTGGATGAAAACATGATCATGGGTTACCCCTCGGTCCAGGAAGCCCATACCCTCAAATCTTTTCTAGATTCCTTCTCTGAAGCATCTGATACTGAGATCACCCTGACAAATCACAAATCTTCTTCTTCCACACCCCCCTTTTATCTTAGCGCAACATTGCCCGCATCCTAGGATTCTCCATCACATCCTTACCCTCCAAATATCTTGGGGCCCATATCACTGACACGACCATTAATCACTCCTCCTGGCGAGCTCTGCTGGACAAAATGGAAACCATATTATCCAACTGGACCCATCGTACTCTCAATATAGCAGGCCGTTTGGTTCTTATCAAAGCAGTACTGCAACCCCTCCCCATTTACCTCTTCTCGGTAAAGAGAAACACAAATGGGCTTTAGTCAACTGGAAGGAAGTGTGTACACCAAAAAGTCATGGGGGGCTAGGGCTGTGTGACCCTGAGCATAACAACAACATTATGGGAGCTAGTATCTGGTGGAAATGGGTATCCAACCCCCACACTCTGTGGGATATCCTGTCGGTAGAAAAATATGCTCATTCATGGCCCAAGGAGGACCATATTAGATTCAACATAGAGCTGGTAGGATCCCAAATCTGGAAAGCAAAAAGCAGCCAAAAGAAGATGATACAGATTCACAGCTTCTGGGAGCTGCGTAGCAGCATTCAAGCTAGATTCTGGGAGGACTCCTGGAAGAATCTACCAAGTATCTCCTCCATATTCCCCAGACCATTATGGAGTGCATCTTTATAGGCCAGGCAAAGGAAGAGTGTACAGGAATTCTGGACCGATGACACAACTCATGGATACAGGAACTGGATACACATGGAAATATGGCAAGATGAATGGAACAATGAGAGTCACACAAACATATGGGAGGAAATAAGCACTAAAAGAAAAATCAGAGCATAACTAGGACCTGAAATACTTCGTTGGGGTCACATGCCAAGTGGAAACTTCTCCAGCAAGGAAGCTTATAACCTCCTACATCAGCAGAACCCGGATCCAACAAATCTCATCCGAAAAAAGATATGGTCGACCAAAGTCTGGCCCAATGTAGCCACCTTTCTGTGGCTGCTCAGTAAATGACACATCCTCACATGGGAGAATATTTTGAAGAGAGGGTTTGTAGGACCCTCCAGACGCCCTTTGTGCTAGGAAAACTTGGAAACCATCGACCACATGTTGGACCAATTCCCTACGTCTAATTCCCTGTGGGACAGAATCACAGACCAATGCAGACGTACCAACAGAGACAGGGGAAAAATCATCAACACCATCAGCAGTTGGTCAGAAAACCCTTACTCCAACAACCTCCTGAAAAAACTCTGGCAGATAATTCTAGGCATTCTTATCTGGAACATATGGAAGGGAAGGAACAATTGAATCTTCAAAGACAAAGTATCCACCTCAGAGCAGCTCTGGGCAAGGATAAAAAAAACCCTCACTGAAACGATGAACCTAGACGCATGGAGCTAGGGGGATCTCCCTACCTCTATTGCAGAGTGTCACATATGGAACAACTGGCACATGAGCATAGATACCCCCCTAGACATCAACCCAAGAAGCTTTGGTAGAATTCCTGCTCTTGAAAAATGGACCCCCCCCCCCCCCAAATGGCTTCTTCAAATGTAATTTTGATGGGGCGTCCAAAGGAAATCCTGGAAATGTAGGATACGAAGGTATTATAAGAAACTCTTAGGGTGAGCCACTTCAGATTTACTACGGTAATATGGGGTGGGATAGCAACAATTCTTCGGAGCTTGAGGGGCTCATCCAGGGTATCCACACCGCTATTGAGTTTCACTGTTTCCCCCTAGAAATGGAGGGATTCTCACAGATCATCACTATGGTGGCCACAAGAATTCTCCATGGTACGATGTCCATAAAGGTATCTACCAGATGGATGATTTCCCATAGGCTCAATCTTGTGGAACAACTGATACACAATCACAGAGCCATTACTTTTCGCCATGTGAGAAGGAAAGAAAACTCAGTTGCGGACCTCCTTGCGAATAAGGGGGTGGATAGCCACATAGATCTATATCACTCCAACCTTACCTAGGAAGAGGATGATTCTTTAAGATGAGAATTTCATATTCTCATTCAAAAGGATCTACTCTCCCTGGATGCGAGTGACAACAAGAGTACAAATGACAATCGTCTCTCCCACGCCCAAGAGGACGAAGATCTGCAGTGCAGGTCCTCACCTGATGTGGATCCTCAAACTAGTTTTCATACACACGAGATGAATGAGATAAGGCATGATGAAGACATGCTTGGACAACACTAGCCCCTCTAGGGTACTTCTCTACAACAATCATCCTAAATGATTACCTGGATTTATATGTCGAATGGCCATAACTCCCCACTCGACCTCGCTCATGATAGCTGTTGTGGCACACAGCTGCGTGCGAGGCTCAATCATGACCTTTCCCTTCGCATGTGTCACAGGAATTTTAAAAGGAAGGCCCCTCAACATAAAGAGATTCACAGACAACTCCTTTAGTATTTTTTGTTGTTTTTGTTCTTTCCTTCTTGCGCACCTAGTCTGTTGTGAAACCCTCCTCCTAGAGCTGCGCTGTGCAGAAATCCCTAGGCTGTGATTCCCCACTCTATCTATCCCTCCAGTATCAATAGTTTGTACGCACCCATCACCCCGCGTCCCTCGATGTGCTTTCCCCCTCATCTTTCCTCCTGTCCACTTGCTTCTCCCTTACTTCGATCCTTCCCCCCTGCTGAGGATCCCTCCATCTCTATCAAACCTCTACTTCAACAGACCATGGATCCTAGGTTGTGCCAAAGAACCATCTGTGGAGGGAAGAGAGGGGTGCTCCCCGATTGTTACCACCGAGGGACGGAAAATCGCCTAGAGTCTGTTGAAGGCTCCTCAGGTAGTTACACTAGACAGAGCCCCGAACCAGATCAGGAGGAGGAGGTCCCTGTGCAGGCTTTAGAGAGAGGCAGATGTGGACCTCGGAAGTCCACCATTGTGCAACAGTTGAACCTTCCACATTGCAAGACCGAACCTCTTCCATCTCGGGAGGAGGAGGGTGATGATACAAGTGTATGGATTATGGATTTTGAAGATAATTGGACGTGCGTCCCTGACGTAGAATATCCGGTGGCTCCCATCCTCTGCGCACTGGTCCCCAAACGTACGTGTCCACCTACTGACATAGAGGCAACGACTGCGCAGGCGTATGCCTGCCCCATAGTGGAGGAAGAGCTAGATAGTAATGATGAAGCTGAAGACTAAGGACTGCGAAGTTGCTTAGTGCTTCCTTGTTTTTTGTCATGTCTTCTATCACCACGACACTTCTAGTTATACTTATGCTTCCGCATACTTTGTAATTTTTGGATACACTAGCGCTTCTGCGCATTTTGTAACTTCCTGCATCAAGTATTTTCCAGGCTGGTTTCCTCCACGGAGGCAGCCCCGAAACTAAGCAACTAAGGGTGGGATTGGTTAAGCGCAGCTTACCAACCGAGCCTGTAGTATATGTACTGTTTCTATTTCTGAATTAATATAGATTAGCCTAATTTACCAAAAAAAAACATCAATCTCTACAACTTGGGCAGAGAAAAACATCAATCTCTACAACAGTAAATGCGAGATATCATCATCTAATGTAGTAGAAAGGAAAGAAAATACAATGGCATCATCTACTACAAAAGTAAGGAAGTCAATGTTTCATATTTATCAATTCATTGTATAGAGTCTTGTGAAAATTTGTAAAGGAATCCATTTGTACAAGAAGTGTATGAGTCATTAGGTCATAGTGGTTGTTGTTGGTACAAGGGTTTAGGGTTTTTTGTTGGGAAAAGGGTTTAGGTTCTAGGGTTGATTTGTTAGTTGAAGAAAAGTCATTGTATATCCTTGTAAAGTGGATCATTTTCCCTGGTACAAGAGTCCACAATTTTGTATTTAAATTTATGTATTTTTAGGGTGGTAGGGTGGTGCTAGGGAGGTGGTTGAAATCACCTTCAGGTTATAGCCTAAAAAAACTTTAAGGTGGTAGGGCGGTGCTAGGGAAAGTTTATTCTTGCTAGGGTGTTGGAGTATCCTTTAAGCTGACTGTCGATAAAACCCAGGGTGCTGGGGCATCTTTCTAGTGGGTGATGCAGTATAATGATTTTCTATAGTTCTAGGGAGTTGTATATTTATTTTCAGTTGGATCTGAATATTTAAAGAACTTATTAGAAAATGGTTCAGTGTTTTTTTGACCTGGAGGAGTTTTTCCACCTAAAAATATTTGTGTTCACTATTTAATGTTTATTTATGTTTTTTGAATATTATTGAATATTAACTAATGCTCTGAAAAGATTAATAAATTACTAATTGCTAATAAATACCGATTCACCCCCCTCTCAGTATTTCCAATAATTGGTATCAGAGTTGTTTCCTTCAATAAAATTCTAACGACTAGAAGGAGATCATGGAGTGGAATAAGCTGGGAATTCCTGTACTAAATGGAAACAAATTTGCATTTTGGGTTTAAAAGATGAAGTCATATCTTCAAGCACAAGGGTTTGATGTCTTGAATACTGTGTTGGCTGAATAAAAGGAGATGTCAACTCATCCCTTAGACATGGATGGAAAAAGTATTTATGAAAGAAATGCTAAAGCTAAAAATGCTCTCCTGACTGGTGTGACAAATCTCATATATGTGAAAATAATGCACTGCAAATTAGCGAAATAAATTTGGAACAAGCTTCAAAATACATATGAAGGAGAAAATAAGGTAAGAGGGGCCAAGTTCCAAACCCACAAAGGTAAGTTTGAGTAGTTGTAAATGGGTGAAGAGGAAAACAATGCATCCTACTTCCTCCGTATTGAAGTAATAGTAAATTCTATAGAAGCATCGGGAGAACCAATGGAAAATAATATAATTGTCCAAAAATTTATAAGATCTATTCCAAAGAGATTCAATGCTAAAGTATTTGTGTTAGAAGAAAGAGATGATTTGGAAAAACTCAACGTGGACTAGTTACATGGAATATTTACGACATATTAAATGTGGAAAGAACAAGAAATTCCTTCTAACCAAGAAGAAACATTTACAACATCCAAAAAGACCAGGAGAAATAAACAAGAATCAAGAACAAGCTGCAATTGCTCTGAAGAAGAAGAAGAATACTTAGATGAATAAATAACTAACTTTGCGAGAAAGATGAAAATAGGAACAAGCAATTTCAAAGAGAAACTTCCATTTATGTGTTTCAAATGTGGTGAGATTGGCACTTTGTAGCTAAATTTCCTCATAAAGGGAAGAAGGGTAAAAGAAGATTCAATAAGCAAGGTAAGAAGAAAGGCTTTAAGAAAATTTTTTTCTCTAAAGAATAAAAAACCTCATATGAAGAAGGAAGTGAAAATGATGAAGAAAATGACACAGGACGAGTGTTATTCATGGCTAAGGAAAATAGGAAAGAAGCTTCCGAAAAATAAGAAGAAGGTGAAGAAGATAAGATAAATGAAATCACATTTCAGAATGAGATGATCAAATTTGTAAAATATCTTAAATTTGAAAGAGGAAAAATGAAATTTCTAGAAGAAGAATTGAAGATAGAAAAAGAACATGCCAAGATCCTCTATGAGAAGAAGGAAGAATCAAAGGAAGTCATTATTAGCTTTAAATTTCAATTATAAGAAGCTAGAAAATTGAAGAATATCTCAAAACAAAACTTGAAGAAAGCAACAAGGAAAGGGAAGAGTAGAAAAAATAGTATATCTACGAAATGAAGAAGAGAAAAGAAGAAATGTTCAACAAAATTTTGCAAACAACTCCAAAGCATTAGATGAGCTCATCAACGATCAAAAGCCACACAATGAAAAAATTAGATTGGGCTACAAGGAAACATTTGTAAAAGGTTCAAGCTTCTCCATGACAAAAAAAGGAGATGGAAAAAATACCTATCAAGAAATTGTTAAAGGATTTATCAAGAAGGTAGCTTCCTAGCATAACAAAAGGTTCAAGGGATACAAAATCAACAAGAAAGTTCTTGGAGAATAGTTCCACAAAGAAGGCCTCCTCCTCCTAGGTATCAACCCATGTTTCATGGCTTTTGTTATTCACGTGGAAAGTTTGGACATAAAGCTGTAAATTGTCAAGCTTATGGATGGAACATAAGAAAATTTGGAAGGTCCTTCAAGAATGGTTATCCCATAAATTCACAGGATAATTACAGGAAAAATTATAATCGGTTTAATTAATTAAGCAATGAAGTAGAATGTAATAAATGCAACAAATTTAGACATTTGGCTAAAGACTGCATATTAATTTCTCACCCAAGGGAATCACAACAAAATCAAAATGATCAGGTATGGAAGAAGAAAACTAAAATATGTGCTCTTTCCATAAAGGCCCAAAGCAAAACAAATTTTTGGTATGTTGATAGTGGTTGGTCAACACATATGACAAGAGAAAAGAATAAATCTATATCTTTGAAAGAAGGAAAAGATGGAACTGTGTCTTTTGGAAATGACAAATTTGAAAATGTTATAGGAATAGGTACTACCAAAGATTGGAAGAAAGGATCCTATAGAAAATGATTTGCTTCTGATTAAAATATGAATCAAAGTCCGCTGAGCGTAATTCAAATGTACGATCAAGGACATACGATGCTTTTTGACTCAAAGACATGTGAAATAAGAAGAGAGAAATACGACCAATTGGTGGCTACTGCACTTAGGACTCCAAAATACATATACACATTGGATCAGGTTGTTAAAGGTTATTTCTTGGAAAAATAATATGAGAATTTGATCTAGCATATATGGATGGGGCATATAAAATTCGATAACCTTTTCAAAATCAACAAAAGGGAACCTCTAAGAGAAATGCCGCAAATCTAAAAACCAAGTAGCACTACATGTAAACATTGTAGTCATGGAAAACAAACAAGAGTAGAATTCAAGACGGAAGAGAATTCCACATAAAAACCATTGGAATTGATACACACTGATCTATGTGGGCTGATAAAGACTAAAGGATTAGATGGTGAACAATACTTCATTCTTATGGTTGATGATTACACCTAGATGACAAAAATTGTATTTTTAAAGAACAAGTATGAGGCATTCAAATGTTTCAAAATATACAAGGAAACGGTTGAAAATGAAACTAATTTGAATATAAAATGTTTGAGATCAGATAACTGTGGATAATTCACATCCAAATAATTTCAACATTTCTGTGAAGAACATGGAATAAATAGGCAGTTTTCAATAGCTAGGACACCTAAAAAAATGGGGTTGTGGAAAGGAAAAACATGACAGGAGAAGAAATGGGAAAAATGATGCTAAATGATTCAAAATTGGAAGAAAAATTCTAGGTTCGGGTAGTAGATACAACCATGTACATTTTTAACAGAGGATTACTTAGAACCAATTGTTATAAGACTTTGTATGAACTAGGGAGGGGAAGACCGAAAAATGTAAAATAAAAATTGCTAAGAAATATGGTTCACCCCTCTCTTAGTATTTCCAATAGAAACAAAATCTAATCCCCAATGAATCAAAACAGGTTAAGGAACTTTAAAAAAAGAAATAATTTAAGTTGAAAAGCTTCCTCATGATTTCAAGGATGTATTTTCATGGTGCTATTGGGACTTGAAGGCTTAAAATGAATATTTCATCCAATGTACCATTCATTTAAAATAAGGAACCAATCCAATTAGGAAAAAAATGTATAACATAAACCCTAACTTTCTCCTTTGGTCAAGGAAGAATTCCAAAAGATGTTGGATGCCAAGCTCATAGCCCTTATAAGACATTCCTCTTGGATATCTAAGTTTTTGGTTACCAAGAAGATGAATAGTAGCATAAGAGTGTGTGTGGATTTCAAGGACATAAATTAAGCATATTTTAAAGAAAATTATCCATTGCCTAACATGAAAATATTTTACTATGAATCACAAGATCTAGTATAATGTCCACGTTAGATGGATTTTCGAGATATAATCAAGTGGTGGTGAAAGAGGAGGGTTAGTTGAAAACCAATTTCACCATGCCATGGGGAACCTACAAATATTTAAGGATGTAATTTGGTTTTCTAAATATTGAGTCACATTTCCAAAGAGCCATGGATTTTTATTTTAGAGACCCCATTGATAAGATAATGGAAATATATCAAGATGACTTGATAGTAGCATCAAAAGAAAGGTAAGACCATTGTTGACATTTAATTAATTTTTTTGAGAGATTTAGAAAACATGGGATCTCATTAAACCCTAAGAAGTCAATATTCGAGGTTGACCAAGGGAAGCTCCTAGGGCAGTTGTATCCAAAGAGGGAACTAACATTGATACTGAAATAATTGAGGCAATTAGAGCTATAGTTTCCTCCAAACATATGAAGACCTAGAGATCTTTCTTTGCTAAGATAAGCTTCATAAGGATATTTGTACTAAACTTTGTTGAGATTTACAAACCGATGAATGATCTACCGAAGAAGGATGATTTGTTTGTATGAGATGATAATAGAGAAATATATTTAAAATATATTAATGAATGAATACCAATTACCACTGTTCTAATAAATATTGACTACTCTAGAGACTTCATCATTTATTGCTTTGGATTTTAAGCCTTACGATAAGGATGATGAAGGGAATGAAGACTCATTGCCTTTATGAGAAAATAATTTTGGGATGTTGAATTTTGATATACCATCATTGAAAAGAAAGCTTATGCCTTGTTCAAGGCCCTAAAGAACTGCAAGGTATATTTTGGATAATATAATATTCTAGCATATGTCCCTTACCTTGTTGTCAAGGTTATACCGACCCAACATGATTGCCTTGGATCTTGAGGAAAATGGGTATCCAAGATCAAAGAATACAATTTACACATTAGACATGTTAGGTCGCTATAATACTAGTGTATCCCCCTTAATTTTATTTTTAGTGTATCCCCCTTATTTTTATTGTTAATGTAACCCCCATATTGTTATTTTTGTGCCCCATATAAGCCCACTATTGTTATTGTTGTGTCCTTACATTATTGTTTTTATGTAGGCTATGATTATATTGTGACCTCTTAGACTCTTATATATATAAAGGAGGTCTTATCATTTGTATCATCCAAGAATTTTCCATAAAGGAGGTGTTGTTGTTGTGATCGACACCCTACACAATTTTTATCACACTTGAATTTTGGAGCCTACTAAGGATTTTACAATTTTTCACTCTATGTTTACTCCATGGACGTTTAATGCTTTGAAAAGTGTTTAAGTCTTCTTCCACATTTTAAACTGTCAAGTCACTTTCACACACATGCTCTATCTCCGATGGGTTCATGAGAACACTTCCTTTATGAGACTTGGACATGCATAGCACCATCCATCAAGACAATGGATATGCGATGTTCAACTCATGTCGATAGTCAGTGCTGTAGAAATTTGAATAATAGCTGAATTATTCACCAAGATTATCCTGATTACACACTATTCAAGCTTCATGCATAATACATAACCTCTTCTACAATTGATCATCAATATGCGGAAATAGAAGCAGTCGCATGCACACATTAAAACATAATCAAGCACACATATAACACAGTATGTAATGGGGAAAGAATACAGCTGAAAACCCCCAAATATCTGTATATTATAATGATAGAGAAAATGTAACAATACATAGCACAAAGCTCTCACAGCTCTCAGCACTATCTCACATGCTACACACAAAATAACATGGATAGGATATATGTTTTAGATTGATTTTTCCTCGTCATGAATGATTTTCATTCGCAGGAGTACTACCTTAGCATGACAGGGTGATTCTCAAGAGCAGATAACAATGAGAAAGATATCATGAAGACATGAAGTAGATCATGGACCGAGACAGAAAGAAGACATTGCATGATAACTCAGCATATTCCGACATTGATCAAAGACCCTTTGGAGGGTGAAGACGAGTAAAAAAACAAATATTCCATGAATATGAAGCATAGATCAGATTTATCATCAAGAATGCAAGATGAAGTAGCAAGAAATACAACTTCACATTTCCACATCATTATGAAGTCCATGTCATCATTGTCAAGTTGTAACTTGTAGAAGTGTCATCACTAGGTCAAATGTGTCCATATGTCATGCCACGTCATCATGTGGAATGTAATGATGTATATCCAAGGAAAAGGAAAAAATGTAATGTTTGGAATTCCAAGAGTCATATGTTGAAATTTGCAAAAATAAAAAGTGAAATTGGTATCCATAAATGAAATCTGGAAAATGGCACCAAGAAATGGTACCATATGAGGCTTATGATTTATTTTTCCCTTAATTAAATTGGAAGAGAAATTGTAATTTTATCTCATGAAAACTTGTATTAGTTAACTAAGTAAGGAATACTTATGCTAGATTGGAGGTTTCTGTGGTGTAGTTTTTTAGATATAAAACTCGGAATATCCACAATCGTCATTTTTAGTCTAAGTTTCGAGTCTAAATCAAGACTCATCTTCAGGACAACCTGCTAAGAAGAGAGAAGAGCATGGTTAATAAATAGTGGAAAGAAGGAGAATGAAAGGGCCGACCAGCTCTTAAATAATTATAAATTAATTAGTTATTTATTTTAGTTTTATTCAAAAAATTATTAATTATTTCATTTTTTTATTTTAGTGATATTTAAAATTTTTATTGTTATTGTTTATTAATTTATTCATATAAAATTAGATTTGTATGATAACTTAGTTAGCTTAGGAAATTTGAATTGAGGGTCTAAGAGGATGCATGCAAAGGGATTTTCTATTTTTAGGGCGTCCAGACATAGTTATTTGTGAGTTGTAATTAGTTAACTCAATTAATTGAGTTAAAATCAGTTTAACTAGTTATAACTGAGAGATGAGCTAGTGATAGGTCCAATGAATTAAATATGATTTAATTCACAATGAGTGATAAATCAGTTAACTTATAATTCCCCATAAATATCTGTTGCATGTCACTTCTAAGGAAGACCTAGTTGAGACTGAGGTTAAAGGGAAGAGATCTATTGGTTGTACTATTAGAAAATTGTACAGGTCATGGATGAGGTCATAGGGAAGGCTCCAGAGGATTGAAAAATAATTAATTGGTATTTTCCTAATTAATAGGGGCTCAATTAGCCCAAAAATGTGTAAGGAAGGCAAGTCAGGCAGAGCCAAGCAAAATGTTAAATACGTGACTGATTTTGCTTAGATTGCAAGCCAAATCCAAGCTAGATCAAAGTGACACAATCAACAGAGTGCAAGAATTTCTGTGAGAGAGAAATAATTGTATTGTTTCATGATATTGATCATATGAAATATAGAGGTAAAGGTTTTTTTATAAGTTTCTTTCCCCATATACATCTTGTGTTGTGCGATTGATTGTCTCTTTCTCTTACTTGTTATGTGATTGTGCAATCAATTTTTTTTTTCCGCAAATTGTAGAAAGATTCAGTATCTTGTTTTAGTACATTACAAGATCAGATTGAATCCTGTCATTAGATTTTCTACATCATATGTGGAATATGAAAATTCAGTTAGTCATATATGGAAAAATGTCGTTAATAGAGGTCCAAAAGTCATTTGGAAGTTCAAGAGTTGTTTATAAGTCCAAAGGATGCACTAGAAGTCCAAGAGTCATGAGGTTAATCTAAGAGTCATGAGGATATGAAAACTCATTCCTCTTGTTATAAAATCAGCCTCATAACTCAAGAAAAGGGATTTTGGATGGTTAAGCTTTGGAGATATAGTATTGGATTCTCTACTTGGCATAGGAGAGAAAACTATTCTTTGGAGAAGCAAGAAGTGACTTAATGTTCCACTATTGGAACTAGTGTCTCATCATTGTAACTATTTACTTGGAGCTTTCACCTAACTGAAGTTCTATAAGCCAAAAAATTTTCATGCATGTATCACAAATGTTTTATGACTGTTCTTGGGATGTTTATGGTATATGTTGTGTTCATATGTAATGGAGCAATTGAATTATTTCAGTGGCTTCGATACTCATCTTGTTGATGTGTGTTGTATTCTCTTTAACATCGTTATGTGAACTATTTTTATAAGATATATTTTGTACTATTAATTTCCTTCTAGAGGCTCACTTTTGTCTCTCCCCTCATGAAAGTCCCCTTTTACACATTGCAATTGGTGTTTCACAATGTCAACTTACTTGCTTATTCAAAGTTTACGTTTATAATATCTTATGTTACCCATTGAAACTAAGATGAACATATGTGTTATGTTGGCCGGGCCAATACTATGGATTGGGTTCCTAATCCAAATGGTGTGAGGTGTAATTTGGACTTCACATCGAGGAGACCCCTTGTATGTTGGCCGTATCCAACACTGTCAACATTCTGGAGCTAAAGGACAACTAAATGACAAGCTATGCCCTTTAAGTCTATTTTGAATCTCTTATATTTAATGGTTCATCCTCAAATAATAATCCCAAGGTATTTCTTTAATTCATCCGATGGTCAAATTTTAATCCCCAATGAGCCTCTTTATGACTTGTCTAAATTGAAATTTTATGGTGAGGATGGAACATCCATAAACAAGTAAATTTACGATTTTCTTAAATTTTGTGAATATTATGAAATCAATGATGAAAATAATTATTGTGTGCTTTTCTTCCTCACCCTTGAAAGTTGTGTTAATTAATGGTGTCATACCTTACCATCTGCTTCCATCCATTCTTTTGACAAATTCCTCAAGGAGCTTCATTAAGCTTTTGACATGTAAGATTATCGATATGTTTTTAAAAGAACCAATAAACTTAGAATGGAGCCAAATGAATCAATTGAAGATTTTTATAATAAATTCCTTCACTTATGTTATGAGTTTCCTAGATAATATTTGGATTGGGATTTCTTTAAAATGAATTTCGAAAGTTTGATTCAAATTTCTTTACATGTTGAATCTAAACCCCCAGATATTTGGGTGCCTCGTTGTGATGATGATCAAGTTGGGAAATATTTCAATCAAATTCCTAATCCATATTCTCAATCTTCTCTCACTATCCATGATTAGGATCTAATGGAGGAAACTTTTGAATGGTTCATGAAGCCTATGGTGAAGGATAATATTTCCGCTCCTCAAGATGGTATTGACAGTCATAAATATAGTCTTAAATATGATTTGAATTCCTATCATCCTGTGTCATCTGTTTCTTATGATCCCTTGCCCCATGATTTTCTTGATCAACTTATTCCAAATTAAAATAGTGATCAAGTGCAAGGAATTCACTCTTCACAAGTATAGGATTAGAAAAGTGAGGATTCTTTCGATCTTTCTTCTCTTTTCCAAAGTCCTACGTGTCAAGATTATGTCGTTCCATCCTCGGTTAATTTTGAATCTAGAAATCTTGGTGATGAATGAAATGAAATTGGTTTGAATAATAAATATGAAGTATTGCACAACCATCATTCTAATTTTGATTCTATTGTTGAAGGTGACGAGGGTTTCCCAAGTGCACTTACTGATCTTTCATTTTCTCAAGGAAACTTTGTTTTGGAAGATTTAGACCTCAAATATGATTCGGTCCAAGAAACTATTCGTATGAGAACTTCCAATTCACCTCACTATCCATTGCATTATAATCTTTGTAATGTAGTAAGTTGTGAATAAGATAATCCATGATCTTTATGTTCATCATCTAATGAGTTGGATTTTGAATTGACACAAGATAAAAAGGTCATCCATGATGAAGATGATGACAAGAAAATTATCAAGTATCCTTTCCATTCCTTGTCATTTCCAATTTTGCATGAAGAAAATTATTTTATCAAGGTTACCGATGAGATTTGTTTGATTTATCCATATTCATATGTGCAATTATAATAATATTTTGACTTGGGGTAATCTATTTGTAAGAAATTTAAATTTTAATCCAATCAATGGCGTAGATGGCTACCATTTGGATAATAGTGATCTTGTTGAAATTATAGATGGTAGTTGTCCATACACCATGCATGATCTTATCCAATATTTGATATCTTATTCTACAACCTAGGAAAGTTCCAAGACTTATCGGGAAATTGAGACACTTCAACTTCTGTTGATGTTTATGTCAAGTTATCACGACTCTGGTAAGATCCCTAAGCTATGTCAGATGTGGATTTTCTTGAACGATTCTTTTCTTTGCATGGTTTCACTAGATGTAAATCACTTCTTGAAATATGTTTTTTATTTTGAATCTGGATCTTTCAACTTTCAATATCTTGTTTCTAGTTGGATTGAATATTATGTTTTAGTTAGTTCATCTTCATGAAATATATTATATCAAACTCAAGTTTAGAATGAATACCTTTCATGGATGAGCGAAGTTCTAAAGTTGATCATTCTGAAGATTATAATTGGCCGAATTATTCATAGCTATCACATTCTTTTGAAAGTAATCAACTCCTAATCCTTATTTTGAATATTCTAATGCTAATAATTTTAATTTTGACACCTAATCTTCTCTTGACTATTAATTAATATTTGTGTAATTAGCTAAATCAGGTTCCTCTTTTTCATCCACTATATCTCAACTGGTTTCATGTGTTTTCCACCTTGACATTCCCTTTTAGTGATTATGATTCCAGTACTGTTTGTAGCCAGACACAAGTAGATGGTTTGTCACATTCAACATATGAGGAAGATGATTATTTCATTCAAAGAATTTGTAAAGTTGTTTAAATTTATTTATCTTTGTTGTCTCCCCATAGAATATTATGTATTAATCAACCCATATGATCATTGTTCTTATTCTAACAACTGTCATTCAATTGATATTTCCCCCCTAGTGTACATAATGATGGTTGTTTTACATCAGTTGATGTTTATGGTTTATCATCTCAATATTTAGATACTTGTCCAATAGTTGAGGCACTTTAGCCTCCGCTGATGGTTGCATCATATCCTCATTATCTTGACAATCTTCCTGAACATGATAAGATTTATTTTCCCTCACACTATTTTCATCAAGACCATAAATTGAAAATTATTTCTCCTTAGGATTTCAGGATCTTCAAGAGGATTTTATTGAATTTCATGAACCATTCTATCATCAGTTATAAGCATCTTACTTAGCAAGCCCATTTGCTAAAAGAAAGTTCTGATATTTCCTAACGTTTACTAAGAAATACAATATAGATGCAGGTGATTTCACAAGGATTTGTATAGGTTTGTATTATATTCATTCTTATAAAAGAGGTAAGGTGGTAGGTTGGGTAAAACCAAGTGATATGACACATCTTTATCCTTTTAAGAAATACCTTATATATTTTGTTCAAGATATTTAATGTCTTATATTTTTTGTTGCACATTACTATCTATCAGTTTTAATTTCTCTTATATTTGTGTTTGTAGGTCGGGAATTATGGTGGATTCATTGGAAATATCATTACACTTAGCGTTGACCTTCTAGCATGTTAGGTTATGAGTAGGCTTACTTGCATATAGTTTCCCTTGCATTTCATCCACCCTCTACCCTTCTCTCCATTGAGTATTTTCATTTGTTTTTATTATTAATGCATATTATAAATGTTGTTTTATGTTTTGCCCCCATTTGCTTTGTTTTTTCATTTTTTTCATGTATTTTCTTTCCTCATTTTGTTCAATAAGACTTTGCATGAAAGATGGTCCTTTTGGATCAAAACACAATGTGGAAAAACTTGAAAAGGGAAATTGTGATGATGAACAATGCTTGGCTAATCTATTACCTCTTCCATATCTTGGGTTTATGTATCTTTAAATTAAATTATATCTGAATGGAAAATAAGATCCACTTGAATATTAATCATTTGGTCAAACTATGAAGCCCATATCTATTCTAGTATCCTCATTCATCAACTCGATATTGCAACTAAATAGTATTTTCTTGCTGATCCCTTCAAGTAGAAAAGGATAACGGTAAAATCTAAAGTGAGCAACCCAATATATGTGGTTATATACATACTTCTATGAATGGGTAACCTCATTTTCTCTCAATAAGTCAGGATTTCTCTTCTGATCATTGAAAAAAATAAGTTCCAAAGAAACAATCCTATTGAACAAATAAATAAAGGGTGAAAGAAGAGAAAAGATTCTTGCATAGGGAGGTGAAGCAAGTGACTTCTCCGGGGTACTGCCCAGGCTCACTAGTAGCGAAGCAACGTTTGTGATCTTATAGTGACTCCATTGTGGTACTGTCTAGGCTTGCTAGTAGCAGGGAAATGCAAAATATGAAACCCATACTTTGAATATATAAAGCTCGCCGCGCATGTTACCCTATCCTAGATCGAAACAATTTCCATATGGCATATATTTTGTGTGTATTAACCGAGTAAGGGAATGGAGGGAACTATATCTCTAACCAGGTTAAGGTTGGAAGCCAAGGTGATTCATAAGATGAATCAATACTTCCTAAAATACTGATACCTTGCACTTAAGGAATTAAACCTAAATAGAGAAGTTGGAGTTATACCAGTGTGCCTCCAAGTGTTGTAGTTGTGATCAACACCCTCCGAAAATTTGCTCATACTTGAATTTTCGAGCCTGCTGAGGATCTTATGATCTGTCTCTCTATGGTTACTCCATGGTTTTTTGATGTTTTGAAAAGTGTTTGTGTTCTTCCTCATTTCAAACTGTAAAGTCACTTGCACACACATGCTCAATCTTCGATGGGTTCATGAGAACACTTCCTTTATGCAAGCTTGGAAACACATAGCACCATCCATCAAGATAGTGCCTGTGCAATTTTCAACTCATGTTGACAGTCAATGCACACTTTTATTCATAACCCCCCTCACTTTGTTGTATTTTCACTTCTATTTTGGTGATTTTTCTTAATTGTCATCTTTTGCGCATTTTCACTTTCACATTCACGACTGTTGTTTTGACTTGATTTTATTTTAATAAGGGTTTTTTTCATGTTATCTTCACTCTTACATGTGTTACTTTTAAGTTTGTTCTCATTTGCGAGTATCACCTTCATTTTTTCCTCCTGTCGCATGTGTCACTTTTGTGTTTTCACTTATCAATGTGTCACACCTTTTCACATCACCAAAGTTAGATATGGCACAATTCTCTACATTAGACAATATTACATATCATTGGAACATGTGTTAGACACAATCCTAAATCTTAGCACACCTCTGGGTCATAGTAGTAATTTCTATCGTAACTAGTTTTCTAGGTGTTCTAATGTGTCATTTCAATTGCTGCACTTAGAAATAGGTGTCGCTTTGTTGTTGTTTTAAGGTGTGACTATTGTTCATGAATCCCGTGCATTTCATTGCCTTGTATTGATGGAATTTATGTGTGTGACCTATGTTTGAGTCATGTTAGGATGATTTTTTTTCTCCTACTTTGCTAGTCCCATACTTAGCCATTATGAGAGCTCTTCTTGGTCCTTCAACCCAACGCAAGTTCTAAAGGCATTTATCCTCATACTAGGTTATAATAAAAACTTATTCATGAGCCTCATTGACATATCCTTGCTCCCATACTCATGCACTAAGTCTTTTCTAAGGTCTCCTCCCTCTCACAACGCATTAGTACTTCCTAAGGATAAGTCATCTAGCCTTGTGCTACCTCCCTCAGTGAAAAACACATTCTAGATGAGAAAGTAGCCACCGTTGGAGAGACCCACGCCTTTCCAAGAATGGGTGTTCTCAAAAACAACAAAGAACACTTCAAACAATTAGCGCACTCCTTCGACATGAAGAAATGTGCCCTCCTTGAGTGCATGGTGAACTCACAAAGCATGAAGCTTCATTCTTCTCTTAGAGCACATGGAGAAATATCGAAGCCTTAGAGTGCATGGCACAATCATTAAGCATGGAGCTTCATCCTGGCCTTTTAGCGCATGGCATAGTCACAAAGCTTGAAGCTTGAGCGCACTCCTTCTGCACGAATAACTGCGCCCCCTTTGAGTGCATGAGTGCATCTTGAAGGCCCTATGCCTAAGTCCTTTGAATGTTCAGGGTTCACCTTTGCACCCTCTTATTCACTTTGAGTGCATGAGCACCTGAAGGCCTAAAGCCTCAGTCCTTCGTCTCTTCGGAGTGCACCCTTGCGCCCTCTTATTCTCTTTGAGTGCATGAGAACACCTTGAAGGCCTAAAGGCCTAAAACCTCATTCCTTTGTCTCTTTGGAGTGTGCCCTGGTGAATTATTAGTGTTATCTCTCTCTTGATTGAGTACAAAAGTGCATTTTGAAGGCCTCTTGTGAGCATTGATGAGTTTAATCATGCCCTCCTAATCAAACCTTCTTCTTTTAACCCTCTCACAGGCCTATCATGAGATGATCATTCCATGAGCTAGGTAGTGATAGGATAGATGTTTTAGACTAATTTTTTCTTGTCATGCAATATTTTCATTTGCAGGAGTACTGTCTCAACATGATAGCCTGATGCTCAAGAGCATATAATAAGGAGAAATATATCATGAAGACATGAAGCAGATCATGGAATGAGACAAAAAGAAGACATTGCATGATGAATCAACAAATTATGACATTGATCAAAGACCCTTCAAGGGTGAAGACGAGAAACAAAGTAGATCTTCCATGAAGATGAAGCATAGATCGAATCTATCTTCAAGAATGAAAGATGAAGCAACAAGAAAGACAACCTGGCATTGCCACCTCATTATGAATTCCATGTCATCATTTTCAAGTTGTAACTTGTACAAGTGTCATCACTATGTGAAATGTGTCCATATGTCATGCCACATAATCATGTGGAATATAATGATGTACATCCAAGGAAAATGACAAATGTAATGTGTGGAAGTCCAAGATTCATATGTGGAATATGAAAAGTCACTTAGTCATATATGGAAAAAATTCCTTTAATATAAGTCTAAGAGTCATTTACAAGTTCAAGAGTTTTTTAGAAGTCCAAGAGTCATGAGGATATGAAAGGTCATTCCTCTTGTTATAAAAGCAACCTCATAACTCAAGAAAAGGGATTTTGGAAGCTTAAGCTTTGGAGAGGTAGCCTTGGACTCTCTACTTAGCATAGGAGAGAAAACTATTCTTTGGAGAAGAAAGAAGCGACTTAATGTTCCACTATTGGAAATAGTATCTCATTATTGTAATTGTGTACTTGGATATTTCACCTTACTGAAGCTCTATGAGCCTGTTATCACCAAAATAGTACCTGATTGGCTGCTGATCAGACAAATTCAGTGTAACTATATCAAACCAATCTTGTGACTGAGGCTTAGCCTCCTCAATCTGAGAGGGCTCTCTCAAGGGTTAATGACGGAATAAAGATATAGATGGCTATTGAGGTATAAAAGGTGTCTTTTTAACGCCTATTTATCCTACATTAATTATCAATCCAGGAATGAATTTTTATTTCAAGAGTGTACTCAGTCTGAGGCGGCAATATATCTAAGAGTAATGCCTTGCAAGATGTAGTACAATGTTTCAAATACAAAAGTAAACGGATGCTTGAAAAAGAAATTTAACTACAACAACATAAACTCGAATGCTCTGAAATCCAACTATTCACTCAGCAAACATCAATCGAGGATACAATAGCAATAACTCATTCCTCTAGAAATTGATGCAATTGAAATCAAACTGGAACAAGACAATCAATCTGGGAATGAGGAAGCAATAACCAGTGTTCTCTACAGTTGACAGTCTTGCTTTAAAGCAATTAAAAGGAAATATAAATTGAACTAAAGCTGCTATTGAAAGTAAACTAGGAAAAATCTTTAAAACCAAACTCTTTGCAATCTGTAAACTAATGAATCTGAAATTAACAACAATGTAAATGGACAACAAATTGTAATTAAAGGAATTGAACAAAAAATACTAACTAATTAATCGAATAGCGAAGTCTATGGAACAACAAATCCCATTGAACAACAATATGTAATTAAGAGAATTGAACAGCAATAAGAACGGAACAACAAATGGAATCAAATGCTGAACAACAAAGCTCTGTAAAAGAGTAACAAGATAAATGATACAGGCATGAGGATTCTTGTTAGAATGGAACAACGATGCGATTCATCAATGTAACACACCAATATCCATAAGCAATTAAACAACAAACCGATTAACTTGAAAATTGTAATAAAATCAAATATGAACTATCTCACAACAATAATGAAAAGATAGAGATACAAACAACAGATCGATCCACCAGGGCCGTGCCCTCAACCATCGATGAAACGCCATTGGGATTTACTCCAAAGCTAAGAAATTAAATGGCAAAAAAGTCTTGTATTAATTAGGCATAAATAATGTTTACATCAATCACTCTCTGATCACGAGAGTTAAGAAATTACAGAGTTACAAAAAGAGAGTTTAATCATCAAATCATTGTCTTCATACATAATACATGCTCTCTTTTTATAATCAGAAAGAGGAGAAATTAAATAGTAAATATGATCCCTCATAACAATATTGGATTGTCCCCAACAACTTTATCAGCAAGAAAATATATTTCCATCAATCTTTCAATAGGAACAAGTCAAATTTGGATTTGCAGCTGAGATAATTTGGAGGACGGCCGCAACAGTAAATCTGAGAAAATTGTGCTAAAAAAACCTTTCGTTTCTCTCAATACAGGCCAAATTTGGGAAAATCGTTCTTTAAAATAAGTTAATTCAGTCCATTCTGGACAAAACCCATGTTTCGGATTTTCCAGATACTTCTCCATTTGCCCATAATATCAACCGAAAAACTGTCACTTCTTATTCCAGCGAATTTCTCAGTTGGAATATTGAATGATGTGCTGGAGATCAAATCTGCAATCTAGAAAATATCTTGGAGGCTAAAATGGTGAGTGCTATTACAAAATATATTAATAAACCATCATTGATAAAATTATGCATAATAATCATCAATTTATTAAAAATAAAGGAGAAGAAATAATATTCATCCATAAGAGCATAAATAATTATAAAATGGATTTATATGATAAATTATGACAAATTACATGATAAAAAAGAGTAGAAATGGATGAAATAAGTGTTAAAAAGTGGTTTAATTCGCGGCGCAACAATGGCTAACTCTATTTAGGAAATAAACTGGTTATGATGAATGTAGGTTGAAAAGATCAGAGCTTAATACCATTGGGATATGGAGTTAGTGAAAGGGATCTCAATAACAAGGCTTTCCTTGTGGAAGATGAGGCTTGTAAATATTTCAATGAAAGAGAAAGACATACAAGAGGTTTTCAATAGCTTGAGGTTCAAAGGAAGTCAGAGTGTATGATACACAAATTTGGAGTAATGAGACATCAAGACATTGGAAGAAAACTATTAAGAGAGATAAATCATGGCTTAATACTTAAAGGAAGTCAGAGCAGGAAAAATCATGAGTTCTGAGTAATAAGAATTAAGACATTGAAGAAAACCTTTCAAAATATAGGACAAAAACTCATTTAAATATAATAAGAATCTCAGGTGAAGAAAAGTTGTGTTGTTACTGTATATAGCAGAAACTCCAATAGCTTTACAATCAAATAGTCTTCTGAGATAACATCTCCAACCTGATGACTGTAGATTGAAAATAATATCAGTATGTATGCATTGGCTTATGGAGTCAAAATTTTTAGTGATTTAGTGAGTTACTTGACATGGAAGTTGAGGCTGTTCAGAGTTTCTAGAAGTAGGACACACACAAATAAAACATGAGTATACACAGTCAATTCACATATAAAGGAAGTCAAAGCATCTCATAGATGAATTCTGAGTAATATAAGTGAAAACCACTGCAAGTGAGATACATAAGAGGTACAAATAGAATAGGAAAGCACTAAAAACTCCTTCAGAATCTCAAGTTGTTCAAGTAACAGATCTCTGTATTAGTTGAAACAATCCATTACAATAAGATTCTATTTTGCCAAAAATCTTCCAACCCTTTGCTAATTCGACCCAATGGCCTTTAATAGACATCTTACATTGTCATATGATCTGCCTCTATGCTAGATATATCGAATTTTTTCCTACTGACACCTTGAATAACCATAAAACATCAAATTTATGACAAACAAACACCTATCCTACTTGACAGTCCTATTTCAAAAAGGACTCAAACTCCTTATTACTATCTATAACAACCTTATCTATTTGAAATTACAACATTGAAAAGTGTATCATCACATGGTAAAATTTGGATCATGGCATTCAATTCTTCATGACCATTTAGCTGACCTCCACAAAAATAGGAAACAAAACCCTGTTTTTTAGGCAAAGGATCTTTTTCCTTCTTTGATCATTCTAACTATCATTTAATCTTAATTTCGTGGTCCTTGGCTGTTGAATGTTGGCTTAACATGTCCCAAAACTCTTTCATATCCTCCAATTGTTCAAAAACCACTTTAAAGACTGCTCCAAAAGATAAAATACATTGTGCTATGAAAATACAATAGTTTCATAGCACTTTCTGTAGCACTGCCTTATAAGCCTTTATCCTCAAAAATTCTGACTCTTTCCTCTTGCATCATATTTATCACTCTTCAACACATCTTTAATAGCAATTTAAGCTCTTAAATTAGCCCTTAATTCCTTTAATACCTATCAGAAGAGGCAAAAAGCACAGCTACAACAGTTTCGTAGCGCTTTTCTGCTTTTTAAGCCTGGAGGTGCTATGAAACTGCTGAGTATGCAAATTTTTTCATAAATTTGTCAAATGAAAACTGTAGTTGCTATAAAACTTAGAATATAACCAATATTCATCATATACAAACCATACAAACCATAAAAAAACTTCATTTTAGTTTCCTTGTGGCATTTCTTCCTCATTATTTAAGACATCCTTGCGGATTTTTCCTTCTTTTCTCCTGAAAAATAGGTCTTGGAACAGATCCTATATATCCTAATCTATGATGTAGTTTGATAAAATGAAGGAGGTTTTTGTAGGCCATTATGTATTAAATAAAAAACTCTCTTGGTTTTTTGAAACACATCTCATGATGTCCAGAAACGACATTTTCAAAACATGTGTAAAACAAGAAAACTTTGTTTATGAAAATAGGGCTTCAATGAATTCCTTGTATCTACCAACTGATAAAACCTGTGAGAAATTGAGAGAGTTTTTTTATCTGGGGATGTGATGAAGACAAACCTCTTTCATAATTCCAAAACACTTTTTCATTTGGCTAGAAACTGAACTTTAAGTTGACTGCTAAACAATCATGTACAGGACAATTTAGTAACAACAGTTTCGTAGCGCATTTTAATTTATCAATTTCTGCCACCTCCTAATGAATTTGATGAAACTGAGAGAGGTTTTTGTAGTTAGGTCTGTTATTAAAAAAACCTCTTTCATATTTCCAAAATTCATTTTAAATTTCTCAAAAACCAATTTTGAAGTTGAATTCTCCAAACTAGAAAACTGTGAAATGATTCACATTCGCTACGAAGCTATTAGCCAGTTTCGTAGAATTTTCTACCTATTTTACATTGAATGCGCTACTAAAGTAGGGACTCTTTGCTAAAATTGAATTTTCGATGCAAAAATCTTGAAAATTGAAATCAGTCAGAAAATGATGAGTGATGTGACATGAGGGAGTTTGAAAGTGAGTGGGTTTAGACCTTAGGGTAAGATTTAAACAAGAAAAATTCAAAATTTCCCTTGAACAAGTAATGAGAAATGAATTATACGACCCTACCATTGACACATGAACCTCTAGGACTTTTTCAACTGATGCTTCATTTTTATGAGTGATAACAGTGGGTCCACTTGGGATGGTGTGCCCCTGTGGTACACCAAAGAACCAGTAGTTACAATGATGCTATCCATCTTCTTGGAAATAAAAACTTTGAAATTTATGAAAACTTCGCCAAGCTCTTATGGCTTTCACCTTGGGCTCAAGCTTGATGATCACTGCAAAAGAACCAAATCTGTACCTACTGAAAAGATGCTCAGTCAACTTTGAGCTCATTCACACACTCCTACCTACCCTAACAACTGCCATCTCCATTTTTAACTCAAGCAACATGAAACTTCCAATGAAGCCAGTCATTGATCTGATCTGATACTTGAACTTGTTGACTGCACTTGATCCAACAGTAAGCATGATACTGAAATGACCAAGGCAACATAAAATAGATCTGAACCTCATAATGAAAATATAATTGACCATTTGGACTGTAGAACTCTTCCATGTAGTCAGCTATAGGATCAAAGAATACATGATCTTTTTGATGCTTCTCATGACATTCTGCAACTTTGGACAACTCATGTATGCTTTGCTCAACCACACAAGATTTCAGTTGTGTGCTATCAAACTGCTGTTCAAACTGATTTTCAAAAAGAGTGTATTCTTCCTCAATCTCAAAAGAGAAAGGAAGCAACACCCTCTCTTTGTGTTCTGGCATGGGAGGATTTTGAAAAGAATTCTCATGATCATGAAGACTATATGGTTGAATTTGACCTTGTAAAACTTCAATTCCTTTCTCAATGTTCTTAGCAACTTCATCCAAAAATTGAATCTTATCTTTTGACTTGCATTCAAATGATTTTAGATAAGAAGACAGGGACAAAGAAAAATTTTCATCTACTTCTTCATTAAAATGATCATCATTCCATTGTTTAAAGCCTTGAATTGAAGGACAGTCTAACACCAGCTATGTTCTGTCTATCTATTCTTCTAAAAACATTAGCCAAAAATCTGCAAATGACTTAATAGATCTGACAAGAAAGCTTTCAATCCACTGTTTACATTTTCCTAGAAATGAATCATAGAACAATATGATGCAAACATCTTCATGTTTGACTCTAAGAAGCTCAGTAAAGTCACATAAATCTGATATATGCTTCAAAGTCAAACTCAAATATTCTCCATTGAATTTTGGACCATTCCTTAAAAAATATGCATCCTTGGGAAAATGATTTGGGAAACCACGAATTCCTGAAAAATTTATACATGCATACCTTGAAACAGGAATGGCAGCATCTGAGCTCTTCATATGTCCTGTGGAATCACCATGAATCTATGAATTTTGAATTCTTCAACAATGGAGTCGCCAAGGTAGTTGCAGCCTCGAACAAATTCTGAGCTCCTACTACCTTGAAGAGTTCAACTTCATAATTTTCGGGAGATGTATATCTTCAGACTCCTGGCAGACACACCAAAATGTTATCACCAAAATCGTACCTGATTGGCTGCTGATCAGACAACTTCAGTGTAACTATTTCAAACCAATCTTGTGAATGAGGCTTAGCCTCCTTAATCTGAGAAGGCTCTCTCAAGGGTTAATGATATGGAATAAAGATATAGATGGATAACTCTATTTAGGACATAAAATGGTTATGATGAATGTAGGTTGAAAATATTATAGCTTAATACCACTGGACTATGGAGTCAGTGAAAGGGATCTCAATAACAAGGATTTCCTTGTGGAAGCTGAGGCTTGTAAATATTTCAATGAAAGAGCAAGACATACAGGAGGTTTTCAATAGCTTGAGGTTCAAAGGAAGTTAGAGCGTATGATACACAAATTCTGAGTAATGAGACATCAAGACATTGGAAGAAAACTATTACGAGAGATAAATCATGGCTTAATACTTAAAGGAAGTCAGAGCATGAACAATCATGAGTTTTGAGTAATAAGCATTAATACATTGAAGAAAACCTTTCAAAATATAAGACAAAAACTCATTGAAATATAATAAGAATCTCAGGTGAAGAAAAGTTGTGTTGTTACTGTATATAGATGAAACTCCAATAGCTTTACAATAAAATAGTCTTCTGAGATAACATCTCTAACGTGATGAGTGTAGATTTAAAATAATATCAGTATGTAGGCATTGGATTATGGAGTCAAAACTTTCAGTGGTTTAGTGAATTACTTGACATGGAAATTGAGGCTGTTTAGAGTTTCTAGAAGTAGGACACACACAAATAAAACATGAGTATACACAGTCAATTCACATATAAAGGAAGTCATAGCATCTCATAGATGAATTATGAGTAATATAAGTGAAAACCACTGCAAGTAAGATACATAAGAGGTACAAATAGAATAGGAAAGAACTAAAAACTCCTTCATAATCTCAAGTTGTTCAAGTAACAGATCTCTGTATTAGCTGAAACAATCCATTACAATGAGATCCTATTTTGCCAAAAATCTTCCAACCCTTTGCTAATTCGACCCAATGGCCTTTAATAGAAATGTTACATCATCATATGATCTGCCTCTATGCTAGATACATTGAATTTTTGCCTACTGATACCTTGCATAACCATAAAACATCAAATTTATGACAAACAGATACCTATCCTACTTGACAGTCCTATTTCAAAAAGGACTCAAACTCCTTATTACTATCTATAACAACCTTATCTATTTGATATTACATCAATGACAAGTGTATCATCACATGGTAAAATTTGGATCATGGCATTCAGTTCTTCATGACCACTTAGCTGACCTCCACAAAAATAGGAAACAAAACCCTGTTTTTTAGGAAAATGATATTTTTCCTTATTTGATAATTCCGACTATCATTTAATCTTCATTTCGTGGTCCTTGGCTATTGAATGTTGGATTAAAATGTCCCATAACTCTTTCATATCCTCCAATTTTTCAAAAAATTCTTTAAAGGCTGCTCCAAAAGATAAAATACATTGTGCTACGAAAATACAGCAGTTTCGTAACACTTTCTGTAGCGCTGCCTTACAAGCCTTTATCCTCAAAAATTTTGACTCTTTCCTCTTGCATCATATTTATCACCATTAAACACATATTTTGATAGAAATTTAAGCTCTTAAATTAGCCCTTAATGCCTTTAATACTGATCAAAAGAGGCAAAAAACACAGCTACAACAGTTTCGTAGCGCTTTTCTGCTTTTTAAGCCTAGAAGCGTTACGAAACTGCTGAGTACGCAGATTTTTTCATAAATTTGTCAAATGAAAACTGTAGTTTCTCAAAAACTTAGAATATAAACTGTCTTCATCATCTACAAACCATACAAACCATAAACCAACTTCATTTTAGTTTCCTTGAGGCATTTCTTCTTCATTATTTAAGACATCCTTGCAGATTTTTCCTGTTTTTTCTTGAAAAATAGGTCTTGGAACAGAGCCTATATATCCTAATACATGATGTATTTTGATAAAATTAAGGTATTTTTGTAGTAAATTATGTCTTGAATAAAAACCTCTCTTGGTTTTTTGAAACACATCTCCTGCTGTCCAAAAACTGCATTTTCAAAACATGTGTAAAACAGGAAAACTTTGTTTCTGAAAAATAGGGCTTCAATGAAATCCTTGTATCTCCCAAATGATAACACCTGTGAGAAAATTGAGAGAGGATTTTGTAGCTGGGGATGGGATTAAGATAAACCTATTTCATAATTCAAAAAAACTTTTTCATTTGGCCATAAACTGAACTTGAATTTGACTGCTAAACAGTCATGTACATGACAGTTTAGTAACAACAGTTTCATAGCGCATTTTAATTTATCAATTTATGCCACCTCCTAATGAAATTGAAGAAACTGAGATAGATTTTGTAGTTAGGTATGTTATGAAGAAAAACCTCTTTCATGTTTCCAAAATACGTTTTCAGTTGCTCAGAAACCGCCTTTGAAGTTGACTACTCCAAACCAGAAAACAAATAAATGCTTCACATTCGCTACGAAGCTATTAGCTTGTTTTGTAGCGTTTTCTACCTATTTTACACTGAATGCACTACAAAAGTAGGGATTATTTGCTAAAATGGAAATTTCAGTACAAAAATCTTGAAAACTGAAATTACCCAGAAAATGATGAGTGATGTAACATGAGGGAGTTTGAAAGTGAGTGGATTTAGACCTTAGGGTAAGATTTAAACAAGAAAAATTTAAAATTTCGCTTGAACAAGTAATGAGAAATGAATTATATGACCCTACCATTGACACGTGAACCTCTAGGACTTTGTCAACTAATGCTTCATTTTTATGAGTGATAACAAAGCCAATACATTTTCATGCATGTATCACACATGTTTTAGGATTATTCCTGAGATTTTTACGATATATATTGTGTTCATATGTACAAGAGAGATTGAACTATTTCTGTGTCTTCGGTACTTATCTTGTTAAATGTGTGTTTTATTTTCTTTAATATCGTTATGTGAACTATTTTGCTAATGAATATTTTTATGCTCTCATGTGTCTCTCTTAGGTTGGTACTATTACTTTCCTTCTAGAGGCTCACTTTTGTCTCTCCCCTCGTGAAAGTCCCCTTTTACACATTTAAATTAGTGTTTCATAATGTCAAATTACTTTCTTATTCAATGTTTACATATATAATCTATTATGTTATTCATTTAAACTAAGACGAACCTTTGCGTTATGGTGGTCGGGCAGACACTTCAGATGGGGCTCCTACTCCAAACAATGTGAGGTCTAATTGGGACTTCACATTAGGGAGATCCCCTATATGTTGGAGGTATCCAACACCAATAACAAGGGGGTTTACCCCTCAAATCGACTAATTTTCAAGTCATTGATCTATGTTTTCTTCTATTTTGTGATCTTGTTGTACACCTTTTGGTATTAGAGATTTGGATTCTACGGTTTCGCTGCTTCAAACATGTCATCTTGGAATTTTCGCAATAATTTTTTTTCTACAAGGATTCAAAAGTTGAAATTTTGATCACATGGAGATGAAATCTAGGTGAACTTCGTGTACAAATTTTAGATCTTGGATCACTCTATTTTATGATATATGATTTGAATAATTTATGCTTTTGTGTAGGCTCCACAATTCAATCTCAAACTGGTGACTTAGAGAAATTAATCATAACTTTATGTCCAAGTATCGGATTTGAATTTTGTAAAAATAGAATGAGATTTCACAGACTTTAGTTTTTTGTGTATCATTACTAGGGCCTAAGATAGAAACAATGACATGTGGCATTTCGTAAAATTTCTATCTAGTGAACCAATCTATAATCAGGTCATCGCAGGAGATTAGGAATAAAATTTTCTTGAATAATACAATATTAGCCTAACCCAGATGGCATTAGAAATAATACTCATAGGGCTGCCACAAGTCAAAATTTCAGGGCTTGGAGATCCAAAATTACAGAGATACAATAGTTTCAATACCAAGCTCCTAAAAATCAAGAAAAAAATGTGTGTGTGTGTGTGTGTGTGTTTTTTAACTTTTGTTTGAAAAATTAATTTGAAGTGATTCAAATGGCATAGTGAAGCATATATATCATTTTTTGATTCCAATTTTTCTTAAAAAAAAAATGGACACACCTAGTAAGCAACCAAAAAACTCTACTATGGCACATGAAGAAGAGGAATAAATGCAACATGATATATCAAAATTATGAGACTAAGTGCAACAAATTTCTCTCTCGCAAAGAGTAAACAAAAATGACATAGAAGTTAATATGGATGGTTTAGAAGAAAAAATAAAAGGCAACATGGAAGGATTGAAGGATATTTTGAAAGTAGATATGGGAGTTTTTAAAGTAGACATGGACGCAATGAATGTAAAATTGGAATGGTTGACAAAGTTACAGCAAGAAAGGCTTCCCATTGGTGACAAGGTAATCCATGAAAATCATGACGAGGAAAAAAGGAATATTAATTATGATTTTAGAGACTCCAATGTTGGGTTTAAGACCCACCACATTCCAAATATCGACATGCGTAAGTTTGTTAGGTCCCTATATTACTAGTGTAGTCCCTTATTTTTTCTAGTGTAGCCTCCTTATTGTTATTGTTGTACCCCTGTAGTCCCCATATTGTTATTATTGTGCCCCATAAAAGCCCACTATTGTTATTTTTGTGCCCTTACATTATTATTGTTAGTTTGGCTAGTATTATATTGTGACCCCATGGACTCCTATATATAGAAAGGAGGTTTTTTTGTTTGTATCGTCCAAGAATTATTCATTTATGTAATGTAAATGAGGTTTCCCCCTCGAAGAGAATGATTTCTAAAGCATTTATCTATATTTTCTTCCATTTTGTGAGATGGTTTCATAACATTTGGTATCAGAGCTTCGGATTCTAGGGTTTCGTTGCTTCAAACAGGTCATCGTGGAATTTTCGCTATAAATTTTTTTCTACGAAGGTTCAGAAGCTAAAAAAAATATTGATTTGTGAAGAAATCCTGAGGAACTTCGTGTAAATATTTCCGATCTCGGTTCGCAATATTTTCGGAGATATGTTATGTGGAAGTTAGGGTTTTTGCAGGTTCCCGAATTTCATCTCAAATAGGTGACATTGGGAAAATAGTCATAACTCTCTCTATGAGCATCAGATTGGAATTATGTAAAAAGTGGTCGAAAGTACACGAACTGTAGTTTCCAGTGTATTGATTTTAGAGCTAAAGGAGGAATCAATGACACGTGGAGCGCCGTACAAGTTCTCTCTACTGAACTGGTCCATAATTAGGTCATTGTGGGAGATTGGGAATAACTTTGTCTTGAAGAATCCAGATCATGTCAGACCTATGGAATTGGAAAGAATATTCAGAGGGATACTAAAGGACTGAAGATAAAATATCAAGGATCCAAAATTATAGAGATACATTAGTTCCAATATTGAGCTCCTCAAAAGAAAGAAAAAAGTGTGTATTTGTTTTTTCAAATTGCATGAGTCTTGTTTGAAAAATCAGTTTGATGTGATTCCAAGGGCATATTGAAGAATAGATATCAATATTGGGTGACAAAATGCCCCCTAAAAAGAGTTCAACACCCATTAATCCCTCAGAAGACTCGATTATGACTCATGAAGAGGAAGAAGTGCAACATGATATATCAAACTTACAAGACCAAGTGCAAAAATTTTTTCTCTCGCAAAGAGTAACAAAAAATGAAATGGAAGTTTTGAAGAAAGGCGTGGAAGCTAAGATGGATGGTTTGAAGAAAAACGTGGAAGCTAAGATGTATGGTTTGAAGAATGGAATGGAAGCTAAGATGGATGGCATGGAAGCTAAGATCGATGAAAAAATGAAAGGAAACATGGAAGACATGAAGAATTATCTAAAAGTAGACATGGAAGGTTTGACAAAGTTGATACAAGAAATGATTCCTAATGGAAAAAAGGTAGTAGAGGAAACTCATGATGAGAAAAAAATAAATTTTAATTATGATTTCATAAACTCTAATGTTGGCTTGAAGACCCACCATATTCCAAAGATCGATATGAGGAACTTTGATGGCAAGGATATCGTAACATGGATACGATAGATGGAGCAATATTTTGATCTTCATAATGTGCAAAACACACAAAAGGTATGCATTTCGACTTTATATTTAGAACATAATACATTTGTATGGTATCGATGGATTTTATCTCGTAAAAAAATTGTCACTTGGTCAATTTTTATGGAGGAAATGATAGCACATTATGAGGATACAAAGAGAAACACCTTCTTTAGCCAATTGATAAATCTAAAACAAAAGGGTTCAATGGTGAAGCACATTAGGACTTGCAAAAATTGAATATAACTGATATTCCAGAGGAATACAAGATTGATGTCTTTATAGGTACTTTAAAGGATAACATCCAACGTGAGGTTCGCATTTGGGAACCTGATTCATTGGAGAAGACATTCAGGTTGGCAAGAAAAATTAAAAGTAAAATTATTACGACAAGGAAGCCTACCACTCACATCTATAAAGTTGAAGTGTTGCTAATCATATAATTCCACAACTTACAAGGTTGACACCACAAAAATTGGAAGAAAAAATAGCAAAAGGGCTTTGCTACAGTTGTGATATAAAATACACTAAAGGTCATAATTGTGTTGAGAAGAAATTATTTTACATAGATTGTGAAGAGGAGCAATAAAATGAACAAAAAACTTCAAAAGAAGAGGATATACACCAAGAACCAACCCTAGAGAAAGAAGAAATGAGTCCGACCATATCATGTAATGCATTGGAAAGAATTACCACTCCTCAAAATTTGAATATATAAGGACATATCAAGAATAAAAAAGTAATAGTGTTTATTGATTTGGGTAGTACCCATAATTTTATTCATTGTAAGGTAAGCAAGGAATTTAATTGCTTCCTATACCTAGCACCAAAGTGTCAAGTGATGGTTGCAAATGGAGGAACTATAAATCCCTCTGGAAAATGCCATAATATCAAGCTAACCATGGGGGAATACGTATTAAATAGTCCAATGCTTTCCATTCCAATGGTAGGTGTTGATGTTATACTAGGAGTACAATGGTTACAATCTTTGGGGATGATAGCTTTTAATTTTCAAGAACTTTTCTTGAATTTTTTTTCGGAAAGAAAGGAAGTTGAATTATGGGGTATCATGGGGACGATGGGAAATATAATAAACTCTAATTTCATGACAAAGCTTCTGAAGAAAGAACAATGAGGCATAATTTCACAATTATGCTCACTAGAAGTTCCAACATCAGAATCATCTATTTCTCCAGATCTCTAAAAAGTATTGGAAAATCATTCCAAGGTGTTTGAAACTCCCAAAGGACTCCCACCTATTCATGATCATGATCATGCCATTCATTCGATTCCAGGAAGTGTTCCTCCAAATATAAGGCCTTACAGATATCCTTATGTCCAAAAGAGCGAAATTGAACGTATGATTGCAGAAATGTTAGAGGTTAGTATAATTCAACCTAGTCAAAGTTCTTTTCGATCCTCCAATAGTATTGGTGCACAAGAAGGATGGATCATGGCACATGTGTCCGGATTATAGGGAGCTCAATAAGCTCACTATTAAAGACAAATTTCCCGTTCTTATGATTGATGAATTACACGGAGCAATTTATTTTACGAAGTCGGATCTCCATTCAGGATATCATCAAATTATAATGAAGACTGAAGATATTCCGAAACAACATTTCGAACTCATGAGGGTCATTATGAATTTTTGGTCATGCCTTTTGGCCTTACCAATGAAACTTCTACATTTCAAGGGTTGATGAATTCCATTTTCAAACCCTTCCTTAGAAAGTTTGTGTTAGTATTTTTTGATGATATACTAATCTACAACAGGTCTTGGAAGGATCATGTTCAACATGTTGACAGGGTGCTCAAACTATTGAAGGAGAAACAATTATATGCAAAAACCTCCAAATGTTTCTTTGGAGTACAAGAGGTGGAATATCAGGGTCATATTGTATCTCAGGAGGGTGTTAAGGTAGGCCCTAACAAAATTAAAGAAATTAAGGAATGGAAAGTCCTCAAAACCATAAAGTAGTTGCGAGGATTTCTTAGGTTAACAGGGTATTATCACAAGTTTGTTAATAATTATGGGAGAATAAAAACACCTCTAACAACATTATTGAAGAAAAATGCATTTTCATGGACTCCTGAAGAAGCTAAGGCCTTTGAACATATTAAAGAGGCAATGAGCCTAACACCAGTCTTAGCTACACCAGAATTTACAAAAACCTTTATTGTGGAATGTGATGCCTTAGGAAATGGAATTGGTGATGTTTTAATGCAAGAAGGAAGACCCATTGCTTTTGAATTCCTTCCAATAAAAGGAAAGTATTTATAGAAAACTACTTATGAGAAGGAAATGTTGGAAATTCTACATGCACTAAAGAAATGGTGACCTTACCTAATGGGAAGACACTTCAAGATAAAAACTGATCATGATAGTCTTAAATACTTTTTGGAGCAAAGAATATCTTCAGAAGAGAAAAAAAAATAGGCCACAAAGATGTTGGGTTATGACTTTGAAATCATCTACAAAAAGGGGAAGCTAAATGTTGTTGTATATGCACTCTGAAGAAAGGATGAGGAAGTGGAAGCATTGCTTTGTGCCATTTCTACTATCCAACTAGATTGGATAACCAAAGCAAGGGAGGAATAGAAGAAGGATGAAGAAGTGTGGACAATCATTCAAAAGTTGCAGCAAGATCCTAGTACATCTGATGCATTTAGTTGGAAAAATGATTCCTTTGGAATTTCAAACCTCCACCTTAGGAGGGCACTCAAGATTTAAAAAAAAATTACCATAGGGTCAAGAGGGATTTTTTTTGGGATGGCCTTAGATACAATGTTTAGAATTTTGTGGCAGAATGTTTGGTTTTCCAACAAAATAAATCTATGACATTTAAGACCCCGAGTCTATTACAAACTTTAACCATTCCAAATCAGTGTTGGGAGCAGGTATCAATGGATTTTATCACAAGTTTATCCAAGTCTGAAGGAAAGAGTGTAATCATGGTGGTAGTTGATAGACTTACAAAGTATGCACACCTTTGTGCTTTAACTCATCATTTTAAAGCCATTATATTTGCTACTTCATTTATGGAAACAATTAAAAAACTACATGGAAACAAAAATATTATTGTAAGTGACAGAGATCCCATTTTCACTGGAAATTTTTGGATGGTATTATTTTCTTGTCTTGGTACTTAATTAGCTCATAGCTCATTATCATCTTCAATCTGACAGGTAAACTAAGATAGTGAAAAAATGTTTGGAAGGATATATTTGTTACTTTATATCTGATAAACAAACACAATGGGTCAAATGGTTACCTTTGACTAAATGGTGGTATAACACTTCCTTCCATACCATAGCCAAAATGAACCCATTTATGTAATTTTATGGATATCATCCACCATCCATCATGTCATATTTAAGAGAAAATTCTCAGGTGCAAGCAATGGAATATCACATCGAGCATCAACAACAAGCTTGCCAAAACTTAAAGGATAACCTTAGTTTGGCACATAATCGAATGAAACAACAAGTAGATCAACATCACAGTGAAATTAGTTTTGATGTAGGAGACTGCGTATATTTACAACTAAAACCATACAAAAAAATGTCTCTCAAGCAAGATAATAAGTATAATAAATTATCACCCAAGTATTATGGTAATTACAACATGTTGGAAAAGATTGGTACTATGGCATACAAATTGGAGATGCTTGCATCTTATTGATCACACCCAGTATTCCATGTTTCATGCTTAAATAAGGTTATTGATGACAAGCTCCCAGTTCAAATAATATTTCCAGAACTTGACAAAGAATGAAAAATAATGTTAGAGCCTGAAAAAATGATAGAAACAAGAACCCGACATCTACGGAATCGAACAATTTCATAGTATCTCATTGAGGGGAAGAAATTACTCCCTGAATATTCCACATGGGAGGATGATAATTTTTTACAGAACCATCCAGAACCTCTCAAGTGTTGAGGAATATTTTTTTTTTTTTGAAATATAGGGGCATGCTAGGTTCCTATAATACTAATGTATCCCCCGTATAGTTATTATTAGTGTATCCCCCTTATTTTCAATATTAATTTATCCCACATATTGTTATTGTCGTGCTCCATAGAAATCCACTATTGTTATTGTTGTGCCCTTACATTATTGTTGTTATGTAGGATTTGAATATATTGTGACCCCTTAGACTCCTACATATAGAAATGAGATATTTTCATTTGTATCATCTAAGAATTGTTCATTTATGTGATGGAAAGGAGGTTTTCCCCTCAAAGAGGCTAATTTTCAAGTCATTAATCTAAATTTTCTACTGTTTTGTGATCTGATTGCATAACAAGACCCAAGAAAATTATCAAAGGTCAAGGACTGACTGAGATGTTAACTGAAAATAATGGGAAAAGCTTTCCATTTAGGAGATAAAAAAGAAGATTTTGCTATTGTTGTTGGGATGGAATCCAATGAATGGTATTTCAACAACATCTACTACCTAAGGAATATCTATGCATCTCTTGAACTAGTTGACCATAAAATAAGGTTTTTGAGATTAAAATCTATGAAGTATTGTTTAAAAAAATGATGGATTAGAAAGGAAAATCCTTGATGGAGTGATCCTTAGGTGTGTAAATAAGAAAGAGGTAGAAGAGATGATTACTAAGTTTCATGCCGATTTTTTTCGGGGACATTATGAAACCAAAACTAAAACTCACAAAATCCTAAGAGTAGGTTATTATTGGCATATAATTTTCACTGTTACATAGAAGTATGTAAGAGTTTTACAACCAGGCCAATTATTTTTTTGGTAAGAAACAACTCCCTACTCTCCCTTTTGAAGTATGCAATTATTGAATCATTGTTTCAACAATGGGGCATTTATTTCATCAGTGAATTCAAAGATAATCAAAGTAATGGTAACAAATGGATTTTAACAACTATTGATTACATGACCAAATGGGTGGAGGCCATACCCATAAAAATGCCACAATTGAAGTGGTGATAAATTTTCTCAAAGATCAAATTATTACAAGATTTGGTGTGCCTGCTAAGATTGTAACTGACAATGCTAAAGCCATAAAATTTATGGAATTTTCCTCTTTTTGTTGTAAATATGCGATTATGCTAGCCTATTTATCTATTTATTATCCTTAAGGAAATGGCCAAGCTGAATCAAGCAACACGAACCTTATATCGATTATTAGAATACAATTGGGAATAATAGGAATAGCTAGGAAAATAAAACCAAGTATGCTCTTTGGGTTGATCACACAATAATCAAGGAATCTATGGGGTATATCCATTTTGAGCTAGTATACGATTGGAAGCAAGGCTATAAATGAAATTACAATTGCCCATTCTACAATTCCTAAAAAATTATATTGATCAAGAATATTTTGTGCAATATAGAATTGATCAAATCATCGAGTTAAATGTGTCATGACGCCTTGCTTTAGACCAAATGAATAAGAATCAAGAAAAAATCAAGGCCACATTTGATTGAAAATCTGGGACTAGAGATTTTAAGTCAGTGAGTATGATTCTATTCCAGTACAAAAGGAAAGAAAAACCCGAAATACATAAGAAATTTGATAAATTTTTGATAGGACCTTTCAAAGTTAGTGGCATAGTGGGTATTATTGTGTAATGGGTGGAACCCTAGAAGCATACCACATCCCATTACCAGTTAATGTCCACCTCCTGAAGGGTTATTTATCTAGTATAACCTAATGCATATACAACTACATAGTTGCAGTGCATTTGTGTGTCTACATTATTGTATGTGTTTACTACTTTATTCATTATTCATGACAATGTGCTTGAAATATTAGTTAGATGCATATATCACAATGGTGATGATTAACACCATTCACAGTTGTTATCAACAAGTTGCTTTGTGTGTACAGAAAACAAGTCTGTGAAGCCTAAGGTATTGTGGGATTTCTCATGCACTACCCATTTGAGTACATGGATCATGTGCTCTATGGTGAACCCATGTCCTCGAGTTGGAGTGAGATGTTATCCTGCAAAAGTGGGTAACCACATAAGATAATTTTTTTTACTCCTCGAACAACCAACCAATGAATAATTGTATTGATCAACAAATATTATGATGCCATGGACCCTCTACACATATACACTTTTGTCATATTTCATTCTCCCCATCCGAAATTCCTCCTTGAAGGAAGGTGGGTCATCCATTGACATGTGCTTTTACCATTTTTCAATAACGTGCTTTTGGTTATTGTTTTGGGAAATAGTAGTATGAATAAAGGTGTGATCCAGACACATTAGAGGAAATTACAGCCTAACAGTTCCCATGAAATTTTCAGGTAATTTCCATGTCAGAATATGTAAACCAATCAATAAGCTTTAGATTTAAAAAGAGGGACATGTAAATATTTTGAAGGGAAAAGAAGAATAACTACAATTTGTAATTGTATTTTTGGCTTATCTCCTTATAGGTTTACTCAAATTTCAAGTTTAGAAACTTATTAGATGCGAAATTAAATTCCACATCCAACAGGTACCCATTATGCATACTTTTGATAAGACCCACCTTGATAAAAATTGCAGATACATTAAAAAAAACATGTTTCAACATGTTTTTAATGTATCTACAATTTTTATCAATGTGGCTCCTCTCAAAAGTATGCATAATGGGTACTCATTGGATGTGGAATTTAATTCCACATCTAATGAGTGTCTAAACTTGAAATTTGAGTAAACCAATAAGGATATAAGTCAAAAGTACAATTAAAAAATAGTCTTTTTGTTTTCTCTCCAAAATTCATAACTCTTATTTTATTATTTTTCCTTAGGAGTCCACTTTTAGGCTGAAATTTCCTCTAATTATTGACCAATCTTGATTGTATTCTTGTTCCATCACTTCACTTGGGTGGTTAGTATTTGATCCTAGTCCAGTATGACCTCCTTTGAGGCTTTGGGGTTATAGGAAGGACACTATTGGGAAGGATTTGATTGAAGTAACATTCCTATGACATTCAAAACTTACCACTTTCCATTATTCCCTCTATTCCACTTATGTTCTTCGGGTGGGTAGTCATTGGTCATGGGGATTAACACTCTCTCATCCTCATCCTTAGCCAAAACACATTTCCATGGAGGTTGATGTAGCTAAAAGAATGATAAAATCAATGAAAATCCAAAATAATAGAAAAAATATGCAAAATATGACAAGGACTAAATTAGCACGTGCGAAAATTCATAGCATGAGTATACCACCTTTATTAGCCATTACTGATCCGGATTTATGAAGGAACGCAATAAAATACTGAAATATACATAAACACAAAGATGCAGTGGAAACAATACTTCATTTCATTAATATCAAAGAATTGAAATATGCTTACAGACATAATGGAAATAGAAATAGCTAGGGTGCTGGTAGTGTATCTCTGAGAAGAGATGTGGCGGCTACAGACCTCTGAACTGTGTTACAATGAGGCTCAAGGGCCTATTTATTATTTAGAAACAGTGGAAAAACTGAAACGTCCAAAAACCTAACCCTAGGAGATGAAGCGCCAAAACTGTGGGTCCCGTTTGGGTAAATTGGTGTTTCAACTTCCCGTGGACGTAAATTTGGCATCCGATCTCTATTTGACGCGCTCAATAGCTCGTTAGAAATATCTATTCAAGGAGTAAAACTTTTTATATGAGAAACATCGGTCCATGGACCCCTGTTGCTCCCGATTTTCCCAAAAAACGTCGTTTAGGGCCTCAAAACAATTCCAAAATTTGAGGACACGAAAACTGCTAAAAATAGTAAGTTTTGTTGCAACGTAAAAACTAAATGAAATGATGGTGGGGGTTCAAATGGAATAGGTGGGTGACCATCAATATCCACCTGGATCATTAAGGCCCCAAAACGGCTCCGGGAGTGCAGGACCCGAAAACCTGCTAAAAATAGTAAGTTGTGATGAATGTGAAAAGCTACAAGAATTGATGGTGCCGGTCCAAATGGAATAGGTGGGTGGCCACCGATATCCACTTGGATCATTTCTCCCTCCTTAGGAAGCAATGGTCCCCATTGCGTTGAGATCCTCCATGAGATGAGGAAAATTCTGTTGAACTGGGTATTAGATTTGTTGAAGATGTCCTGGACCTGCGGGCAGATATGTTGGATGCGTTTAGTAATTTTGGTTTCTTTATTAGCCTGAGACAGTACCTGTGTGGATGCTATATGTGTAGTTGCAGGATGTATGACAACATCAAGCGGTAGTGCATCGGGGGTCAGACTAATGGAGTGCTTGTCTTGACGGTGTAGAGGAACCTCTGTTAGTGAGGAGAAAATGTCCTCGTATTCCTCCATGACTTTGTCCATATGTTGTAGCCGTGTAGGGGAGCCTTGTTTCGAGGTTGCAGCCACAATATTCTTCTTTCCCTGTGAGCGAGTTGTAAGGAAAATAAATTTCCTGGTTTGGGAAACATTCTTATTGCGTTGTTTTGCAGTAGTCAAAGAGATGACAGGAGGCGGTACTACCTCCGGTATCCTGTACAAGTTATTTCCCAAAGTAATAATAACAACACGAGACCTAGATTCATACACAGCATGTCGCCTCCACAAGTATGGTTGGCTTAATAATACATTAGCTACATCAAGAGGAGGAACATCACATAATACCTCATCTGTGAATGGCTTGATGCTGTACGGAAGGCGGCAATGTTGGCAGATGCGGATATCTCTCCCTGGGTGAAGCAACCCAATGGTATACGGTTGCGGGTGTGCTATAGTTGGTAGGCCGAGCCGCTTCATGACCTTTGGTGAAATGAGGTTCTTTTGGCTTCTGCTATCGACAAGGAATTGCAGTGGAGAACCCTTCACCCACATCTGCGAATGGAAGAGGTGCTCCCCCTCCTCTGGATCCTCGGGATCCTCCCTCTAGATCTTGGTGGTGGAAACAATGGCACTGGGATCTGCATCAATGATTTGCTTCCCTTTGTCATTTCCTTTGTCTAGTTATGACTCAAGATCAGAAAATGCATCTGATTCAGGTGCCTTTAGTTTGGCCAAAATGACTGTTTGGCCCGACACTCGTTTGTGCTATGAGTGGGGCTGTTATGAAATTCACACCACTTCCCCATGTCCTTATTTGGATTTGTGGTGCTATTCTGAGTTGCCTTGCTTTGGCATTTCCCCTTGTTCTGCGGTTCAGAGGCACCTTTCCCTGGCTTTGGATTCGCAGATCCAAAGTCTCTCTTCTTTTGATCAAAATTTCTACTCTATCTTGGCGGCATAGCGATATGCCATGCCAGGAGATGTAATGTCGAGGAACTCCATTTCCTCCTAAATGTGTTTGTGTAGATAGTCACAGTACTTGAGCACCAAATGTCTCTCTGAATCTTTAATACCCAACTTTGTGCATTGGGTATAGAACAAATTTGTCAGTTCATGCACATCTTGATCCCTTTGCTGCCGCAACATGGTCCATTGGATGTATTTGTCCTCATAGATCCCCACGGGGTAATATTTTTCCTTGATGCCGTCTTGGAATGAATTCCAAGTGGGTGTGGCCGAGAACGGAGAGCGTTCCCCTTCATCCTCTTGCTCACAGTAGGTTTCCCACCAGTCTTTGACATGGGGTGCGGCTTCAAGGAGTGCAAAAATAATATTTTCTCGATCGGAGAAATCATGGACCGAGAAATACCCTTCGAACAAATTCAACCATATATCTATGACGTCTTCATCTATCTGTCCTTAAAATACAAGGATGTCAAATTTTACTTGTACCTTGAAGGGAGTGGCGCCTCCAGAGTGACTGTTGGATGCAGATGCGCCATAGGTGGCCAGTCGTTGAAGGATCTGAGCAAAGTTATCCATCATCGTGTTCCTTTTTTTCTCAAGGGCCTCCTCGAGCAATAATTTTATAGGATCTCCTACTCCCTCGTATTTATTTTCTTCCACCATGGGAGGTCGTCGGGTTTTGTGAGGCCGATCTTGCAAGGGTTCAACCAGATCGAGCCCTAACTCCTTATACCCTGACCACGTTAGGGACATGAAAATAAAAAAAGAAAAAGAGCAGATCGCTCTGATACCACTGATATGGATTTATGCAGGAATGAAATAAAATACAAAAATAGACATAAACACAGAGATGCAGTGGAAACAATACTTCATTTCTTTAATATCAAAGAACTGAAATATGTTTACAAACATAATGGAAATATAAATATCTAGGGTGATGGTAGCATATATTTGAGAAGAGATGTGGTGGCTACAGACCTCTAAAATATGTTACAATGAGGCTTGAGGGCGTATTTATTATTGAGAAATAATGGAAAAACTGAAACGTCCAAAAACGTAACCCTAGGAGATGAAGCGCCAAAACTATGGGTCCCGTTTGGGTAAATTGGTGTTTCAACTTCCCGAGGACGTAACTTTGGCATCCGATATCTGTTTGATGCGCTCAATAGCTCATTAGAAAGATATATTTGAGGATTAAAACTTTCAATGTGAGAAAAATTGATCCATGGACCCATTTTCTCCCGATTTTCCTAAAAAACGTCATTTAGGGCCTCAAAACAACTCCAGAAGTTCAGGACCCGAAAAACTGCTAAAAATAGTAAGTTGTGTTGCAACTTAAAAACTGAACGAAATGATGGTGGGGGTTCAAATGGAATAGGTGGGTGGCCACCAATATCCACCTAGATCATTAAGGCCCCAAAATGACTTCGGGAGTGCAAGACTCGAAAACTTGCTAAAAATAGTAAGTTGTGCTGAATGTGAAAAGCTGCAAGAATTGATGGTGCCAGTCCAAATGGAATAGGTGGGTGGCCACTGATATCCACCTGGATCAATAAATTTGTTCCTAGAGAAGTTTATGATGCTTACTGTTGGATATATTGATGCTTAGTGTCAGATACCTTAATGATGTGCCTACTAGACCTAGGATGCCCCCAGGTTGGCCTTGACCTTGTTTGATGGGAATGACTTGATCTGGAGCCTATATGATGATGGTCATCCTTGAGATAACAAGGGAGGGCATGTACATCACCTTGGAGCCCTAAATCTTGAGCTATTTGGTGCCACATCACCCCTTTTCCTCTTGTGAGGGTGATACAGGGCACTTTTTGTGTATGATATCTTGGCATGCTAGAGATTCTTTTAATGGGTGCTTGTACATGTTGCTCGAGCACTTCTTGGAGTATGGAGAATTTTTTATCCATTTCCAAAAACTTTGATGGCTTATTGAGCTCATTTGGAGGGTGATGTCACACTATTGGAGCATTTATTCCCACACGTGAGGGTTTTTTATGACATTTTTTTTTGAGGTATGAGGTTGGATTGTAACCTCTTTCTTGTGGAACACTCAAAATTGAAATATTATTTAGGGATTTAATTCATTTTTTTTGTAAAGTGAGTGAAGGAAGACTCATATAAATAGATCCTTCCCCACTTCATTTATCATTATCACACATTCAAATTTGGCCTCTCTAGAAAGAGTGCGACTTGCTTCCTTATTCGCTACTTTGGCATATTGTGATCTTTTGTGGATGTGATTTTTGCTTTAGAGACATTATTTTGGGATTGAAAGAAGTGCTATTGTGGAATATTTTGTAAGTTAGTTGCTTATTTTAATATTTTTCATGCTTTAAATATTTTAAGTAAGGTTTTCTATTGGTCCATGTCTAAATGCTTATCATTAGTGAAAGCTTGTTTCATTATTGCATGTATAATTGTATTCTTACCAACCTATAAGGAAAATCCTAGTGTGAATGCCTTATAATTAATTTCCCCCCTCACAAGAGTAATATTTAGGGTTTTACAAGTGGATGCCCTAGTGCATTCCCCTTACTCCATGAAGACTCTTCCTTGGCATTTAATTCCCTTAAGACTCCATTTTCCCATTTTACATTAAGGAAATGGTATGGAAAGTGTGTTGATGATCTTAAAATTGAATTAAATCTACTTAAATATATCTCTCTCCCCTAGAGGGCTAGGGACCCCCCTAGGGTTTTAATAGAAAATTTATGTGTAAAATCTGATTTTATTACGTGAGAGTGGTTGCTAATTGTAGGATAATTTGTATAAACTATATAAAATCAAACTCTAGCATCACACATTGTCATGCATGCCCTAAAAGAGCTGACTTCGTCCTTATTTATTTCTATTACACATATCTAATATCCCTAAAACCCTCTTGTTTGCATTAGCCCTAATATCTGTTGGAAATATTTGGAACCCTTCTTGTTGATCATCATTCAAAGGGTATTATATTCCATTGTATGCCCTAATATTAAATATCGATCAAATTCTAACTTATAATAGCCCTTTCATAGGTCTAACCTTACAAAAGTTGAATCCTAGTCTTGAATATCTTGATCTGCATAGGCCCGACCAAGCCCTCTACACATCTTTAGACCTCCATAATAATTCACCTTGAGACATAGTATTATAATTCCATAGGTGGAATTGGTAAGCATCCCTTGTTGTTGAGTTCCCACTAAATAACAAAAGGATGGCTATTGAGGTGACAATGACAACCCTTCCTCATTTTTACCATATAGTTTGGCCCTTGCTTAGTGATTCCTCTCACTAGAATTGGTAGATTTCGTGGAAACATATTTGGAAATATTTTCAGAGAGGAGTGGAGTCAATCTCCTCATAATACAAAGTCTAATATTCAAAAAAATATTGATGAGAATAGCCTAAGGACCGCAACATAAGTTCTCATTTAGCGACTCTATTATCATGAAGGGTGAAGATCCTAGCATGATCCTCACATATCAAAGAAGAATGGAGGGTTTCCCTTAAATTCCCATCCTTAAAAACGTTAACATAGTAGCTAGCATGAAGGCTTCGATGAATTACACTATGTTTTGACTTGACTTAGAACGAATACTAATATATCCACACCATATGCCTAAAAATCTCAACTAGTTACCATTATTTTAATACCACTTTTGACAATCCAAAGGAACACTTAAGAGACTTTGGAATAACTTGTTCCTCTCACCTAAGTAAGGAGGTTGAAGATGACGTAATAATGAAACTTTTTTCTCTAACCTTAGAAGGATACACAAAGGAATGGTTACCAATCCTCCCTGATAGGTGTATACATTCATGGAGTGATCTTGCAGATGTTTCCTCATTTATATGGATTGAGGAGAGGGATATTGTGGATCTATACAAATATTTCCTCCTATTCAAGAAAAATGGATTTGAAACTATTAGGGTCCTATAATTTATAGGATCTCAAGGTGATTGAGTATTTTGTCTCAGTAATCTTATATTGTAAATAATTTTCAATACGCAAATGATTTCTGTTACACCATTTTTTGGTCATCTAACCTATTATCATTAGATGGACCCAAGTACACCATGTAAGACCAGTTTTACCCTAAGTAAAAACTGCTTTCACTATGTTAAAACAGGAAACCCCAAAAGGAAATATTAAACAAACCCATATTTGTTTGATTTTCCTCATGGAATAATTAATTAAACCATAATTTAATTATTCTTCCCAGTCATGTTTAACCCAAAATCAAAGAAATTAATTAGATAAACCTTTATTTATCTTATTATTTTCTAGGAATAATCATTTAAACCATATTTAGATGATATTCCTTGTTAAATATGACCAAATCATCTACAAATAATTAAATAAATCACTATTTATTTAATTATCTTTCAACCACCTCCTTAAATAATTAAATAAATCATTATTTATTTGATTATCTTCTAACCACTTCCTTAAAAAGATAAATAAATCGTTTATTTATTTATTTTTGACAAATTAAGGGATTTGACCCAAGTCAAATACCTTTTCCCTCCAACAAATATAATAAATTATTCCATAAAAAGTGGATCTAGATCTGGTTAACCCCTGCACCAAGATCTAGAATGACCCAATATTTTGTTATAAATAGGAGGGTTTTTCCTACCATTCCTCACCTTTTGTTGCCTATTAGATCACTCTGGATCTATACACTTGGTCACATATTTCCATCATTTTCTCCCATTGAGCTCTACTCTTTGCATTGGGTTTTCTACATCAACTAGAGAGAGAAATCTTAGATCTGAAGTGCTGAGGACTTCCAAGAACCCATCCCACTGAGGGGAATTGGATATTCCTTCTAGTTTTCCTCCCAGGTGCCCCATTAATACAAAAATTCTTTCAAAAATTGTTCTTGTCTTGTCTATTGGTATATGGAGCAAACCCTTGTTTTTACTGCTTAATGTCTTTCCATGCATAGATCTGGTGTTTTGCAGCTCTTTTCTTGTCTAACTAACCGCAGATCTGAAGATATTGGCAGCCACTTTTGTTGTTAGGGCTATTAGTTATGCGTAGCTAAAGTGGTCCTTTTTCGTACACTTCGACAAAGGATTCATACTAACAATTTCCAAAAAATATACATAAAATAAAAATGAAAAGAGGGTATATCTAAAAAAAATGAATAAAGAGAAAAAAACGAAAAGAAAGAAAAGTTGAAAAAGAATAAAAATAAAATCAGAACCCCATAAAAGAAAAAGTAGAGAAAATAACACTGAAAGTTATGAAAATTCAAATGCCACTACTGATAGATATTTTTATTTATGTCAAATGAAATAAGGTTGTGTGCATCTTGTTTAAAAATGCCACAATGACTAGCAATTTTTTCAAACCATACAACTTAATCATGGTTGAACAATTTTGAATTTTTTGTAAATTATTTTAGAGAATAAAGATTTGCCAAACACTCTAATCTTGGTAAATCCATAGTTAGGTATAAAATGACATTGATTCAACTGTTTAATATGAATCAATAGGAGAAATAAGTGATAGAATATAATAGATTTTTCATAAAAAAAGGGACATAGGTTTGCTAGTCTAAATGCACCCCTAGAAGAAATAAAAAATGTTAGTTTAGCAAAAGGATATGAAATTGAAAGGGTAGGTAGAAGTGTTTTGGACTTTGAAAAAAGATTAAAAAAATTTATATCCTAAGTTTTATTTCATTATGTATTTGGCACACAAAGGGGAAAATGACAAAAAATCATTTTATCCTAAGTTTTAAAGTGTTGGGTGCAAAATGATATGTTTGATTCATTCACAATATATCCTAAGTTTTTGACCCAACTTAGTGATCGCTACTCGACACACTGTCATATCATGTGACATTAAACCACTCGTAGTTGCCCGCGGTCTGATCCACCTACTCCCCGATCAATGGTCCTCATCAACCTTTGGCCCCCCCTCTCCATCTTATATTTACTGCCGAGGGGGAGGTGGGGGGTCCGAAAAAAGTAGTTTCCCCACCCAGACCCACTACCACATGGCCTTCTCTCATTTTTTCTCACCCACCTTCGCCTAAACCGCTAACCACCTATTACCCTCCCCCCCCCCCCAAAAAAAAAAAGAAAAAAAAACCACCTTCCCCTCATTCTAAATACTGTCGTCCCTACCCGTTACCTCTGCCACTCCCATTGCGCCATGACACCTATCTGTTGCCAATCAAATCAACTCCCATGGTATTTTATCCGTTAAAACATTTAATTAAGCTCGATGACTGTTAAATTAATGGATCCATGCCATGTACAATGGAAAAAACAACTTTTCCTATAGAACCATGCAATTTTATCCTTTCATCCTTTACTGTTCTATTCTCTCTGCAAAATAAATTAATTTACAGGTTTACTTTGCGCCCAGTTTTTACCAATTGACTAAGCTACGACCAAGTGACAACATTTACCTCATCTTCTTCAACCAATCACAAAGCTGTTTCATATTCTCAGAAACCCTGTTCAGCCTAATTCCACTCAAATTTCTCAAAATCAATTGAAAATTCCTCCTAAAAAGAAAAACTAGGAGGAACCTTTCAATCCATTGGTTCACCCTCCCATATATTTAGATCATGTTCCTTTATCTGATAAGGATTATGAAATTAATGAAACACAATGTGAATTTGAATTGTTTGAGATGTATTGTTGGTTGGAAGATAAATTTATTGATAAATCTGGACCAAAGGCCCTGCAGGAGTCCAATTTACCAAATTATATCTTCCCTCACAATACAATGCCCTTGAATTTATCCAGAAAGTGTCGGCTTTGTTACGTCCTAATCGAAGAGCCATTGTTGCCCCTATTGGTGAAATATTTTTATTACCAGCACAACGATCGATTGACCCAGGATGATGCAAGCTCCTTATGTGGAAAAAAACACCCCTTTATCCCTAGAAGCCCTCAATAAACTATACCAAAAGCTCTATTTTGCTAAGAGAGCTAAAATATTTGACATTTTTCTACTCGAAAACACTCAATTGCCAAAGAAAAACCCTCCATATCCTTCCTCCATATTCCCTGATCAGTGGATAGATGAACCCATTTTATGCTTCCTCTCCATCTTTTCCACAGACTGTAAGCCATCAATCATCTTTAATTTCAACCAAATTTTGGAAGATAACATCCATGATCAATTTATCAAAGTTTAGACTGACGAAGTGTTTAAATACTCCTCTATTTTAGTATATATGTTTGTGTATTATCAGGAATATAGATTCAAAGTTTCCATGCATAAGCTTGATGAAGATGGTAACCAACAATCAGTCATCTTCTGGACATATATGGTGATGAAAGAAAAAAGGAATTCATTCAAATATTTCATTGAACTGTTTTTCCATCCAACCATGAGTATTTTGAGCAGTATAACTGAACCTAGGATAGGTGAAGACATAAAAATGATACTACATTTGTTAGATCAGGCCAAGGCAGGAGACTGGTACTTGTACTAGAATTATACTGAGATAAGACTCTATGGGTGTGATCTTGCTCCCTATTAACTCCCAAAATTCCTCCCCATGATGATTTTTTCTTTTGAGTATATCAGATAGATGCTGAATGAAAAATAAATTTACTTTGTATCAGCCAAGAAGAAGTCCCAATTTAGGATCAAAACATAGATTGGGCCCTTTATTTACAATAGCAGGTCAACAGGGGATGTAGCAGATAAGATATTGAAAGAGATGAATTTCATCCTGAGTTTCACTTGGTCCTCTGACCCTCTGGGAAGCATTTCAAAGCTAAGAGTAGAGAATAAAACTACCCCCTACATACATACCCAGAGGTATGAGATAGAAAAATACATGAACTAGTTAGAATGGGCTGAAAACACATTGCAGGAAGCTGAGGAGCAACTAGTATCAAAATCGACATCACAAACTCTTGTCCCACAGGAAAAAGTAGGGAAAATTTAAAGAGAATAAGAGTCATCTTCAGTGACTGATAGTGCAAGTAAATAATTCAAGATAATGTACAGAAAAATAACAAAGAAGAATCATAAAGTCGACACAGATAAAAAATCAGAGCAAGAAGTTGCTATGGTCACTAAATAAACACCTACCTCTTCTCAAGAAGGTGGCCAATCCACTGCTTCTCCCATAAATTCTTCAGTATCCCATGACCAACAACAAGCTATTAAGACAAATAAAGTTTTCCAAGGTGAGAATGAGAAGAGAATTTTTGACATGTTCAGGGAGATAAAACTCACAATTTAAATCCTTAAGAACATCACCTATGCCAAATTCTGGAAGCAGACTTATAGTTCTCAAAGCAGGTTGTTGTTATTTTTTGATTTAGAGAAGGGTAAGATGCAGATGGCCTTCCTTGAGGCCCAAATTCCATTGCCAAAGTTAACATCCGACTACAAGAAGACAACCTTTGAATTTGACATTAAATATATTCATCCCATTGATAAAATGGAGATGTAGAAGCAGACAGGTGAAATGATCTCTTCAACTTTGACTAATACAACCATGAATATTTCCAAGTTGTAGGTTTCTTTGTCCAATATCTAGTCACAACTGAAAATGGAGAATATATATTCTCTTGCTAAGGATACAAGGATTAATTCCTTCGAATATTTAGTGGTTAAGATAAGATATGACCCCTGAAATATGAAGGATGCAAAGGAGATAATAAAAAAGAAGAATGATGACATAAAAAAATTGAGAAAACAACTGAATATTTCAGCTATAGAAGATCCTCTTACCAAGGATATTAAGGAGACAAAAACCTAGAAGACTGACATGGTGAAGCTCATCATGGAGAAAAATTCATAGATAAGACAGATGGAGCCTGAAATGGAAAGGATGATCTAAGAAAAGGAGTAGGCTGCAAAGCTGTCCATGGTTCCATTGGATACTGTTCCTCTTACAACCATTCCTACAGCTATAACTTATACTCCACAGACTACATAGATAAAAGATGGTGTAGAACAGTTGACTAAGGCAGTTGAAAATATTTCCATTCAGGCAGAAGAGATTAAGAAGTTGTAGGACCAGGTTAAAGTGTTACAATACCACAGGACGAGTTAAGCTTCTCATTCAACATAAGCACAAAGAGCTCAGAAGTTGATAGAAATATTACATAAGTCAGAAAGAGAATCAACAATAGGAAAGAACTTGGCCCAAGCCAAGGATATCATCTGGGAAAATACCATGAACTCCATTGCTGAAATATGACCCTGAATCCAGATTATTTTGAACAAAAGGAATTAATAAAAAGAGAAAATGATGCTATAACAGAGATCAAGCAAGAGCTGGGAGAAATGCCTACAACAACAACCAACATCATCAAGTTTCTAAAATCTAAAAACAAATATGAATTGGATGATTTGGGAGTAGATGATAGGAAATAAACCATTCTGGAAGTGAAGAGGATTCTTACTAAGAAGAATATAGTTGTTTAGTTGGAAGAAAAGTGCCACAGTCTAGAGATAGTAGTTAACATATTATTTACCAGAATAGAGCCTTTAACACAGAAGGTTCTGCCTTATTTATTTGTGATTAATGATAAGTTAATTGCTTATGAAGATCATGTCAATAAATTGAAGGAAATTTCTAGGGACATCACCAAATTTGCAAGCATCAAAGGCATCATGATAGGAAAACATTTTTAGAAGCAACGAGTAATGATTTCTTCATCCAGCATGAAGTAAGTAATAATTTTGTTATAAAACCCACTTTTTCCAGAGACACAGAAGTTGATGAGATTTACCGCAAGGTGATTAAATTGACCATCCCAGATGAAGGTCAGTGGGATAAACTCTGCGAACTACATGATTAATTAGTAATTTAGAGACAGTTAGAATTAGCCAACGCATCAACCAACACATCAGAAAGCGCAACACAAAAATATGTCTATTTAGCAACTGTTTCCTCCAAAACAGTGCGAGCATTCCAGATCATTATCCACCTAGCCTATTATTTTGTAACAATTAGATTTTACTGTTTGATATTACACTAATAATACATTTTCGGTTGAGACAACGATTCTATAAATCCTTTTTGTAATTAGTATAAATACTTCACTATTCGAAGTATTAAGGGTTGATTACTAAGTATAATTTCTGAGAAGCATTGTAATTTCCAATTTGCTGGGAGCATCAATAATACAAGGAAATTTCACAGGATTCATGTGGTGTATTCACTGGTGATGTTTTTTCTATTATAATTGTGTTATCCATTGTTTTTCTCTTCTTTGTAATTCTGAAAATCTTAATTGTATAACAAAAACTGTGATGAATAGGATATGTTAATTAGAACACCTTATTCTGGTTGTTTTCAATTTACATGTTTTCTACTGAGGTCAAATTGAAGAATACTTCATTGCTCTTCAATTTCTACTAAATTCTACACTTCTTCTATTTTCATAATCCACTTAAAATCCTAGATCCAGTTAATGCAACCTAGATTTACCTGTGAGACTCCTTCAAACATTGATGCAGATCCATTTAAATATTTAGACTCCATATCCTAATGGAAATATAGCCATTTAATCAACCAAAATATTCAAATCAAACAAACAATCAAGCACAATAATAACTAGCCTAAAATTCACTCAAAGAAAAGTTAAATTTTACAGAGAGATCCCTCTCTAAAGATGGTAGGGCTAGATCCCAACTTCCAAAGTGGTTTTGATGTCTTCCTGAGTTTTTATTCTCACAATCTCATAAATTACAAAATGATAACATAGTTGCGACCATATTGGGGAAAAATTGAAAATATTGTAATTGTATTTCGAATTCATAACCATGGTTAAAGAAGTGTATGATAGGAATATTTCGAGAGATTGTTTAATTTTCATTTTTTGTAAATAATAAGTGTGTGTGTGCCTTAGATTTAATTTCTGGCTCCCAAAAGAGCTTATACCAGATCTCATCCTGATCCAAAGCCTGCAGTTATTGTTGATGATCCTGAAAAACTGTTGAGAAGAAAAAATATAATAGAGAGCCAAGGAAGTAGCAGTCCTCCCCATAGAGAAGATTCTCCCCCATTACCCTACAAGAAATTGAATTTGACTTACCTTTTGAACATAGTTTGTTTAGAACTAAGTTAGCCAATTGGGTAGATCAAATAGTGGTAGACCAAGCTACATTAAGGTGCCATTCTTTTAAAGTACAATATGCCCAACATGATATTGACCTTCAAACAATTCAATATTTTGATAAATTTCAAAGTTTAGTTTCAGGTCTTGACCTTTCTATTCATGAGGCATATGCCCAAAAATATGTTTAACTCTCTTCCCTAACTTCTTTTGCAGGTTCATCCACCTCATCACAATCTATGCATCCTATATCATCTAGTCCTACCCCTTTTGTAGTTTACAATAATAATCCTGTAGTTCTCATCAAGAAACTCAAACCCCATCTTCTCCCTAATCCTCAACCACTATCTAACCTTCATCCTCACCAAAACCTCAAGTTTCAGTTCAGCTTCCACCTTTCATTCAACAAACACCTTTGATTAATCCACATATTGTTCATCCTCATATACCTATAATGACAACCAGATATGCTCCACTTATTCTTCAAGCCCCTTTGGCAAACATGCGATAGGAATATCAAATGAGGATTCCACAATTTTATGGAACTGGACCTATCACTACCCAATAACATGTAGATAGGATGAATGATAATTTTGAACTTAAGGAAGTAGATGAGGAAAATTTCAAAATGAGTTTGTTTGCATAAAGTCCCACTGGAGAGGTTAGGAAATGGTTTAAAGATTTGCCTGCTGCTAGCATCAATGATCTCCCTGAATTCCATCAAACATTCCTTAATGCATGGGAAATTAAAAATAACCCTCTTTAGATTCTATCAGAATATGAAAGCATTAGGAGGGCACCAGGGGAAAGTGTCCATGATTATTGCACCAGATTTAATAGTGTATATAGTGCAATTCCTGCCAACATTAAACCACCACAATATCTAGCCTTAATAAAGTTCCCAGATGGATTTGAGGCAGACATGTCTTACCAGCTTAGAGAGAGGAATTCCTCAACATTAGAAGAAATGCAAAGGGATGCAATGAGTGTAGAAGCCAATATGTTAACAAAGAGAGTTAGGATAAGAACTGAAAGAAGAGTGACCATGAAAGAATAACCCTCAACTTCTTCTGCTGATGCCAAAGTAGATTCATTAGTCATAAAAATATAAAGAATGATGGAAATTATTAATCTAAATGAAAGGGATGCTCCTAGAGAAAATCAACCTCCACCTCAAAATCGTAATCAAAATATTAGAAGAAATCATCCCCAAATCAAACAGAGGGAACAAAGGGGCCCTGATCAACAAATTAGACCTCCATTTCAGGAGAATTATGCTGATAAATATGGGGAAATAGTAGAAGAGGTAGAAGATAACCAAATAAATTTGATGGGTATTAATGATGATGAAACACTTTTTCTCACTAAAGAAGAACAAGAGCTTTTTCAAAATTCTCAAACTGAACTTGATTAAGAAGAATCAGATGACTACAAAAAGGAATTTGAAAATTCTATTATGGAAGTCCATAGGCAATATAACCTTAGGATTAAGAAAATTTTAGATGCCCCAAACAAAAAGAATTATGAAAATCCTGCTAAGAAAACCTCTGATACTGTTGTTAAGAAATCCCCAGATAATTTTGCCAAGAAAATTGTTGATAGTTCTGGTAAAAAGACAATAGAAACTCCTGCCAAAAGGATAGTTTAGAACATTTTCAAAACTTAGTCAAACTGATATTCCAACCACCAGTCAGTAAAAGGAACCTGTATCAAAATAAATCGTTGATAAATCTGATTTTATGAACTTGAATAACATTCAAACATCATTCAACATTGAAAATGAATTAGCAAAACTAAAAATTCCTATTCCTCTGGTAGAGTTAATGAAAAAAAATATATATAGATCTCAGGTTATGAAGGCTTTAAACATAGGGGAAAACACTGATACTGTTAATTTGAATGATGATCATCCTGAACTCTTATTTGGGCCAGAATTTGATGGAAAACCACAGGAAGGAGGAGTTCCTCCATTCTACATTGGCCTGAATTTTCATGATAATATTCTCTATAATGCTATGTTAGATTCAGGTGCTTCCCACAATTTGATGCCCAAAGCTGTTATGGAAAAACTTGGTCTTGAAATTACTAGACCTTATAAATATTTATATTCCTTTTATTCCAACAAATTAAGATGTCTAGGTCTCATCAAAGATCTATGTGTTACTTTAGCTCAAATCCCAACTAAGAGTCTAGTAATGGATATAGTGGTTGCATATATATCCCCTAAGTATGGCATGCTGTTGTCACGCTCATGGGGAGAAAAATTACAAGGGACCCTACAAATGGACATGAATTATGCTACCATACCAGTGTTTGGTCAGCAGAGAAGATTATATAGGGAAACTTTGATGAAAATCATGGTGAGTAGTCAGGATAAACCACATAACTATCCTCTTTACTCTGTTCACTCAGATTTAGACTCTCTCATTCTTTATAATGATGGAGATATCAATACTCAGGTTCCTAATGCAGAAAATGAGATTTGTGAAACAAATGAAGACCAAACACAAATAGTGGAACAAAAAACTGAGCTCAAATCTCTTTGGAACATGAGTTTTGATGGATTTTGTAGTAGAGAAGGTTCTAGAGCAGGAGTGTGGGTTTGAAACACAGGAAACAACCATGCTAAAGGAAACTCATACAAGGTTAATTTCCAATGTACCAATAATATAGTTGAGTATGAAGCACTTCTATTAGGATTGAAATTGTTGAAAAAATTGGGTGCAAAAATAATTTCCATTCATGGAGATTTTAAGTTAATCATA